>BJKQ01000001.1:4200000-4596709 GCA_006538405.1 Hansfordia pulvinata | reverse complement strand
CCTAACCCCCTAACCCTAACCCTAACCCTAACCCTAACCCTAACCCTAACCCTAACCCTAACCCTAACCCTAACCCTAACCCTAACCCTAACCCTAACCCTAACCCTAACCCTGACCCTGAGCTGACCCTAAGCTAAGCTTATATTAAGCGCGTTAATATAATTAATAAACTTTAATAAGCTTAACTCGTTAAGGCTATATAAGGCGTTAAGGGCATTATTAAAGCTCTTTTAATTAACGTTAACCTTAAGATTAACCCTTTTAAAACCTTTAACGGCACCTTTAAGTAACTTTAAAGATTTTTAATTTAAATAAAAATATTTTATTAATTATATAAACACTTTAATAACGAAAAAGATTAAGTTATCCACGTTAAGTCGTTTCTTTATAAAAAGGCTTTAATTTAATTCGAATTATACCTTATTAAGGTAATCGATAAACCTTAAAAGTAATAATTAATTAAGATTAAAGGAATCTTTATATCTTATATCGGATTTGAATAATAACTTAAAGGCTTATTTTAAGACTTAAATAAAAAACGATAAGCTAAAAGAAAACTTATTAACCTTTAATAAAAGACCTTAACATCCTTTTACGCCGTAAACTTTAAACGTATCTTTATATAACTTAATTTAATTAAGGATAATAAGATTCTCGCGTTTTATTAAAGATTAAAAAAGGAAGTTAAAAACGAATTAATTAAATAAAACTTATTAAATAACTTTATAAAGTATATTAAAAGCGTTATTTATATTAACTTTTAACTTTATAAACGCCGCCGTAAGAAAGGTGGAAATAATTAATATATATTATAAAATATAAGGCGATAACGATAAGGAGAAATAAAGCTTTACTTTACTTTTTATAAATAACACTTAAAACTTATAAATATTAACCGCGCTTTTAATAATAAATATAAGAAAACATTTAAGTGTTATAATTACGAAAAATTAAGGTATATTACACGCGATTATAAAGCGCTTAAACGACTTAAATAAGTTAATAAATATATTAAAGTTATTAAAGAAATTATAATAAATTAAAACGGATAAACCCTTATATTTAAAAAACGGCTTTATATAATTTATAAAGCATATAATAATTTAAACCTTAACCTTAAATTTAACGCTGCTTTTAATATCTTATAAAAAGGGTTTAATAACGTTATAAAATATTAAAAATAATATATAAGTTAATAAATCGAGACCTTTTAAAAAAGGACTTATAATACTTTTTAAATCGGTTATATATACTTAACCTTATAATAATATATCGGTTATAAGGTATTTAATATTATAATACTTTTATAAAACTTAAAAGATATATTAAAATAAAAAGCACGTAAATAAAGCTTTATATAACGTAACTCCTTAAAGTAAATTCTTTAAGTAATCGTAAAAACTATTAATTAAAAAAAGCTTAATATTATTATATAATATAATATTATACTTTAAATCCTTAAGTATAAATATTAATAAATTATAATAAAAGTATAAGCTACTTATTTAAAATAAAAAGTTTAACTCTTTAACGAATTTATAAATAACCTTTAATTATACGCGCTCTTTAATAAATAATATAATAATAACCTTTATAATATTATTAATAATATATTAAAAGTTAAAAACGATAAGACTTAAAAACGTATTAAAACCACTTTATAAAAAAAATAAGACTTACTTAACTCCTTTATCTTTAAAATAATTAAAGAGAATAAATAAGCTTTCCGTTTTAAAATAAATATTACTTAAGATTAAGAAGATTAATAAGATTTAATTAAATAAATCGAAGATTATAAAGATTATTATAATCTTATAATAAAATAACGGATATTTAATAAAAAAGTAAATATAATAATTAATATATTAATACACGCTTAATCTTTAAAAAGGCCTTATAAGTAAACACTTATACTTAAGCTTAAAGAATACCCTTAAAATAACTATAATGAATTAAGCGATATAACGGAAACTTATTAAATATAAAGCTTATATAAATATTTATTTAATAAAAAAGAAAAGGAAGATTTCTTCCGTTATAATAAGACCTTTAACGATATAAAAGAACTTATAATAATCTTAAATAAAAAAAACTTAAAAAAAGTATATAAAAACGTATACGATTTAATTCTTTATAACGCTTAATATAATAAGATCGTATAATATAATTATATTTATATTACTTATTAATAACACTTAACCGATAAAGTTAAGTATCGTTACTTCCTTATAAAAGTTAAAACGCTTAAATTAATATAAGAATTATAATATTATTAATATTTTAATTACTTTATATTAATAAAACCTTTTATATTTTATTAAAGAACACTTTTTATACCTTATAAGAAATTAAGATAATATTATAACTTATTAAAAAGAACCGTGTATATAACACGTATTAAACTTATAAAGTAAGTACGACACTTAATTAAGAAGTTAATACTTAAAAGTCGGACTTTAAAACATATTAATAACTTACCGATTAAATTACCACCGTAAAACGATAAATAACGTGCTTTACTTTTAAACATTAAATCACGATAAATTAAGGCTTTTATAAGCAGCTTTTAATAATACGGCTTAATATAAGTAATAACACGATAATACTTAAAAAATTAAAGCACTTTATTATTAATTTAAAGTAATAAATAAGAAAAACTTATATAATAAAATAAGCCTTTAATAAAAATAAAGCTATATAACTTAACGTAACGGTATATTATAAATTAAAAAGAATTTAAGTATTAATCGATAATAGATTAACCTAGAATTTAATATTATTACGAATCATTAATAAATTTAAATTATTATAAAATAAGAAAAACGCCTTATATTAACTTATAATAATAAATAAGAGTTATTTAAAAAGAACTTAAAGATAAATTAAACGTGAGATTACGCCTTTCCTGGTTATTATTTAAGATCGACTTATAAAACTTTAATTAAATATTATTAATATTTTAAATAAGATAATCTTAAAAATACCTTAATTATAATCGGTAAATCTTAAAGTTAATTAAAGTATTAATTATTTTTAATAAGAAATATTAAAAAAAGATTATAACACTTAATTAAAGATAAAGCCTTTATTATTAAACGGATTTAAATTTATATTTATAAAACGCGTTATTATTAAGATAATAAAAAAGGATTACTTATTAAAGTAAGTAATATTTAAGGAGTATCGGTAATTTATAATATTATTTTAAGATAAATTCGATATAATAAATAGCTTATTATTATATTTAAATTACGATTATATAATATTACTTAAAAATAAAATATAACCGATATTTAAATTTATTTACTTATTAAACTTAATATAACATGTTAAGCTTAAGAAAAAGCTATAATAAGATTTAAAAAAGGGATATATTAAATTATTTATGTTTTCGGCCGGTTACCTTATTTTATTTATACTTAAAAAGGACGGATCTTAAAGGATATATATTAACTTTTAATAACTTAACGATATTACGATTAAGAATTAATACCTTTTACCTTTAATTAAAGTGCTTAAAGATTAATTATATAAAGTTAAGATCTTCACCGCGATAAATCTATTAAACGCTTACCACCTTATTAAGATTATAAAAAAAGATAAATAAAAAACGGTATTTTAAACATTTAAAAGATATTTTAAGTATTTAATAATACCTTTTAAACTTATAAATACTTTAATTAATTTTTAAAATATAATTAATAACACTTTTCAACCTTATCTTAATATCTTTATTATAATATACCTTAACGATATCTTAATTTATTTAAAAAACGAAACGGATTATATAAGTTATATAATATAAGTCCTTTAAGCCCTTTAAAATGTTAACCTTTAAGTTAACTTAAAAAAGAGTTAATTTTATTAAATAAAAGTTAATTTTATCGGATATATTATCCGATTAAGGAAAGTTTTAATATAATAATTTAAGATTTAAGTAATTAAAAATTAACTTATTTTTAATAATGTTTTAAATATCCGATCGTTTATTAAACTTATAAATTATTATCGCGCTTTTATTAAAAAGTATAATAAGCATGTTACACCGCTTACCGATATAATAAAAAAGGATTGCTTTTTTAAATAAAACGATAAACTTTAAATAATATTTAATATAATTAAGGACGTTATTATATAAGAATTAATTATATTAATAATAAATCTTAATAAACTTATAAAAGTCGAAATAAACGTTAACGACTTCGTTATAAAAGGATAACTTAAATAATAAGATAAATCTGGTAAGTTATATTTAATAGCCTTTTTCTTAAAAAAGTTTAATAAACTTAAGCTTAATTATATAATACACGATAAAGAGCTTATAATTATTATTAAGGTATTTAAAAAATAAAGATATTATTTAAATAATATATTCACTTTTATAATCGTTTAAACCGATTATAAAAACCTTACGGCTTTTATAAAAAATAAAGTCCTTAATAAACGTTAAATTTAATAAATAAAGATCCTTTTTAAATTTAACTTTAAAATCGAATATTATAAAGGTAAAAAGAATATTAAAGTTAATACTTTTAATAAACGATCCGATTACTTTACGATAAACTTAATAACCGAATTATAATTTATCTTATAATAAAATAAGGATAAGAATTTAATTTTAATATAATAAATCCGACTTATTTAAATTAAAAAAGAATAATTTAATTATAAATTACGATAAAAAACATAACGCTTAAAAGTATTATTAAATAATAACCGGTTTAACCTTTTTAAATAACTTAATAAAGTTATACTTTTTTATAATAAACGATTTATACTTATATTATTATAACGGTAACTCGTTACGATAATTTATAAAGATTTATTTTATAATTATTAAAGGATTTAAAAAATTATATAACGAATACGACACGATTACGACTTTTTAAACCTTAAAAGATTAATTAAAATAATAATCGGAGGATATAATATATATATTCGATTTAAGGTAATATAATATAAGCCTTATAAAGAACTTTAACTTATACCTTTTAAGGATAAAGTATAAAAATCGGTTTTAATAAACTTTATTATAAAGTTATTATTATTTATAAACTTAATAATTAAAATCGTTTATAATAATATTATAATTTATATAAAACAGCTTATTAAGTTTACGAAGTTTTAATTATTTAAGGAAATTATAACCGTAATATAAACTGCTTAACTTATAAATAAGATTATATTTAATTAATATAGCTTATTAAAAGAACTTATTATAAATTAAAATAAGCTTTTTATAATTTACTTTTAAAAATTATTTATATAATAACTTAAAGTATAATATAAGACATTAATAATATATTACTTATAAATAAATAATCGTATAAAACGACTTAATTAAATATTAAAATAATATTTATAATATTACGTTAACTTTAAATAAAATAATTAAGTATCCTTTTTACTTAAAGTAAAATTCGTATATAATAACTTAAATAATAAAAATATAAAAATATCACCCTTTTATACGAATTATAAATTTAACTTATAAAGATCACGATAAGTAATAATTAAAAGTAACGCTTTAAAAGTTATTATTTAAATTAAACATTTTATAACTCTTTAAAAATACTTTTATATAAAACTTATAACGATTTAATAATATATAAAACGTTATTACGATAACCACCAGTTATTAAGGTTAACCTTTAAAAAGGGAAATAAGGTTTATTTATTACGTAAAAACATTTAAATTAAAAGACTTAATAATAAATTAAATTTTAAAAAGATTAAATTATTTAAAATTAATAAGATTATTTTATTAATTAATTATAAATTATCGTTACTTAATATTATAAGAATCCACTTAATATTTTATATTTTATTATTAAAATTAATACCGGTTAATATATAACTTAAAGTTAAAATTAAAGCCGATATTAACGCTTAAGAATTTAAGGTTAAAGAAATATTAAATTTACGTTAATAAGAATTTACGATAAAGTACTTAATATAATAAAAAGGCTACTTATTATCGGAAAACACTTAAAAACTTAAAAACCACTTAAATTACTTATAATTATTAAAATAATTTTATTAAAGACACTTAAACTAAGTAAATTAAGATTAAAAGACAGGTTAAGGCTAATTATATTTTAATTAATAATACTTAAAACACTTAACGCTTAAGCGTCCTTAATAATTTAAGACTCCGTTTATTTTAAAACCTTAAGCTTATTTAAAGTGGAAATCTTATAAGCTATTAAAGCGCTTTTATAAGATTTTAATAACGCCCGTTATTAATAAAAACGTTAAAGCTTTAATATTACTTTATTAAGTTATTAATACGTAATTAATAAACGTTCTTTAACTTTAAACTCCTTTAATTAAAGGTAATCGTTTTCTTTAAAAATACGGTTTAACGTAAAAGTTATTTAAACGTTATTATAAGATCGGTTAACCGCGATGTATTATTTATAATAATCGCTTTAAGAAAATATTATATAATAATAAAGGTTATTAAAATAATAATAAAAATAAGGTATAATATCGACTTTAAAACACGAAATAAAAGTAATTAAGGATTTATACTTTTTATTTATATTACGTTATCGCGATTTTTAAACACGTGACGATATAGTTAATAAAACGAAAAAAGAAAGATAAAAAAATATAAAGGCCACGCTTATATTAAGGCTTACTTACTTTTTTATATTAATTAATTAAGGATAAATAACGTAAAAAGAAAGGTATAATATTATAAACCCGATTATTAAGCCGGTAAAACAGGCTATATTAATATAAATAAAAGACTTATAAATTAATAATCGTATAAGGCTATATTAACTTAATTATATACGTAAAAAATATAAATCACCGGTATAAGGTTATATAATATAATTACTTATTAAAATAAGAAGATCACGGTAAGCCATTTAAAATTATAATAAGCTATTAAAGGATCACGGTGATCCGGTATAAGAATATTATAAGCCGTTATAATATTATAAAGGGAATAAAGGATATATAAGAACGGAAGGTTTCTTATATATTTAATTATTTATTACCTTAATAATTAATTTAAGTATTTAAGTTATTCTTAAATAAAAGTAACCTTTTAACGATAGTTTACCACTTATTTAATACTTTAAATTACTTATTATTAATTAATTACTTATTATTTACTGATAGACGACCTTTCGAGTGTTCTTTTAAAACATGAACCTTAAACTAACTTTATATTTTTCTTAAAAAGAATCCAGGTCGTTACACTTATATTACCTTTTTAACATTGCTTTACTTAATCGTGTCTTTTACTTATAATAATTAAAAAGGATTTTCTTTAAGAAAAAGTGTTTTAAAATATATTAAAAGTTTTTAAAAATAAAAAATAATTTAATATATATTAAGTCTTAATTTAATTAAGGTTTTAATATAATTAAAATAATTTATTTATTTAATAATAATATTTTATTAAGAAATTTCTTTTTTTAAATAACGCGTTTTAAAATATTTTAAAAGTTTTTATAAATATTAATAATTTTAATATATTTAAGGTTTTAATATATTTAAAATAGTTTATTTTTTTTAAAAAAAAAAGGTGTTTTAATATGTTTTAAACGTTTTTAAAAATAAAAATAATTTTAATGCACTTAAGGTCTTAATATATTAAAAGTGTTAATACACTTAAGGTCTTAATATATTAAAAGTATTAATATACTTAAAGTCTTAATATATTAAAAGTATTAATATACTTAAGGTCTTAATATATTAAAAGTATTAATACACTTAAGGTCTTAATACATTAAAAGTATTAATATATTTAAGGTCTTAATATATTAAAAGTGTTAATACACTTAAGGTCTTAATATACCTTAAGTCTTAATATATTAAAAGTGTTAATACACTTAAGGTCTTAATACACTTAAGGTCTTAATATATTAAAAGTGTTAATATACTTAAGGTTTTAATACACTTAAATTCTTAATATACTTAAGGTTTTAATATATTAAAAATGATTTATTTCTTTAAAAAATCATATTTTATTAAGAAATTTGTTTTTTAAAAAAAAAAGGTGTTTTAAAATGTTTTAAACGTTTTTAAAACTGAAAATATTTTAAGTATATTAAGGGTGATTTTCTTAATACACTTAAGGTCTTAATATATTAAAATATTATTACTTTTAATATACTTTTTAATGTATTTAACCTTTAATACACTTATTTTATATATTAAGTCTTAATATATTAAAAGTGTTAATATACTTAAAGTCTTAATATACTTAAGGTCTTAATATATTAAAAGTGTTAATACACTTAAGGTCTTAATATATTTAAGGTTTTAATACACTTAAATTCTTAATACACTTAAGGTTTTAATATATTAAAAATGATTTATTTCTTTAAAAAATCATATTTTATTAAAAAAATTTTTTTAAAAAAAGGTGTTTTAAGATATTTTAAACGTTTTTAAAATTAAAAATATTTTAAGTGTATTAAGGGTGATTTTCTTAATACACTTAAGGTCTTAATATATTAAAATATTATTATTTTTAATATACTTTTCAGTGCACTTAGCCCTTAATGCACTTATTTCATATGTTAAGGTCGTAAGCAGGTCTGGTGTGCTGTTCTCCGCCCACCGTCTCGGGATATTAGCACTTAATTAAATCCTTCGCGAAGTTTAATAAACATCGGACTCTTACCTTAACTCTCTCGCACGCCGCCTCGTGGGCACGAATACCGGTTACGTAAGAGTTAACGCTTCGGGATAAGTGGACCCTTCGAGTAAGCTCTCGCACTCGGGTGCTGTGCTAAGAGGATGCTGACTCGACTCGGATGCACTAGAGTCGATCCTACTATTATTTACGTAAAATAACACTCTTACGGTACTTGGAGGAGAGGGGGGTGCTCTCCCCGTTGACATAGTGATGGTAGCCCTCGCGTTGAGTAATTCATTGGTAAAGCCACACCTAGCTGTCTGTACGCTCATTTCATTCCACCTCTATGTGCAAATGCCATAACACCTAATCTATCCCTCACCGCATCCCCAATGGGGCATCCCAAAACGGCACATGGCTATAGCATCGCTCAGGACTCGAGAGTTAAAAGGAAGCAGCAGTCGTGAATAGTAATTCGCTCCGTGGTACACCGGGCATGTAGGTGTTGATCGGAGGGGTCTTGAGCGAACAGCCGCCCCGCGAACCTTGAAGTACGTTACCAGAGATCGCCACATTTAATTTTATATTCCCTAATGCCCTTCTCCCTATTTGGCCGGGGTCCGGCTCCCATTCTGGCAGGGTCGTGGTGTTTCTGTGGGGCCGCGCTGCGTTGCGTAGACCCCACGCTGCTTATAAGGGGTATACGAAAGCTTTCTCGAAGAGCGAGAATACCAAGAGGCGCGGCTGACGATTGGACGGGCGGCGAAACAAATGGGGTTCAGCGTGGCTCAGCTGCTATGCAGGGCTGGGGGAATGCGGGGGTCTGCGACCAGGTTGTGATCCCTTATAAAGGAGCCGCGCTAAAAACCATGACTATTTCTGGATGCACGAAGGCATAACCTAACCCTCAGCCCTAGACTGACCGTCTTGAAGCTGCAGGTGTGGGCATCTTTCTAAGCAGCTTGAGCAGGCTTTACGAATACCAGGCAGGGTGGTAAAATGGACATGCAGTAGCTCTTACCCGAGCCGGCTCCTTCGGAGAGGTATAGGGGGCGGGGGGGAAGCAGGGAACAGTAGATTGGGTCTCGCGCTAGCATGACTGCTTTACGAGGGACAGGGGCTCGGTTTCCGTATAGGACTTGCCATTAGGGAAGGAAGGTATTCCGGGTTTAGTTCTATAGCGGCGGGTGTTGTCGGTCGAGTATATAAAGGAGGGTGCAACCTCTCGTCTAACTCAGCTATATCATTCAGCATCACTTCAACGGCCAACTTCTCATAACTCTTACTTCTCTCTCCAATCAAATCAGTTTCATCTCTGGAATCCCAAGTGCAACCAAGCTTCACCGCTAGCACGCCAGCCTTTCCTACTGCACAACCATCGCAATGCAGCTCACCTCTTTCTCCCTCCTCCTCCTGCCCGCTCTCGCCGCGGCCGATTGCACGCGAAACGGTGACGCGGGACGGTGGGTCGATGATAACTCGCCGGCGGCGGCGTTGCAGAACCTGTGCAACGCCGGCAAGGAGGGCTGCTACCAGGCCACCGGCCAGGGCAACATGTGCATCAAGGGCGACATGGCCCAATGCAATGAAATGTCGACCTACGCCACCAACCAGCAGAGCTACCACGACGACTGGTTCCTGTGGAGCAGCATCATCTGCGGCGGTCTCACCATGACCATACAGTGAAGGGCAGAAGGGCATGTCTGGTCTCTTCGGAAACGTGACCTTCACCACACTTTCCCGGAACCTGGATGCTTCATCACTTCTTGGGTTGAGGCGAAAGACTTTTTTCTTGATGGGTGCTATGCCGGAAAAGGCCTGCTTATTTTCGCCTGGAAGCTTTCATTTCTTTCCCGTCCTTTATTGTCTTTTTTGTCGTCCTTGTAACTTCGACGGTTCGCAGCTCAGTGTTAGTCAAGGGCTGTGTTTCACTATGTATCAACACCGTTATTATGTCAGCAAAGCTCAGCACGTTTTTTCCCGGATTCTGACCTCGTAAAGCATGCAATGTGCTCACACCATTAATACATGTACAGGCTAGGCCGTTTTAAGGGATATATAGGATATGCAAAATTAAGAGATATATCTTTTAAACCACTTTCTTATATAAGCTAAGTAAATAAAGCCTTTTTTGAAGGTTAATTTTGTTATAAGTATTGATATATTTTACCCCCCTACCCGTCGCTTGCGTATATGTAACAGAATGCATTGCCTTTTAATTCTTATTTCTCATGCTGTAGAATATGACTGTGCTTTAGGCCGTGTTTTTAAAGGTAAGGGCTCGGCCACGGACTTTCTCAGCAACGGCGCCACGGCACCGGTCTAACTGGCCCCCGATCTCAGGCCAATCAACGGCGGGATCGCGTGGTTCGGTGCTGCTCGGCATAGCGAATGCTTGGCATATCCCACCCTATATCCGAGCTGTTGGGTAAAAGGGCATGTTATGAAAGCTCAGTATGCCGAAAGCTGGCCAATTGCAGGGTCCGCCCGGTCTAACTTGAAGCAGGGCGATTTCGCGCCGATGGAAGCAATACCGCCGCGGAGCTAAGGTAGCATCGACTCATAAGTCCGGGAATACAGTGCAACAATCAAGAGGCGCACTTGCATAAATAGACATGGCGAGAAAGACCAGTACACAATCTTTAAAACCAATGATAAGCACTACTTTTCCGTCAAAGGTCACCTTGAGAAGGCTACTGACCAAATTCTGACATTTTCATGTCCATCCACTCGAACCAGCAAAACCAGCAACATGTCGTCGATGAAGCATACTGCGCATGTTGCCATCGTCGGGGTAAGTCGTATCAACAGATTCACCACAGAAACAGCTACGAGGCGAGCAACGCACAACCTCCAAACGTCCCCACCCCTATATGCTCGCTTCACACGTCCTTCAGCATTGTCTTAAAAGAGCTGACAAGCATCTCCTGGACCATACCACAAGGCAAGAGGCAATGTCGGTCGCGCAATAACGGCGGCCTTATTAAGGACAGGACAGCACGTCGTCACGGCGATCTCGCGGCGGAGCAGTAGCGAATCGTCAACGCCGGAAGACGTTCAAGTGCGTCGCGTTGCGGATGACTATGGCGATGCGGCGGAGCTGCAGGCAGCACTAGCGGGCCAGTCCGCCCTTGTGATTTTGCTGAGCAGATTCGCCGCCCCAGGAGCCGAGAAGCGCCTAATCGCCGCTGCGGCTGCGGCTGGCGTTCACTGGGTCCTCCCCTGCGAGTTCGGGCCTGATACCTTCGACGAAACGCTCATCGCCGCTGTCCCCATGTTCCGATCCAAGGGTAAGTGCTGTCCAGCCCTTGATGAAATATATTCTCCCTCATGCTTTATTCTTTCGCTGCCCTCTTGAAAGCATGGTTCAATTACAGAGCAGATACAAGGCACTAGGGCTGTTTCGCTCTGAAATAATCCACAACTGACACCGTTCTGTGCGTAGTGGAACATAGGCAACTGATCCGTGACCTTGGCGTCAGTTCTTTCGTCTCTATTATCACAGGCTTCTGGTACGAGTGGATGCTTGCGGTGCCCCCAGCCTTCGGGTTTGACCCGGCCCGCCGATCTGTTACGTTTATCGACGACGGCAAGACCGAAATTTGCCTGTCCACTTGGTCCCAGGTTCGTCTTCTCCTTCTCCTTCCTGTTTCTGTTTTCCCCTCTCTGTTCGTAATACTGGAGATGAAAGGAGGGAAAATTCCATGAAACCGCGAGTATCTCCAGATTGAAAACGACCCAGCCTTGGGGTAGGCCTCGGCGGGATCCAGGAGTACCCCTTCTTGGCTGTGAACCGAAATGCGACCACAAATCACATTCAAGGGATAATGATGCGCTGATGCTGACTACCTGCCATCAGATTGGCCGTGCCGTAGCTGGCCTGCTCAGCTTGCCGGCAGAGCGCCCGGGCAGCGGCGGTGGCGAAGACGACATGCTGTATCTATCCGACTTTCGCAACGCGGGTGCTTACGTGTACTCGTTTGCGGCGTCCCAGAGGGATATGCTCGAGTCTGCAGGCCGTATTGGGAACGGTGCTGATTGGACGGTGGAGGCACAAGAGCCCGCTGAGGTCCGTTACAAAGCAGGAAAAGAGGAGGCAGCGCGTGGGAAGAGGTCAGGCCTCGCCAAGGTCATGGCCACTCCCGTCTTTTATCACGGCGGGGCGGGTGACTTTCGTAACAAGCCCGCCCCGTTTTTGCTTAACAAGTCGCTCAGCTTGCCCGAGGAGGATCGTGAGAGTTTCGATCGTGCGACGTTTGCCGCCCTTGACCAATCTATTCAGACCAACAACTGGAACGATTGAATGACTTCATCGGTCCAAGGGCTATAACTGAGTGGAATCAGTGTTTATCTGGGAAGAAAATGGTATTATCTTTTCTATAAGAGAAATTAATAGTAGCTTAAGGGGGTCTTACGCTAGCTTAAGAAGGCAAAACCCTTGTTCACTCGCAGATTCCCTTGGAATCTACTATAAGGCTTACTCAGGTCTTGATTTGTGGTAGCTCGATGGGGTCTCGCGGTAGCTCTAGGGGGTCTTGCGCTAGCTGAAGAAGGCAAAAATGTCAATGACTCGCAGGTTCCCTTGAACTCTGCTATAAAGAATTAAGGCTTACTGAGGTCCTCAACTACGGTATCCCGAGGGTCCTGCGCTAGCTCCAGGAGGAAATGTCGACGACTCGCAGATTCCCTTACATTCTACTATAAAAAATTAGGGCTTATTTAGGTCTTCATTCGCGGTAGCTCGAGGGTCCCGCGCTAGCTTCAGAAGGCGAAAATGTCGACGACTCGCAGATTCCCTTTAAATTCATCATAAGGTACAGATTATGGACAGGCCTCTTATGAGTGTCTTCAAGAACGTGAAGCTGGTATAAATTCATCGATGATTCCTCACTTTATAGCAGCCTTTCATTTGCCATCACTTCATTCCTCTTCTGATAATCACTTGCCACATTTAATCTACACTCCTACTCATTAGTCCAGCTTCGAGATGCAGCTTTACACTGTTTTCACTATTGTTGTCGCCGCCCTGGCCAAGATAGCGGCTGCTGACAAATGCTGCGAGGCCACCGATGTGAGTTCCTGCACCATCGACTTTGGTTGGCTAATACTGATCATTGTGTACCAGTGCTCCGGCTCTTGCTTCCCGCCTAATGTGCAGTACGGATGCTTGGGCCAAACCGTTTGCCCTACCACCTAGAGCAGCACCACCTGGAGCAGCATTCATTCGACATGAACTTGGCGTACCCTTATAGGGTACAGCCCTCGCACAACCATATTCGATTCCTACCTTTCTGCCACCCACTTCGCCCATGATCAGATCCGACTTGCGAGTCGACTCCTTCGCATCGCTCGTTTTTGAACAATAAAGTGAGCCCAACTCGCCAGCCCCATTTTCGGAGGATTATGGCCGGCTCGATTCTATCCTTGGCTACATTGCGATTATAATCCTTCCTCAATATATACTTGAATTCTCTCCATACCTTATAGCTATCAGTGATGCCCTCGTTGTAAGCATACCACCTCCTGAATAGGCGAAGGCTCTAATTGGACGCCCAAGGCAGTATAGCTATGAACATCGGTCAACGTGCAGTACTCTCTTCCGCATGATAAGGAGAGGTTCAGTCAGGTTAATAGTCCGATGCCATACAGACGACCATTATAATCTTATTCACGTTTGAAAATTATTAATACGAAAACCTACTTATTAACCCTCACTTAGAATCGCTTTATTCAGGGGGTTCATCACCTCCACAACGTTGTTTCGAGGCTCAGCCGCCACGGCTCGGGCGCAGTTGCTGGAACTGCTCAGGTAAGAAGGCTTTACTGAGTACAAGGGGCGTTCCCAGTGGTTACGAGCTGCAGAGTGGCCGGATGTATTGATCCATCTGTAGTGAACGTTTTTTGAGTGCTATACGAACGAATTTTAAATACATAAGAACTAGTCTTACGTATTCATTATCCTTCAGACCTGCTATCATCTATCCAAGCTGCTTCTCTTCCATATAGCGTATTCGTGCTCTCCTTACGCAACATTGTAATCTGCTCTTCCCACTTTACGTTGCACGTGGCCGTGGCATTGATCACAGGCATACAAGCATACAAGCTGAGTAGCAGAGAGTGAAAGCTGCATGGTCGTCTTTTGCGAAGGCACATGCCTTTTCACATTCGGTGATGCACTCAGACTGACTTTTCCTGGATTCGAGTTGCTGCGAAAGAAACGCCACGTTAGAATTCAAGAACCATCAGCTAGTTTGCTCTTCAGCCAGCGGCAACTTACGTGGTTTGCTCCGGAGTTGCTCTCCAGCGTCTGGGGTGCTGCGACAGCTGCAGACAAGGTGAAAGAAGCAATGATGACGGATGTGAGCTTCATCTTGACGAGTTGCTATGCAGGATGTGTCAAAGGGAGGAGGATATGCGTCTTGAAGGTGGCTCAGAGGTAGTAGGTCTAAGTGTTAAGTAAAGCGGATTTGATTGTGTCATGAAGAAAAACCTTGAAAGAAAGCAGACTCTGAGCGACTTTATAGACGGCCCAGGATGGCTTTCAATGTGCAGTGCTACTACTGAATTTTCGCAGGCATGAGTTACAACGACGCACACCAGTTTGAAAGCACGAATCGCACTGTCATGTCATTTACCTGGCGATAGCACATCTTGGCCCCGAAATGGCCCGAAACGGCGCTCGACGATGCCGGACCGGGGAACTGACGCCACATTCACAAGGAAGACCAATCGAGCGCCGCATTGTATGGTTTCTGGAGTTCCGACGCCGCACGCGATGCCTGGTGTTTTAGACGGCAAGGACTGTGACGGCAGAGCCTCTCTCCTCTGACTTGCCAGTAATCGGCTAACATCGCACATCAACTACAGACGTAGATCCACCTTCAACGTATTACCCCTGGGCTCTCAAATTTGATTGATCGCATATGTCATCTTCCTGGAATGTCGATTTTGATCTTTCATCCTTTCATCCTCTCATGTCTTACGGCTAAGACTCAATTCCAACTCTTCCTAATTCTATGCACCAAATCTGTGCCTTGTACGCCGGTGGGGCTGGCAAAATACTTCGGGGATCTTGTCGAGGGAGTGTTTTATGCCTGGGCGGCGAGCCTAGCGGTCCATGCCTTGGCGATGAGGCTGGCATTCAGTGCCTGGGCGACGAACCTGAGCGGCGAGCCCGAGCGGCGAGCCTGGGCGACAAGCTTGGCACGAGAATGGTGGCTGGATTCCTTCACAGATGCGGACCCGCTCGTAGCTTGTTTATCAATCAGCCTTGACAAAGACATACCGCAAGTATGTGGCCCATAAGAGGTACGGAAGCTGACAGTTGTGCAGCGAATCCTCTCACGGAAGCAACATGTGGGATAAAACCCGCGCTTCGGGGCAAAATCTACCGCATTCTCTGTCAATCCTCTTCGAAACGCAGATCAGACTCAGGCCGTTCAGATGGTCACTACTTAAGCCACGTTCTCCGGGCTTCGAATAGACATGCCCGGCTCTAACACGTTTCACTGCGATTGGATAATAGCTTCTCTCAGAACATGAAAGTGGAGGCACACCGCAAGTAAATATAGAAAGCCAAAAGTTCCGTCTTCAAGGCCATGCATGACTAACGCTAAGCTGTGTCACGTACGGTGTTGCATGTGGCATTCATGCTTGATGAAACGATGATAAGGCGGATTCATCCTTATCTAAAGCCCTCTTTTCTATTCCAAAGCGTGTCACAGGCCTAGCCTTAAGTATATAGTTGTTGATCATAAGAGCTGGTAAGGTCACCACTTATCAAAGTGTCAACTATGTTTCTTTCGATGACTGCAGCCCCGCTGATCTGATTCAGTGGTATTCACGAATGCCTTTGCCTTACTGGGCCATAAATCTTTACATTTACGAACCGGCACGAGACTCTTAGACTGAGAGTATCGCTCACAGGCCGTTTTACCAAGTCATACTGTATGCAGCGTAGTGTTAAAGGCGTGGCGGCTGATATGTAATTATATAATGTAATGTTTAATAGAACAGCGATGCATTCTGAACATTATAATGCAAGAATTAGTAGAATGCGACAACCCCGGGCTCACCCCACGGCGATGCCCTCCATTGTGGCATTGATTCCATGACCCGGAGCTAGCACGTTGTAGCTTTCAACTCGTTAGACTGGCAGCGGCTGCGAATTGTGCAGCCGTTGCACTTCGCTGACGCACAAGTCTTGCCTACCTATCTATTACATGCTGAGGACGGCCAGGCAATGCCGGCTTTATTCAAGGGTTCGACTTGAAGATCGAACATTCTGGCGAGCTCTGAAGGTGGAGGGCCACTCGCGTGAATGTTAAGACCGTAAGTAGTACCTAGCGAGAGCCCTCGACGGAGTGTGCGCGGGTGCGTGGATGGGTGCTGTTTTCTCCCGGCGGTCACCTGGACGCCCGGGCGTTGATGGCCCACCCTTAGACAGACTTAATGTACCTTTACGTACCCTTTGCCTACGATGGGCCAGAAGCAGCCGCAACGACAACGAACGGAGACAAGTTTGTACCACACTCGCACACGCAGGCGCAGGCGCCGATCCGGTGCTCTGGGTCCCTCCACTGTTACTGCGACCACCACTTTCGCGCGTTCGCAGTAAATCGCCCGTTGCCACCCTTCTTCGCATCCAATCCACGCCCGCCTTCCCGACCACTGCAAAACCATCGCGCATCTCTCGCCACGCCCTCTGAACCGCATCTCGTCCTGACTGCCTCGCCAACTACGAAATTGCCTGGAACCCCTCAATACTTTCAAGCCATTGCCGAAAGCCCCAACCGTCAACGCCCCCCGATCCAGCCCCGAATTGCCCCACGAATTGCACACTCGCCCTCCGATCTCTGCCTGCCTGCCTTGCTTCGCCTCGCCACGCCAGTACTGCATTCGTTCCATTCTACCGCACGCTGCCGCTGTCCAGCGGTAACGCGGTGCCTCGGAAGCACTGTCCGGCACAATGAGTGATTTGGACAAGTACGCCGCCCATCACGCTCCGAATCTCTCGCCACCCTCTGCTGACTCCGAGCAGAGCTATTGCCCAGCTGCGCGCCTGTCGGCCCATCCCCGAGCCTCAGGTGCGCGAGCTATGCCACAAGGCCCGAGAGTTGCTGATCGAAGAGGGCAATGTCGTCACCGTGGCCGCCCCAGTAACTGTACGCCACCCATGGAGCCGTAATCCGTATCGTCTTCAAACTATTGCTAATCTATTCCCTAGATATGCGGTGACATTCATGGCCAGTTCCACGACCTGATGGAGCTTTTCCGTGTAGGAGGCGACCCTCCCGACACCAACTATCTGTTCATGGGTATGCCTCCGCTTCCCGCTTCTGCCATCGTGCGCGCATCTAACAACCCGCTGGCCCACAGGCGACTTTGTTGACCGCGGCTTCTACTCCCTCGAATCCTTCCTACTACTGCTTTGCCTCAAGGTCCGCTATCCCGATCGCATGACCCTCATCCGCGGCAATCACGAGTCACGGCAGATCACCACCGTCTACGGTTTCTACGATGAGTGCCTGCGCAAGTACGGGAGTGCCAATGTCTGGCGCTACTGCTGCGACGTCTTCGACTACCTCGCTCTTGGCGCCATTGTTCTCGGCGCCTCCCAGAACCTGAGCCCCTCCAACGAGAACATCTCAGCCGACCAATACCGCGACGAAGAGCTCGAGATCGAAGTGTGCAACGCCGACGGCGACCGGATTCACGGCTTCAGGCGCAACCAGGACGAGAACCGCATCAGCAGGAACCCCGACAGCTCGTCCTCGCCCACGCAACCCGGCTCGAGCAGCCCTGCTCCCATCACCACACCCAATGGCCAGAGCCCACCCACAAACACCGGGCCCCCGGCTCTGGCGCCTCGGGATCTGCCTCGGGCTCCGCTGGAAACCCCACAGGTGCCGTTCTTTGCGTTCACGGAGGTCTCTCCCCATTGGTAGATACTGTGGACAAGATTCGCCTTCTGGATCGGAAGCAGGAAGTGCCTCACGAAGGGGCCATGTGTGACCTGCTGTGGTCCGACCCTGACGATATTGACGGCTGGGGGCTGTCCCCGCGTGGGGCCGGATTCCTATTCGGTGCCGATATCGTCAGGGTGTTCAACCACCGCAACGACCTATCCCTCATTGCTCGCGCCCATCAACTCGTAATGGAAGGGTTCAAAGAGATGTTCGACGCAAACATTGTCACAGTATGGTCCGCCCCCAACTACTGTTATCGTTGCGGCAATGTCGCTGCTGTCCTTGAGCTATGCGATGACGCGGGCGGGCAGGCACTGCTTCCTCGATCAAACGGCGACATAGGCCGGGCCCTTTCTAAGAACGGAGTGCCGCCGTCGTCCACGATTGACGGTACACGCAACGGGCCTGCCAGGAGATACCGCGTCTTCCAGGCCGCACCTCAAGACTCACGGGGATGCCGGCAAAGAAGCCTGTGGCCGATTACTTCTTGTGACCAGGTTCTCCGTTCTTTGCTGTGGAATTGTCTGAAGTAGTTCGGTCATGGTTTGCATGGAGGTCGGCGTTGATTGATAGCAGGTAATTTGGTCTGAACAATTTGAGTTCATCGTAAGATAAGAATCTTCGACGTTTCGTTTGCAAGCCCAGATGCGCGCGAAACTACGCGTTACCGTGTCTCTGAGGCGGTTCATGTGGCGCCCATCTGGGTAGCCAGTGCGCCCAGAGTGCGAGGCGGAAGTATGAAGAATGTATGCTTCCATCTGAGGTAGTAGGTTCTCAGGTTCATCACGTTGATGATAATTCGAACCGAGCTGCTTGGCGAAGTTTTACTTGAGGGTTATTACCAACTCGATCCTCGAAACTCCCAGCGCACCATTGTTTTTCCTCATTGGCAATCGGTTCAAAATATTGAACTCAAGTTGGGCGGCTCAATATCCAGGTCCGTCCATTGTAGGGCGTCTGTTATGCCACTCTCACCGAACCATGACCTCAGATATAATCGAGAGGTCTCAGCGACTCGCTCGGATCGACGCGCCAATGCTGCTAGATGTATACAGTCTATCTGAACCCTTGCTGCCACCGCTCGAAATGCTCCAGCACATCGCGGGTGACGCGCCGCGGAGTGGAAGCGATGGCAGAACGAAGAACAGGCATGGCGTCAAGAACCTGCTCTCCCTCTTGCCCCGCTTCGCCACCGGCCTCCCCGCCGCTGCTCCCCGCCGCCACTCCCGTGGCCAGCAGCTTTCCGTCAACGTCCTTGAAGGCCAGGTCGCAAAGGCGCGCGATTTCGGCGCCCGAGTAGCCCTCAGTCAGAGCGGCTAGCTCGGAAGTGTCAAGCCCGTTGGCCGCGGGGTTGGGCGAGAAGGAGCCCGCGGAGGCGGGGCTGCTGTAGAAGCGCAGCTGGCGCGCCTTGGACGCGATGATGGCTTCGCGGGCCGGCGCGTCGGGCAGCGGCACGTAGATGAGTTCGTCGAAGCGACCGGGCCGCAGCAGCGCCGGGTCCAGCGAGTCGGGCTTGTTGGTCGCGGCCAGCACGAAAACGTCGCCGAGTTGCTCGAAGCCGTCCATCTCAGTCAGCAGTGCAGTCAAGGCCTGGACGCCACCGCCGCCACCAGAGGCCGAGGACGATGACGGCGACGAGCGTGAGCCGGCGATCGAGTCGATCTCGTCGAAGAAGATGATACTCGGGCTCGCCTCGCGGGCGCGAGCAAACAGGCGGCGGATCGACCGCTCCGTCTCGCCCACGTACATGTTGAGCAGCTCGCCGCCCTTGACGGCGAAGAAATTGAACCCAGACTCGGTGGCCATGGCCTGCGCGGTCATCGTTTTGGAGCAGCCCGGCGGGCCGTACATGAGAACGCCCTTGGGGGGATGAACAGGTTGTGCTTGCGATCCTGCGGGCGTGCATGTTAGTTCCGTCAACACCGGACGCGCCGAACCTGAAGGATACGAGTAAGAACATGAGAGGCTTACCTTTGGCTGCTGGAGAGCCTTCTGCAAGCCACGCTTGACGTCTTCGTAGCCCCCAATGTCGCGCCACCTCACCGTCGGCGGCTTTAGATTGATGTCGTGCATGGCGGTCGGGCGGACCTCGTGTAGAGCCTGCTGCAAGTCTTGCCACTCGAGATATGTCCCGTCCTCGGGCAGCCCAAGCCCGTCGGCGTCGCCGGCCCGCATGCGCCACGCCTCCATGGCGTGGTCGATCACCTTGTCGAGGTCGTCCCCCGTGTAGGCATGGGTGCGGTCGCCCAGATCGTCGACGTAGCGATCGAACAGCTGCGGAGGGAATTCCGGGCGGTAGTGGCGTATGATCGCCTTGCGGGCGGCCGCGTCAGGGATGGGCAGGGTAAGGTGAGCGCGTAGGCGCGACCGGGCCTGCAGCTCGTGCGGCACGTCGGCGAGGTAATCGACGCAGGAGGCGACGACGGCGACGCGGGGCCGGCGGCCCATCTGGCGGGCGCGCTTGGCCAAGGCGTCGAGACCCTCGCCAATGGCCAGGATGAAGCCGCGGCGGCTGGGCTGGTCAGGCCCGACGAGATCAAGCAGGTCGTCGATCAGAATGATAGTGGGCGTTGTGGAAGACTGGTCGAGGGCGGCGCGGAAGTGGTCTTGGACGGCCGAAGGCTTAATGGCGCCGCCGAGACGGACGACGCGGCCCCAGTTGGTGGCGGCGACAGACTCAAGCAAGGTCGATTTGCCCGTGCCGTGGCTGCCAGCGACGACAATGGCGCACGACCCAAGTAGGCGAGGGTGCCGGGCGAGGTCGCGGTCGAATAGGGAGAAGAAGCTGTTGAGGGCAGCTGTCTGGGACGCCATGCCGGGCAGGCCGGCGATCTCGAGACGCCCCCCTGTGGCGTTGGACTCCTCGTCGAAGAACTCGGCCGCCGTGACACCAGGGACATACTTGGCAACACTGTGTTGGCTGCCATTGACGGTTGCTACAGAAAAAGAGCGTCGCGATCCGTGCAGGTAGATGTCCTCGTACACCATGCCGGGGAAGACATACTCGGCAGACTCTGGATGGGGGTTAGACTGGGCACATCATATGGCCGTGGTGAGGGGTCGCTTTGCAATGTCAGGGCAGGGGCACACTCACCGAGGCGACTCTCGAGATGGTACAGCCAACGCTGGTGGTCTTGGGCGGGGATGGCGGCGTCCGGGGTCAGCTCGCGGAGGACGACGGGGCCGGCGTCCGGGACCTGTGCGGCGGCCGGGGTCACGCGGACCGAATCACCCAGCTCGAGGCCGGCCGTCTTCTGGAAGGCGCGGCTCACCGAGGCGATGCCGACGGCAACATTCTTGTCGGGTTGGGGCCAGGCGACGGCCTCTCTGCGGGTCGACTGGACGGCGGACGCGTCGCTGGCGGCTGGAGCGACCACGGATTCGACATGGCACAAGTGGCCGGTGGTGAAGCCGGATTGGAGGAAGATGGACTGGTGAATGAAGACCTTTGCGGCGTTCTTGTGATTTGGGTTCTTCTGATTAGCCACGTCAGCCGACTGCAGCCGGGTTTTGAACTCGTCTGATTTCTTCATGACGCCGGGTGCGCGTGCGCGTGCGCAATGGCAGCTTCCGCAAGTGACGGTGGTGGCAGTGGGCGCCACCCGATGGAGGGGTTCTCTTTTTCTTTTTCTTTTTTTTTCTTACCCCGCGAGCTATCTTCTATTTTTCGGTGGTGCAAACGGAGGGGCCTCGCCGAGCTGATCTCAAAACGGCCCACGGGTGCTTCTGAGGATCGCAGTAGCTTGAACTATACAGAAATTCTCGGGCCATCTAGCCATGGTGTCAAACAGACGCGGTAGACAGCGTCGCCGGGCACCTAATGCAGCTCGAAACCTCAAACAGCCATGCCATCCACTTCTCGCGCGGTGGATACATCAGTATCACTAGATGGATCTCTCAAGGGTAGATCCACTGGGCGTAGGTCCAGCCAGGAGCATGGTTCTGGGCTATGAGACAGTCGCGCCCTGACACGCGACTGGTAAACTCACTGTCTTCTGCGGCCCCGGTGCTCGTAGACCAAATTTGACCCGGGCCCTGCGCCGCGATCCGACGGCAGCGACCTCATCACCACTTGCTCCAAACGACTGGCCGCTCCGCCCCGTCGCCTTCATTCACCATCGTCCTCATACTGGCGATGCGGCCCAGCGCAGCACATCCTCCACCCCAACAAGCACCGACCCGAGTCGCCGCCCCATGCCCGTCCGTCCGCGGCTGCAGCGACCCTTCTCGCGTTCCATAGCGCCCGCCGCCCACGCCTCGCCGTTGGCCTCGTCCACCTCGCCCTCGTCTTCGCCATGGCCGCCGTCGTCGGGTCCCGCATCCGGACACTTCCGCCCCCTTCACGATAGCCGGCAGCCTCAAACTCAAGCTCCTCCACCATCGTCCTCCGCCCTCAACCAAAAGCTTTCCGAGCGTCTGTCCGCCCTGTCTTCCTCGGCGCAATCCCAGTCACGCCCAGGGGGAAAGAAGTCTCTATTCGAACACCTTTTCCCAAATGAGGCCAGGGCGCGCCCTACTCAGCCAAGCGATGCGAGCTCCACCCCTCAGGCCTCTGCCAGCAGCATCTGGCTGTCACATCTGTCTGTGTCAGGTGCCGAGCCGCCGGCAGAGCCCTTACATCTAGATGCCGAACAGCTACCCGGCAATGTCAGCACTGACATGGCTTCGGCTCTGCGCGACTCCAATACCACTTCCTCCAGCCCTGCCGATATCGAGTCTCTGGCGAATCGCGTGCGTGGCATGCTCATCATCTCGGGACTGAGCACCCAGCTGGTCGAGTCCGACTTTCTGCGCCTCGGGGTGCCGGGCCGCCACGTTCATGGTTGGGTCAGCGGTATACTGCGGGTTGTCCAGGCCCGCGACTACGCTACTCTCGCACCCCTAGGTCGCTATTACGTCCTGTTCGACAGCCACGCCGCAGCAGCAGCCTATCGTGCCCGTGCCCTGCACCTGTGGGCACTGGCCAAGACGCACCAACCCGGTGCCCATCACAGCAAGCGCAGCCGCCGACGTGGCTTCCAGGCCGCCACCATCCAGCCCCCGGATATGGTACCTGACGACGTTGCCGCTGCTCTCCGCGCCTTCACCCTGCTCGTCCCCGGCCAGCGCCATTCGGTCAGCCCCCCGCGGGGCCCCGGCGGCCTAGACGCCATTCTGAACCGCGACGCCTCGCTGCTCGACTCGCTCAGCGGGCATGCTGGCTCCTGTCACCTCGTTCTTGTCGCCGTCGAAAACGGACGCCTGGCTCTTGACACTTTTCGTGCCGCTCTCCACGCCGACGGCCTGCGCCGCAACCTGCCCTGGCGCGTCGTCGGCGGTACTCGCGAGGACCAGTTCTACAGCAACCAGGCCCGCTGGCTCGACGCAGCTGAGGGCCGCAACCGCAACCGCGAACCCAAATCACCAGATGGCCGCGGCACTGCTGGCCGGGGTATCATCCCCTTCGGCAAGAGTACGCTCAGGGAGCACGAGGACGGCAGCGAGATGGCCGACGATACCGACGCCGGCTCTCCCAAGTCCCCGGTCGAAGAGGAGTCTGCGTCAATGACGACGGGCGGAAGCCGCCGCGGGCGCCGCGGGCCCGGCATGAGCAGCAGCGCCCGCAGCGTCGGCAGCGGACCCCGCAGTGCTAATGACGACGCCTGGTACCGGCACCGCCGATTCCCACGCTTCATCGTAGCTTTCACCGATGCGGTCGAGGCCCGCCGCTTCGCGCGGCATTGGCACCGGCGTACGCTGGCGTTGCAGATGGGCGAGAGCGCAGCTGGCCAGGCGGAGATTGACGCGGGCGGCGGTCCCCGGGAAGAGACGCGCCTGCTCAAGGTGGAACTGATGTGGTGACGCGGCCAATGCCTGTCCATAGGTTTCCACGTTCCTCGACACCAGCCGGCCCGCTCCAATATGGCAGCAAAAAACCTGGCTCGGCGAACTGCAGCATGTACATATATCTAACTAAACACTCGTATATACTCATGTGGTTACATTGGAATACGCAGGGCTGATCTTGTCACTTACCGGCCCAGAGGATATTCATATCCCTTAGCCAAGCTACGATCTAGCAATGTTAGGAGCTAGAAAAGTCCAGAGCAGTCCCCGCGTCGCTCACATCGCAGCCGCATGTCTTCTTGTGTTGCTAGCCGGGACGCCTAACGCCTGGATGAATGAGAATCTGACAGCATTGTGGAAAGGACAAGAGCTGATAGCAGTGCGACCAAGGGTATCACCACATCACCATCAAGCTTCGAGGCTGACAGACTTCCCATGAAAGCCATTGCAAGACGTTCGAGGCATGTGGAACAGCAGAGGATGGAAAAGTATTAGGAACCCATATCAACCGAACTCCGTCGAGGTACGTACGTTACGCGCGCTTCCGTTGTGCTTCTCTCAGGCCCGCGTGTTCGGTGCCCTTCTCCTCCTGCCGCTCTCGCGCCGTGCCTTTCTGTGCCTCCGCCTTCGGGCTCATCCAGACCACGCACAGATACCTATGTACACAGGCCCGCAAGAGGGGCGCAGAAGACAGAGCGAGGCCACGGTTATGAGGACCTTAGCGGGGGCGGCAAATGAAATGAAATGGACGAAAAGGGCTCCATGCAATGCCTCCGCATCCTCGCCAAAACAAAACCAAGAGGACGAAACAGCAAACAAAACGGAAACCCCAGTCCGATCGGCTGGGTCGGCTAGCATTTGCACTGCTCCCTGGCTTGGTGCGTTGTCCTCATAATCGATCGACCCAGTCATCGCCTCGCTCCTTCAATGTTCTTTCTATATGGATGCCGTGAAGTCTTGGTGCTTGTTCGCCGAGATTGTCGATTCAGCGTTATGGCATCTTCGTGTTCGCTTCCTTGTTGGGTACGCTTTCGAGGTGGATCAGTAGTTGCCCGCCCCGGAATGCAGACAAACCCCCAACGAAGCGCACCTTTCGGTACAGATTCGTATCGCCGTTTGAGAGTCGCATTATTCAGGTATGTCAGGACTCAAAGCACCCAGACATGCGGCCGCTCTCCCTATTCCCAGGTGCTCTATCAGTTCGTGAGTGCCCCAATTTGCACGAGTCGGCAGAAGGGATTAACAGCATTTGCTGAGGCCGCCGCTGCCTTCAGACTGGCCGACGTTGACGCCGGTAGGAGCCGAGGCGTCCGTCTTGGACGTGTCGATGATGCGCTTCTTTATGTTGGCAGCTAGGTCGTAGAACGCTTTGTCGATGTTGATGTTGCTCTTGGCGGAAACCTCAAGGAAGGGGATGCCCAGCTCGGCGGCGAGGGCCTCGCCCTGCTCGGTGGAGACCACGCGCTTCTCTTCCCAATCACACTTGTTGCCAATCAGAATCTTGTTTACGCCCTCGGTGGCGTGCTGTTCAACATTGGCGAACCACGTGCGGATGTCTGTTATTTGTCGCGTCAGCATGAGAAGGCATGTCAGCGGGAGCCCAAGGAGCGGCCATACTGTCGAAAGAGCGCTGGTCAGTGACGTCGTAGACGAGGAGAATGCCCATCGCGCCGCGATAATAAGCCGTCGTGATGGTGCGGAAGCGTTCCTGGCCGGCCGTATCCCAGATCTGAAGCTTGACACGCTTGCCATCGAGCTCGATGGTGCGAATCTTGAAGTCGATGCCGATAGTGGTGATGAACGAAGGGGTGAAGGAGTCCTCGCTAAAACGCAGGAGACAGCATGACTTGCCGACGCCAGAGTCGCCGATAAGCAGCAGCTTGATCTGTCGGAGGGGTCCGAATTCGTTAGACAGCGCAGGGAATAGCGAGCGGGATAGCGCCGGGTGCTGGGGGTTCGAGGGCATGGAAACGTACCAGGAAGTCGTAGTTGCGGTTGCCCGACATGGTGGAGGATGACGGGTATTGGGACGATGGGAGGCAGACGGTTGGAGAGCAGGGTTTCGGCGCAGATGGGGCGGGAGGCGGTTATGGCAGGTTCGGAGACGGTCGAATAGTCTGCGCAGCCGCGGGTAGGTCGGTAAGGGGCAATTTGGCGAGGCAGGCAGACGGGTTGGTAGGTGGATGGTGGGAGGGCGGGGAGAGGTTGTGGTCGGCGCTGGTCGAGTCGAGTTGGTGGTGATGGCGGTGGCGGCGGTCGGCGGCGGTCGTCGTGGGTGCGCCTGCAGAGACGGACCGCCTGCACCGAGTGGGAGGGCGATACATAGAGAATACATCAAAAGGGTATGAAATCCTGGGGTCATAGCATTCCTATCAAAGTACCCTAGTGTTACTCTGGAGCAGGTGAGCAGGTAGGGGCGGACTGGACACATCCATGGCCCCGGGTTGGATCCATATGCCTTAATTAATCCATACCTTATTGCTGGAGGACTTTCCCAGCTGGGGTACTAGCGCTACAGTGGGAGTTCAGGCGTCACCGCGAGTACCCCAAACGGGCATCCAGGACCATTACGTACCTCGCTGACGGCCCGCGGATAGGCAACCTTCCATTCGAATACAAACGCAAAAACCCACCCCGTAATTCGTCACGTTTGCACGTTTCCAGTCAAGGGTACGCGTACCTACCTCCGGTACCCATGGCGTTGGAGCCCAACACTCGGGACAATCCATTCCACTGAGGTTGTCGGCATGTTGAAAAGGCATCGCGGTGTTGTTGCCCTGCTCATTAGGCCCAGGGTTGGTCGCATGAATCTTGCCTTGAAACACTTTCGAAGCATGGACACATACTCGTGCGAGCAAGCATTAATGCAAATGCCCCCCCCCCCCACCAGATCTCCCGTGCCGTGATTTGGCACTGGCTTCATGGACTCTGCGTCACCCCTGCATTTACGGTGGAAAACCGTCGACAGCCGATCCTCAGACGACATGGAGCAGTGGCACGTGAAACCCCCAGCGCTCGTCTGTGTCCAAATGACTGTTTGATTCACCTCTTGCCCAAGGTCCAGCCTGGCATCATGATGGGCAGTATAGGACCGATAATAACCAGCAGTGTCCACGGGTGTTCGTGAAGCGGGTCATCACCTTCGACTCACCACATCTGCGAATGCCGCGCCTCTGTCTATCACGTGAAGGAGCGGCCTGCGACGCATTCTGGAACGTTGAGCCCGACGCAACCGGCTAGATGATAGGTTCCGTGAAGGCAGGCCCCGCGCCACCGACTCGATCCCTCAATTACTACATATTCGACTTTTAGGTATTGTTGACTTGGGCACTACGAAGCACTCAACGGCGTTCCAGTCAAAGCGCACTTCCAAGACTGTCCCTACTACCTATCCGTGTTGCGTGTGATGTCGCGCCTCAAACGCCTTCAACGCGTGATGCCGTCCTCACTCGACCCATGCAAGAGGCCAGGGAAAGCCGGGGTTCAAGACCAATCACTTAAACGCCCATTTCAAACTAATGATGAAATATTCCATACTTTTTTGCCCACAATCACACCCGCCTTGCTCCTCAAACCCCAGAAGTCGAAGGCATCGTCCACAGCCTAGCGCGCACACGTGGCCTATTCACCTGCTCGGCTGCGTTATGAAGTAAGCACGACTGGTGTGCAAAATAGCGAGCGGCCAACCCTGCCACAACGCGTGTTGCCGCGTAGTCGGCGGGTGTCAGATGGCCATGCTGGCGTTGGATCCGCTGCAAGCAGTTGCTGGTGAATCTGCGCATTGCCTGCTTGTCTGCGGCGAGGCGGTGAGAGCACTACGGCGCGTCCCCTATTGCATCCACTTGGAGTACGCCCATCGGATCCGGTCCAAAGCTCGCATCTGCGATTGGATCCCCTTCAGGTTCGCCAGATCGTCCACGTCTTCCAGGAACTCCTTCATCACCTCGGCCGGCAACAATTTGTGCGCCAGCCGCCGGAGGACATGGATCTCGGCGATCAACATGCCATGGTCCTTGTATTGGAGCACGTTGTTCGGCGGCGCAGACCAGATCGCCTCCGAGAGAATGCGATCGATGTTGCGGAGCACCCTCACGCATTTTTCACCCTTGCGCTCCTTCTTGAACCCTTTGCGCCCTCCGAAAACGCCTCGGAGATACTGCATGACACCGATGGACACGAGGATGCCAGGCGTCAGTCCGACAAAGCCAAACACAAGCTCTTGGCTTCTCAGCAGCGAGTCGATTCCACTCATCGCGACCTCAACGTCAACTTTGGTCTTCTGAACTTGAATCAGGAGTGTGCGAACCAGATCACCCCGCACCGCGCCCTTGAAAGGGCTGCGAAGATCCTTCTCGTACGCCCGGAGAATTGGCGTCACGTCCCCCTCCTTAACTTTGGCACGTATATCTGCGACTTGCGACTCGGAGAGCGTCGATGCTCCCGTGGCGGATGCCGGATTGTCGGTAGCAAAGTCTACCACCATTCGCTCAAGGCTCTCCCTATCAGCCCGGAGGCTGTCTCTGCTCATAATGGCAATCTCGCTGTTAGAGTCGTGGCGGATCGTGCCGACCACCTTGCGAACTGGCTCCACAACCCAGTTGAACCAGAAGTCCCTGACCGTTGTGCCAAAGTCTTGTATCCAATCAATGATCTCTTTCCGCCGGTTAACAAAGATCCGCAGTAGTGTACTCGAAGAGAGCAGGAGCGCAGTGGCTGGCAGCCAGTATCGCACCAGCCTCGATGGTCGGCCGTTCTTGGCGACCAGGTCCGAGGTGGCAGAGGTGTGTTTCGGGAGTTGTGATTGGAGAAGCCGCTGAAGCCTCTCGGCCACCACGCCAGGTCGGTTCCGGTCGTCGTCTTCTTCCACTTGAATCGAAAGCTCCGGGTCCTGCTCGACGCCGTTGAACACGTTCTCTTCGAAATCGCCAACGCCAACGTCGAGAATCAAAATGTCGTTAAGCACCATGTCCATCAACGCCACGCTCCTCTCGACGACGCCTTTCCACTCTTGCCCATGGCTTGTGATCAGGTCTGTCTTGCCGTCGTCACTGCCGCTGTCGCCGAACACCAACGCCTCGTTAATGAGCACGCCGACGCCGCTGGATGCCATCTCTCTGAATTTCTTCAGTTTGGCCTGTTTCTGGCGCGCTTCCGAGCGGGCCAGAGCCACCGGCGACATGACTCGGCGTTGGACATTGGCCAAGGACTTCTCCCTGATGCTCTCCCGCACAATAGCGTAGAAGCGCTGCCATTGATGGGAGAACCCAGCTTGCAGAGATGTGGTCGCAGAAACGCCGTCGTCTTCAGGCACGAAGAGGCCGTGGTGCGAGGGCCCTTCGGTATAGCGTCGTAGGCGAGCCTTGCTGTCCTGGAAAATGTCCAGAGACCAGGACCACAATCTCATGGGGGAGGTCTGCACCATGTAGAGGCTCGTGTAGGTGGGTGTTGCGAGAACATCGTCCCAGTACCAGATGTGGTCACTCAACGGGATGACCTGCTGGAGCAGGGTTTCGAGGACGATACCGAATGCATGGACGGTAGCCTTGCTGATGAGAAGCCACTCAAGCTCTTCCTCGTACTGGTTTGGGAGGGAGGTGGCGCTCGCTTGGTTGAGGAGAGAGGATTGTTGGAGCAGGGTCAGCAAGTGTCCGGATCGAGCGACGGCGGAGGTGCCAGAGGCCGCCGAGAGGGCCTTGACGAGACGCAGGAGCTCCTTGACGCGGGGCGAATCGAGTTGAGCAGCGACGTGGGGGGCGAGTTCGGCTCCTGCGCTTGGGACATGGCTGAAGGGTATGCGGTCAAGCTGCGCATCCAGCCTCCGTACATGGCTGGGGTGGGCAAGAGATGGCGCGCGTCAGCAAAGCACAGTGGGGAGTGGAAGAACCAAAGGTGCGGAGGCGCCGTTTCTTGCGGTACTCACTCGGCCACTATCGACATTACCTTCACCTGATGTGTCGCACCAGGGTCGGGACCATGTGCGTGTCGGTTTGGGCAGTTCTGCCACGTGAAAGACGAGGCTTGCCGCGATGTGCGGACCTAGAGCGGTGGTTGATCGGAATGGGAACCAGCGGAGACACGTGAGAGACGCGGGGTGTTTGGGTGACGGGGGAACAAGTCGGCGGCGGCAAGGAGAGCGACCATCTACGAGTCGGCTGCGTGTTGTGCAGGTTGCGGCGATGCAGGTGGTCGTTGTTGTTTACATTGGCAGACGGGTCTTGGACAGGACGGGCTGGTCCAGTGGTGGGACATCGTACGAAGTACCTACATCGAGTTCTCGTACACGATCTGGCTTACGATAGGTTTGCAGGTTTCCGCAGGTGCAGCTTGGCTAGCTGGCAACGATGAGGTCATCAGCCCAGGGCGTTCGTCGGTGTTTCTCGGCAACAGCCGCCGACAGACCGCCGACCTTGCGCGCCTGCCAAGCGGCTTCAGCTGGGTGGTCGCAGGCCCATCCACTGAATGGAGGTTTGCTCCAGTGTGTCCGACTCCCTGGTACCTCCCGCCTGTCCACCGTACCTTGAAGCTCGCCTGCAGCGCCTGCTAGCTCTGGGGCCTTCGTCCGCCAACTAACTGTACGAGACGAGTAGATAGATGGTGACCGCATCTTCTTGCACGACATTGTGGATTCGAATGAGGATGAGCGCGGCTTTCACCACTCTAGAGACCAGTGCGATTGTTGCAAGGACAACCTCAGCGTCGGTGATGAACTCAATATTCTAAAACAGCTCGGTACATTACATACCTACGGTATGTAGAACCTAATTCAATTGACAGTCGATGCCGGAGGGTGAGAGGCTTCCAAGGCCGTGGCTCCCACAGGTTCCATCACAGCACTGGCTTTTTCGCTACCCTGCGCGCGATTGCTGAATCGGCAAAGATCTCGTCGTACTTCAGCAGTGACGGGTCATTCTCGTCCTTGCTCTCGGCATCTTGATCCTGCTGCAAGTAGACGCCAGCTTCCACCGCCTTGGCCTCGAATTGCCTCTTCATTTCCCCTTGGTTTCCCCACGATATCAGCTTATCCTTATCGTTGCCCAGATTCCGAATTCTCCCCTCAAACTGGACATGCAGCTTCTGCCCAAACTGGCATTGATGGCCGATGTACGCGCGGATCGCTTCGCGATGAACTCCGAGATCGTGAGCCGGATTGTTTGCCATCAGACTGTAGTCTTGGTTCAAGATGATGCCCTCATTTCCTCCCATCACCCAGCTGGTCGTGGCGAACACAATTGTCTTTGTGGGCCACTCTCTTAGGTCGGTCCCATCGATCTTGACCGATTTCAGTCGCCGGGTGGGAATTGGCTCTTGCTCGTCAAAGACGACCTCTACTCCCTGACTGTAGTGTAGAAAGACGTCGTCGACCATCGGGTGTCTTTTCTGGAGCGCGTCGAAACCCTCGAACAGGTTCTTCTTAGCATACACTCCCTGAAACGACTTCCACAAGTCTTGCGGGCTCATCTCCGAGACCGTTGTCCGATCTTTAAACGGCTGCATGACGCTGAGGTCTGTCTCCATGATGTCGCCTTTTAAAAGAGTGGTGCGCAAGGTTCCGGCTGGAAGGAAAGCAAGAGCTGGTCTTTGAACCGTCTTTGGGTTTTTGGACGACTTGTCTCGGGCATACCACAGCATTGAACTGCTGCCGATCAGTTTCCCGCTTGATTCCGTGGGGGGCACACGACACGCGTGCTCGGGGGGGGTACTTACTCGGCCAAGAAGTTGCCCATCAGGGACTCGCCATCAAATCGTCCTGGCATGTCAGGAATATTCCCCAAAGAGCTGCCTATATTTGTGGACGCCAACTCATTGATGGAAAACCCACCCAAGGGGGTATCTTGGAACTTTCCCTCGAGCGTCTTCTGGAGCTTTTCGTCCGTCATTCTATTGGTCTGCCTGACCTCTACACCTCTTCCCTTGCAGTCGTGCAGCTTGCCATTCCTGTAAGTCAACTTCATGAAGGCGAGATACCGGCCCCTAGCCGCGGCGTTAGTAGCTTTACCGGGCCGTCACCGTTCCTCGAGCGGCGCTCGTCCGAAAGGGTCTCGGGCACTTACTTGTAACCGGACGTGATGATGCAGGTCTTCTGCGAGCCGCTTCCAACGACTGTAGGCAGATCTCCTGACCTGGGGCCCTGTTTATGGTGAGGTCTTGCTTGCCCAATTATGTTGCCGAGACCTGTGTGGCTATGGCCACCGTGTATGAAGTCCAGGCGCAGACCCTTCTGTTGCATCCCTCGCGCCAGCTTCTGGTCTTCGAGCCAGCCGATATGAGTCAGCGCACCGACGGCGTAGTCGTCGATATCCAAGCCCTGCCTCTCCAGCTCCTCTTTCATTTCGGTCCACGTCCTGACTGCAGCGTCGAGCGGTTCCTCAAAAACCGTGTCCTTGTCCGTGTCGCTGTAGATCTTGGTTTCGGGTGTGGCCAGTCCCATCAGGACGACCTTCTTGTCGTGGAATATCTCGAAAGGTTTGAATAACCGATTGAGCTTGGACACCCCGAACTTGACATTGGCAGCAAGCCATGTCATGTCGGATGTGGCTTCCACCATGCGAAGGAGCGCCTCCTCGCCCTCGTCCCAGTCGTGATTCCCGGGGACCAGCGCGTGGAAAGCGGCGGCGCGATCCACCAAGGGAATGACCTGTTGCTTGTAGCGGACATACATTGCCGTTCCCAGGCTTTGGTCTCCAGCCTGCAGCCAAAGCGTGTTCGCCTTTGTCGGTCTTTCGGAACCACCGTGCTGGTTCAACACCTCTTGGGCTGTGCCGACATCTGCGTGGCTGGGTCAGAATTCGTGCAAAGCAAGGCCGCACCTCACTCCACCAAGGCTTCAGTGTGAACTCACAATTGGCATACCCTCCAACACAGCCATCCTGCTTGCCCATGGGGCACTCACTGTGCCCTTTCGCGAATGGCATCATATTGGCATGGTCATCGTTGATGCCCATGATCCAGAGAGGATCATTTGTTCCGCGCGTCACTCCACCTGGCCGCCACCTGGCTTGGAGAGGAGGCAGGAGGGCGCCCAGGGCAGCGGCCTCTAGTGAGAGTAGCGACAGCGCAGAACACAACCGCATCTTGGATAGATAAATAGGGTTCGGGCTAATCTCCTGAGAAATAGCGACACACCTCTGACTTGTCTCGCCCGGGCGGCGTGAACACCTGTTGATAATGACGGAGACAAGAGGGAAGAAGACATCAATGGGGTTTTCTAGGAAAGCCAAAGACTCCCGGCAAGCGCGTAGCATCTTCATACTCGGTGCCGGGCCATCCATCCCTGCGACGTAAGCTCTCGTAAGCCATGAGAGTCGCAAAGGCTGAGAGTGGCTAACGACGAGGGGTTCCGCAAATCAATAGTTTGGAGTATGCAGCTGAGGCAGATGGGGCGATTCGCGCTCCGTCTCGCCTGCGGCTGGCGAGTCTAAGAGCAGCAGCGATATCACGTAACACGTTATTCGACCTACGAGTGGCAGTTGCAAGGTTTGTTTATCTTGAGGCTCTCTTGTAAATGGTGTGGTATCAATGGCTGGGTGTAAGCGGCTGAGGCAAATGGGGCAACGGCAATTCGAGCTGAGTTTCACGACGGCTGACGAGTCTAAGAATAGCGGCGAGATCCTGCTGTCTGACCTACGAGCGGCAGTTGCAGGGCTATATTTCGCGAGGCTGAATCACATCGCAGGTTTTTTCCAGGGCCAGAATGCTTCAAAGGGTGGCGGTCCATGTCTCCACGAGGTATTTACGGGAATTGATTCCCTCCGAACAATGACCGGGCGTCAATATCTGCCGCGCGGGGTCGAGCCTCCAGCGAGATAAGAACCGAACCCGCGATCCCGGGACGTGCAGTGGCGAGAGTGCGATCTGCTTGTACATAGGTAGCTATCCTGCTTTGCTCTGCTCTGGAACTACTGGCGAGCTTGGTCCTCGCAGCGTTGGCCCTGCGCAAGGCCGCGCTCGGCGCGTGGCAGAGGCCAAGAGTGATGTACTGCGGCACTTGCACGCACGGCTCACTGGATATCCGTGTGGTAGTCTGAAGCGAAACGACGAAACTCGGGGTCGGCGGACAGGCCGCGGTGGACGTCCTCGGTGGCGGCGATGTAGGCCTCGAACACGTCGTCGCCGCTGGCGGCCTTGGTGGGGGGCAGCAGGACGATGAAGGGGATGGCGAGGCCGGTGGGCCGCACCGCCGCCGGGGTGCCGAAGCCCAGGTCCCAGGTCTGGCCCGAGGTCAGGCCGGCCCAGCTGGTGAAGGCGGTGTCGGTCCTGCGAGGGGGGCTGGTCATCCACGTGCGCGTGGAGGGGTCCTCGATGCTGTCGGCCCACGCCACCGCCTTGGCGAAGTAGTCGGCGTCGACGTTCTCCACGACGCCCCGGATGGCCGTCGCAGCGTGGGCCAGGCCCGCGCCGTCGGGGGCCATGAGCGTCTGCAGGGGCAGCGACACGCCGTTGAGGAGCGTCGCGTTGCCGCAGAAGTTGGACGGGAAGCCGGGGTTGCGCCTCGAGCGGAACGAGACGGGGAACAGGGCGGAAGGGTTCTCGGTCACGACGGCGCCGGCCGCCGCGGTGCTGCTGCCTTTGGCGCGCACCATGCCCGCCCAGCACACGGCCTGCAGGCAGTCGGCCGTGGACACCTTGGAGTCGGGGTCCCGGGCCACAATGTCCGCCTTGAGCTCGGCGAGCGCCCGGCGCGGGAACTGCACCATGGCCGACTTCATGGGCGCGCTGACGAAGTTGGACCACGGGTTTTCGGGGTCGGGCTTGGTGGAGCCGACCTGGCAGCCGCGCGCCTCGAGGAACCGCTCGAGCTCGGGCACCGCGGCGGCGGCGGCGGCGGCCTCCTGGCCGGGGGGGACCGACACGATGCTGCGGTCCGCCTGCATCTCGAGCTCCGGGAGGCCGGCGCAGTGGGCGGCCAGGGCGCGGAAGACCAGGTCGAGGCCGGGCCCGTCGGCGATGTAGTGGTGCATGCCGGACGCGAGGATGGCGCCGCCCTCGATGAAGTTGAGCTGGAGGATGCAGGCGGGCAAGCCGCCCTCGTGGCCGAGATAGTTGGACGTCGACGAGGCCAGGGCCTCCGAGATGACCTTGCCCCGGGGCACCGTCCAAGGCGCGAAGCGGTCGCGCTGGAGCTCCGCGAAGGAGGGGATGTCGGCGCGGACCGAGTCGACGCCCGTCGCAAGCAGGAGGATGCCGTCGCCGTCGCCCGTCATCTGGACCTGGCCGCGCTTCGCCGCGGGGTCCAGGGACACGGTGGCCGCCAGGTACGGCGCCTGCTGGGCCAGCTTCACCAGACCCTGCCGGAGGCCCTGGACGATGCCGGCGCGCGATTCGCGGGTCGACTCGCGCATGGGGTAGTACGTCGACAGCTGGACGTGGACCCGGGGCATGATCTGGTCGCAGCCAGCGAGCGGCAGGCTCTGCGCCGCCCGCAGGCTCGCGTCCTGCGGCTCGCACCAGTATCGGTGCACGTCCGGGTCGAGCTGCTGCTCGAGGAGGCGCTTCCTCTCGCTGAGGCCCTGTGTGTGTGTGTCTTGTGGATGAGCCATGGCTGCTGCACGAGGAAGAAGGAAACGAAGCAGGAAATCAGTGAATCGCTGGCGAGTGTCGCTGGGCGAAAGGCAGGCTCGGGGTTGGCGCAGGTCTCGAGAAAGCAAACGTTGAAGCCGCCTGCGGTCAGCGAAACCCGTGGTAATGCGTTCTCTCGTCGGCGCGCGGGTGGCGCGGCCGTGGGGTTTGTTATCAACGCGGGCCAGCATTGGATGGAATCCCCCAACCTCAAGAACCCCTCTCGCGACATGGGATGATGCCTACTCCGTACTCACCTACCTATTGACTACGTACTGCAACGACTACTAATGCTCACTACTGCCTAGCTCTCGGGGTCCTCTGCTAGCTCGCGGGGACCTACGAGTAAGCTTGGCTTGGGGTTACCGTGAACACGGGGTCGCCGTGGAGCCGGGCGGCCGGGGCCATTGCTGGGCTGATGCTGGGAGGCCAGAGGTCCAGGAGGGAGGGCGGGGCCCCCCCGTTCGTTCGTTCGGCAGACATGCCCGATTGCGACCGTAGGATTCTTCAACCCAGTCCGTTTCCAACATTGCCTTGCACCGCGGATGGCCCGCAGCGGGTACGAGTAAATGGACAGCCAAGCGACTTTGCTGAGTTCTCGTACTGTAATGTACTACTATATGGCTTGGCACCCGAATCCTGAGTCGGCCACAGGCAGCAGCTATTGTAGCGGACGGACAGAGAACACAGAGACCGTCGGCCGGAGGTGGAGGTCATTCGGGCTGGCCGGCGCTGTCTGGTCGGCGCGGCTACCGTGGGTTTGCGCTTCATCAGGAACCAGGATCCGGCGCGCCCGGGTTTGCACAGAGAAACGGCGGCTTCCCCGCTTTCGGGAGGACAGAGCCGCAGTATTGTCTGACAAGCGCAACAAGCAGCTGTTCCACGACACACAAGCGCCCTCGTTTAGCGCGCACCAGCCACAACAGACGCCATGCGCGAGCACGGGCTCTTCGAGATTCAAGGACAGGGGTTCTGGGTACGAGTACCACGGCCCGAGAGAAACCTGAGGCCCAGTCGGCGAGCCGAAACCAAAAGACACAACACGAATGGCACGAGGGTCACACAGGACAGCACTACACACGATGGGCAGAGCCCCCGGAGAAGGACGGGCGTGAAGCGAATTCAACCTGGATTGAAGTCTAAAGAAATTAAATAAAATACGGACATGAAATAAAATAAAAAGGCTAAATCGGCTTCAATCACCAACTCCCCTCCCCCCTTTCGGTTGGGAAGCGCAACCATAACATGCAGGAACACGCACAGGGCGGTCGTTGCTTACCAGCCACCGCCGGCCTTGGCGAAGCCGGGGAAGGTCTTCTTGTTGTACTCGAACCAGCTGGTGCCGTTGACAGACAGGTCGTCGTACGTGGGGCACGCCAGCTTGCCCATGATGGGCTCGATGACGGCGTAGATGGTGTTGACCAGGGGCAGGGTGTTCTTGTAGACCGAGGCCAGGGCGTTGGGGGAGCCGGTCTTGACGGCGTTCATGGCGAAGCAGATCAGGTTGTTGCCCTTGAGCAGGTTCTGGGCGTTGAGGACACCGCCGGACAGGTCGTCCAGGTCGACGCCGACAAAGGTGTTGACGCCGTTGGTGTTGCCGCCGATGCTGAGGACCTCGGGGTGGCTGTGGGTGATGATGTCCAGGGCGTTGGCGGGGACGCCGTAGTTGGTGAAGCGGCGGCGGTAGAAGTTCTCGGGGATTCTCTCGTGTCCGGGGATGTACTTCATGTCCTCCTCGGGGCCGTAGACGGAGAAGAAGCTCTTCAGGTTCTCCTTGTTCAGGCGGCCCTCGTCGGGGTACTCGGCGGAGCGGTTGGCGACGAGGCGGGCCGTGAAGGAGTAGGGGCTGGCACGCACGAGCCAGCCGCTGGCAGGGCCGAACCAGGCGTAGGGGTTGGTGGCAATGGTCTGGTGCCAGCGGTTCTTGTTGTGCTCGTACAGGACCTCGATGCTGTAGTTGGGGTCCTCGGCATCCTTCTGCAGGTTGTACAGGTCCATGAAGTAGTCCATGTTCATCTCGTTGTTGTTGTGCGTGGGGCCGTACAGGTCACCACGGGTCGGGCTGCCGTCGACCTCGAAGAAGGGGTGGCAGCCGTCCAGGCCGCGCGGGGTGCCGAGCAGGCCGCCCAGGGTGTTCAGGGCGTTGTCCATGTACTTGGACCAGCCGCCCTGCGACACGGAGACCAGGTTGCCGCCGAGCACGACACCCAGCGTGGTGAGCACGGCCGAGATGTCGGCAGACATGCCCCAGACCTTGCCCACAGCGGTGACATACTCGCTGAACTGGACGGCGGTTTAGCTTCCATTCAAGGGGGGGGGTTTCGGTCCTAGAGAGAGAGACGGAGCAACAACTTACAGTGGCAACACCGTTGCGGGGGAGGTAGTTGTGGTTGGCGAGGGTGTTCAGGCCGGGGCAGAGACCGCGGACGTCACCAGCCTCCCAGTCGGGGGCGATGAACTCGTGGTCGCCGTGGACTTTGGTGGGGAGTCAGCAACGCAACGATGCAGGTCAAGCCAAATTGACCAGAGGGGAACTGCGGAGCAACTCACCATCGACGAGCTGCTGCTCAGGGTCAAAGTCGGTGACGACACCGCCCAGGGCATCGGGGACAGACTCGACCAGCTTGCGGATCGAAGCAGTGTCGAGGCCGAGGATGGAGTGGGGGTCGGCGCCGTCACGGGCGTTGAACTTGAAGCCATTCAGAGGGATCTTGGTGTTGGGGTCCACGTGAGGCAGAGACGCCGCGAGGGCGCGCTCGCCCATGAGGGCCAGGGACAGAACGGTCGCCTTCATTATGGAACAAACAACAGGATACTACAGCACGATCGATGTATGGTAAAGAGTGTGGGGTCTCGGAGAGAGATGAAAGAGTGGCTGGGAAAGAGTGACTGCGAATGAGGAGCGAGCAATTGGGAATCAAGCCTCAGGAGGGCTGCCTCTTTATACGGATGTAACGCCGTGGCCGACCATGACCGCCTTTCAGGAGGCCTGGGCCAAACAGATTATCCTAATCAAACAACCTCAGGGTTGACGCGGTGGTACAGAAGCTAGGAAGAAATATCGAAGCCCCTCTCCCCTGTCAAATATTTCCCGGCAAAGACGTGGACCTGGTATGACAGCTCAGGCGGCAGGGACGGCACGGGCATTGGTGCCCCCTGCGCAGTGCGTGTGAGGGTGGCCACGCATGCGCAGTGCGTGCTCCTCCTCTTCCCACTAAAGGTACGAGAGGACTGAGACGACTCGCAGGTGAGCGTACGAGGACGAGGACGGGGACGGGCGTAACGGGGACTCGACGACCACGTCAACAAGCTGTGAAATGAAGTCGTATTACGCGGTAGCGGCCGGCAGCGGACCGTGTCCGGGGGGGGGGGCTCGGCACATCCCAGCCAGGCAGAGAGAGGCCCAGTCCGGACCCAGTCCGCCCGACCCAGTCAGACCCATCCATACCTCAACTGGGTTGCAGGTCAGCATCTTCCGAGCTATATGGGCGGGATCAAGTCTCCGGGCGGAGTTCCAAGGGGCTGGCACCGCGACCCGACACCGCGGTGGGTGGCGCTGCCGTCGCCAGGATGCGGAAGCCTGCTACAGGGGGCGAGGCTATTGCCAACTCCCCACACCATGCCGCCTGATTACGCCCACCTCCTGATTGGCCCAGGCCGCTATCTGGGTTGACAACACTGTGCAGGCCTCGCCACAGACAGGGGAGGTCCACAGTCCAACCTTCCAAGTCCCGGGAGTTTACATGGGAGGCGCGCGGGGGGAGGGGGGGAGGAGGGCCACCGGCAGCAGTCGAGGACTCGAGGCCATCTGGATTCTGCACCTCCGTACGAGTACTCCGTACGACACTCGAGGACTCCCTCGCTCGCCCGTAGTACTCGTAGTCCCATTACCATACCCCTGCTCACATTTACTCGTATGTGGAGTGCGTCGTCCAAGCTTTAAGCGAGCAGCAGGGTGCCCCCGCTGAAGAATTCCAACCCTTGCATGCTTAATGTATTACCCATACCTTACCACGTCTTACCTAACTCGTACTCCGTGCAGTGGTGGTGATGAGTGCCAACCCCGGTAGCCTTCTCCTGGATACTACCTGGGTGCGGAGAGACGCCACTTGGGGACACTCTGTGACTCTGTCTGCCGGTGCTCCAGTGCTCCCCTCTCCGTACTCCCCCCTCGCTCACGTCCCCCGATGAGATACGTTAGATGGGCCAGCCGCCGAACCCGCAGGCCTCTCTGTTCTGCCCTCCCACGCTATGCCCACACGGTGGAAGCGCCGTTGAACCGTTCAACGGTTGACAGGGTTGGGCTCCACTCGGGGAGCTTCCAGCGCCACTCTCGTGCATGCTTGGGATGGAGTCTCCGTATAGTGCCGGAGCTGGCCGGGGCGCAAGCCTTGCTCCCTCTCTCTATTGTTTTCTTCCCCCCGCGTCTTTGCACGCGGCGCTCACGACCCGAATTCGTCGACTTTGACGATGGTCCTGCCAGGGGGCCGGAGTATCTATCATATGGCAATACCGCGGGTACGCGGGCACGCAGCATAAACTGCAAGAGATGATTTCTTCGACAGGCCTGCTCGAGTCAACCAGGATTAACTCGTAAGCTGCCCCGCCCAGTGGCGGTCGTTCATTCCGAATAACATACCCTTTTCGAGTCCTTCTCTCACATCCATGGGCTTTCTCAGGGGCTTCTTCTCAGTAGACTTTGACTTGTGACTTTGCGATTCCTCAACTTGTGCGTCTCTCATCATATGTGGCGTTGTTGATCAGTCAAAGACGTGCTCCTCCCCTTCTTTACGTCTTCTATTATAAAGCTCTGGGAAGGATTCCCCATCGTGAGCCAGTTCCCGTTCCCACACAGGCGTCCTTCTTTGACGAGCACTTCAACCTGCCACCAACAGACAGCATCCACGCCCGGCCTTGTCGTCATCGCCCTGCTGCATCCGCCCGTAACCACTTCCGAGATGCGTCTTCTTTCGTTCGCGCTGCTGCTCGGCAGCCTGTGCGCGGTGGGCCGTGCAGCCGGCATCATGGACCTTGCGTCCCAGGTCCCAGCTTGTGGTGTGAGTTTCACGTCGAGCCGGGGCGACTCGGTCTCCAGTCGCTGACCTCTCCTTGCAGCTTCAATGTATCCAGCAGTCGCTGCCGCAGTCCCCGTGCACTCTGGATGACTCCGAGTGCCTGTGCACCGATCAGACCTTTGCTGGTCTGACCCAGCTCTGCGTGGCTTCCAACTGCACCGTTAAGGAGTCTCTGAGTAAGTCAAGCCACCTGTTGCCCCGTCCCGTTCTGGAGAGAGGGAGGAGGGAGGAGAGAGAGAGAGCACCCGCTAACATCGCCCGCTCGGTCAGCCTTGATGAGGGTCCAAAACCTTGGCTGCGGCATTCCGGTCGAGAGCCAGCAGACCAGGTTCAAGACGCATGCCATCATCGCCTGCGTGCTCGCCGAGATCGCCGTGGCGCTGCGCATCTACTCCAAGCTGCGCATCGTCCGCCACCTCAAGCCCGAGGACTACCTGATCTTGGTCGCAGCCGTAAGTTTGGTGATCTCGAGGTCCGATGTTTGAACCAATGACTAAATTGGTGCCTCATAGGTCGCTACCGTGCCGTACCTGTATCTCCACTGCACTCGTGAGTTGACCCCCTCCCCATGCCGTATTGCAAGGCCTCGTTGCTAACCTGGAACGCAGTGGCCGATCTCGGCTTTGGTCTGAACATTTGGGACATCCAGCCATGGGACAACCTGTACAGGCTGTTGAAGCTGTTCTGGATTGATCAGATGATGTACAGCGTGCACCTCTACAGTGTCAAGCTGTCCATCCTCTGCTTCCTGACGGGCATTTTCCCATCTCGGTCCTTCAAGAAGATGTGCTACGGTGTGGGCGCCTTTGTCGCCCTCAGCGGTGCCGCGACCTTGCTCACCACTGGCATGCAGTGCCTGCCCGCCTCCTACAACGCCACCAGCTGGGACGGGGAGCACCAGGGCCACTGCAACGACCTCAACACCCAGACCTACGCGTTCGGCGCCCTCAACATGGTCTGCGATATCGCCGTCCTCATCATGCCGCTCCCGAGCTCTGGAAGCTGCAGGTCAAGCCGCAACAGAAGATCCAGCTCCTGGTCATGTTCAGCTTGGGAATAGTGTAAGTCCCCGCAAACCTCGCGCGTGTCCGCCCCTGGAGCTAACATTAGGTCTCCCAGGGTCACTGTTTTCAGCATCATGCGCCTGCCGTACCTTGTCAACCTCGGCAAGACCAGCAACCCGACCTGTAAGAAACAGCGCTTACCCCTCTCCCCGCGCCCCCATCCCCTGCCGCCTGCTCAACCGCAGTTTTACTGACTCGACGACACAGGGGAATACGTCGAGGTGACGATCTGGTCCATCTGGGAGACGGAGCTGGGCATGATCTGTGCCAGCATGCCCGCCATCCGCCACCTGTTCAAGTTCATGTTCCCCAACGCTATGGGCACCATCCAGGGCATGATGTCGTCGTACGGCAAGTCGTACGCCGGCGACTCGAAGAAGTCGGAGTACGCCCGGAGCGGCAACTGGAGCGAGTCGAGGACCCGCACCAACAACGACACCAAGGGCTTCTACGAGCTCGACGAGCACTCGCTGATCGACAAGGAGGCGGCGGCCGGAGAGCCCCCGGCTACGGCCGAGAAGAGGCAGGAGATTTCCATGGCGTAGGACGGCGCCTCTCCCCCGCCCGGCACCCTCTCCTCTGCATATCGTTCTTTTGTATATATCGAGTTCTAGCAGATCCCAAAAAGCCGCCTGTCTTCCCTTCGTGTCAAAATTTAGATTATAAAAAAAGGAGCCATCTTGATACCTCTTTTGTTCTTCCCATTGTCCCTGTGCGCCAAACCGTAGCCAGCCACTGTTGAGTGGCATTGCGTCTCTTCGTTGGAGTAGGTTCGCCCTCTTACAGCCGAAGGGGGGTTCTCTCAGCTCTGAAATTTGAAAATCCCAAAACCAAGAGCTGCCCCCCCCCCTGCTCCTCCCGCTGGCTGCGATGTGCGAGTGCCAGGCTCGCTTGCTATCCCCTTGTTCTGTCTTATTAGGGTGAAGTCTGAGTAGTGCGCGTCGAGTCCGAGACGCCGCCCAGCTGTGCTTGCTGAGCTTACCAGCTTCGTACGGGGCAGAGCTTTCAACCCCCCCTCCCCCTCCCCTGCAAACAGAGCTGTGGACAGGGTATGTTGATTGCGGGGACGAGGCTTGGCCTAGACAAGGCAGACTCGTACGGCATTGTGGTGGTGGTGGTGGTGGTGGTGCAGCGGCACTGAGTGCCGGAAGGATTGGCTTTCGGAGGCAGGGATCTCTGAGGGGGGTCGGAAGTGGACCTGTTTGGCAGAAACCTGGTTGATGAAGAAAAATGACAAGCCTGCAGACCCAGACGGCAACCCTGGACAATGAGCTGGGCGAGGCAGGGGTGAAATTTGGTAGTATTGCCAGAGCCCAGGTTCCATGGATCATGGGCAGGGATGAATTTTACGGCTCCCCATTTGTCATTACGAGTATTCGTGGTAGCGTATGCGCCCCTTGCGACGAGGAGAATCGGAAATGCGCGTCGTCGTAACGTGGACCACCTCCTTGCAGCTGACGATGCGAGTCTACCCACCCAAGACAGCACCGTCCGTCATGAGCGTGTGGTGTTGTGAGGGCCCCCGTCCCGTGATGCTGGGAGATTGGCGTTTCCAGAGTAATCCACGTACCTCCCACCCACGATACAAACCTCTTGCTCATTCGGATGACAGGGAGGGAAACGCAAGGACCATCCATCATGCTCACCAGCCGCAATGGGCTTGTGCTCTCAGTGTCGCAGATATTTGTGATTTGTGAAGTCGTGGGAAGAGAAACATCCAATATGATGGATGTGGCTTGGGATGACAGCCACAGCCACACACACACCAAAACACAGATGGTTCGTCCAACGACCGAGGCTGAACGCCTGACAGTTCCGGGCCGCCACGCGATACGACGCCAGCCCCGACGCGTTCTCCAGCTGATGAAACCTCAGCCGCGCTGATCTAGGAGTACGTACCGCAAGTGCCTGGGTTCCATTCCGTGGGACGAACCCTGGAAGGCGTTGGAGACAGGCGGCGGGCCGGGCTAGTCCCCATGAAGCTTGGGCCCAGGACCCTGGCGCCCTAGGCATGATACGGTGATGACAGCCCGCTCTGGGTGCCACACCTGGGTGCTTGGTGTACCGCGGTGTGCTTGGGCGCCGGGGGTGTACAAGCTCGACAAGGACTCGTACCTAAGCCAGGGGCACGAGCTGTGTCCCCTGCCACCCTGTCCGTACCTGGGTGGGTAGCTTGGCACCTTGGCCCGCTTTGGGCGGCGGGGAGATCCAGAAAATCTCCCGTTCCTGGCCCTGACCCACGGACGTGCGCAGTCTAGAGCCCGAAGCGCCTTAGGCTGTCGTTCTGTGCGAGCTAAGCGGGGTTGGCAGACGGCACTACGGAGTAGCTTTCCGATTCCCTGCAAATTCGCTTGATGGTGGTCGTGGTGGCTGAGAGGACGAGAAACTCATCATCTACGAGTGCTCGTACATGACTACTCGTAACCACCTTAGGTAAGTTTCATTTAGTGGACTCGTAGTCAGGACTTTGGACACGGTTGGGTAGAACTAGAGAGGGCCACGCTGTGTGTTTCGCCACGGCTACTACGTAATCAGGCTCTCGAGAACGTCAAGACAGGTAAGGTAGGGACTCGTACGCGTAGACAGGGCACACAGAACAAGCTCTCGCGTTTGCGGGGTCGCCAACGGTGAATGGCGACATGGGACGACGCATGGCAGGCCACCTCCGGCCGGAGACGCCGCAAAGCCCGGCCGTCCAAGGTGTGAGTCCCGTCGCCACCTGGATGGATACTCGTGGGGAGGGGGCACCTCTCCGTACGGAGGAGCATGGTTCCTCGCCTCCCCCCCCCCCCTGGTCAAGCGGACACTTTGTCAGTGGGGGTTCCTCTTCTCACCGGCAAACCTCCCATGCCTGCTCTTACTCCGTAGCCACGCGTGCGTGCCACCACGCCGCGACAGCCCCGGAGAGTGGTCTGGATCGTGGGTTGGAAAGGAACGAACGCGCTGCCGCAGCCGTGAGATTTTTCGCTGAGCGTGTTTGCCCACTGGCTCGCGTCGCCAGGGTGTCCGGGGGGAGAGGGGGGAGGGGAGGTCCGGCATGGCGGGCCACGCTCGGACAGGGCGATGGGATGGATCATTGATGTTGAGCATCTGCGCGAGCTCTCCCGTCTGCACCTATCCGTAGGTGCATGGCATTGCATGTTCGCACAATGGGTACGCGGAAAAGCGATGATGCTTCTGCATCTGGCCCGTCGTCGAGCACCTCTCGAAATATGGCAACCCACGCGTGCCACCACTACGGGAATTCCCATATCGCGCAACCTCTGCGTGAGGCGGCGACTTGTTTTCCTCCGCGGGGCTTAGTGCGTGCGTCCGTCGAAACGCCTTTTTCTCTTTGCCAACCTGAGAGAGAGGTTCGTGGCGTCAGAGGCTAAGGAGGGAACTAAGGCTGTGGTGCGGGTGGGAACCCAACGCTTTCCAGATACGACTAATAGGGGATGGATGAATAAGTGGCAAACCAAAGTCGACGGGCGGGCGCACGGGGCTGCTACGACCAACGAACGGCACGGACGCATCCACGGCCAGGCCCGGCGCCCAAGAGGACGCAGGAACCACTCCAGTGCCGGGCGGACATGGGGGTTGTGAGGAGTCTCTGGGCTCACCACTGCGTTGCGTTGACAGGGGGGGGGGGGGGGGGGGGGAGGTTAGAAGACGCAGCCTTCGCGTACCAAACTCGGCTGCTCGTCTACGAGTAATGCAGAACGCGCCTGGGCACCAAGCCCCCTTTCTCTCGACTCGGACGCCGCCCTGAAGAAGCTCCTCGAGATGATGCTGGATTTGCATTCCCTGGCTGGCTGCATGAACCGGAGTGGGACAGGAAGGGTACGGGTACTCGTGCCCATGTTCTCGAGAGCCGCGATGCCTCGTGGGCACGTTCTGTGGCTTTTTTTCTTCTCTTCAAAAGAGGGGGGCGGAGGCAGGGGCGCGTACCCTGGCGTGGTGGCTTTTTCACCAGGCTCTTTACGGCGTAGTTCCTTCAGCATCACAGGCACGATATCCGCATTGCAGTCCTAGATTCCCATCCAGCATGTGCGTGGCGCCATCTATTGATTTCAGCCGAGCCGGCCAGGCTGTGCCCATTGATGTTCATGTGCTGTGCCCTGTGCTCGTGCCTTTCCGAGAGAGCCGGCAACGTCTGATCAGCTCGCACGACTGATAATAGGCCATGTTCGGGGTAAAAAATTCTTCGGTAGGCACTGCGAGTACTCGTAGTCAGAAGAGCCTGGCCCGGCACGCCCAGGCATGGCGGGTGGGGAACCTGATAGATACCAAGAGTTGAGTTTGCTGACAAGCGAGCGAGGACTCGGACTACTCTATTGGTATCGCGAGTGCTCATGCGAGCAGGTGCGGATACCCGTATACAGTCTAGGTACGAGTAATAAGCGGACGTCTATCTGCAAGGAGGGACTCGCGCGTCTCTCGCCGTCGCCTGCGGGCGGCATCGCCATAAGCATCGCTGCTTTTCGTGGACCTTGATTACCTACTTAGGCACGCATCGGCGTGGGTCCGGCCCGGTCAGGAGTCGGTCGGGGAGACCTGACAACTGGACCCTGTGTGCCGTCTTTCGTCAACTGCGGAAGATATCGAGAGGTGCCCGCCATCATCACCAGAACCACCACCGCCGCCGCCGCATTGCTCATCGCCATATGGCGACCTGCGGTCCCATTGTATTACGGAGACTTCTGCAACACTCGCAGGCGCATGCATCCGACCCCTGCCTCTTTCCCAGCAAGAGGGACCAGGGCGCGCAGGGTTTGTCTCTTCTTATCACGATGGAGTGGTCGTCTTCCCTCCGCTCTTGGTCCCCACTGTCGACTCCTGGTCCGGAGCCTTTCTGTTCGATTCGGCATCACAGATGACCCGTTTCGACCCGTCGAACAGACATTGTCGCCGAGATGTGGTTCTCTGGCCCCTCGCCGAGCCCGAACTGGCAGTCGTGAAGCTGATGCGGACGTCGATGCAACGGCGGAATTCCACCATGGCCTCGAACGCTACCCGTCGAGCTGATGCGGACGTCAATGCAACGGCGGAATTCCACCACGTGGATGGGGCCCGCGCCTGGAGAAGCTCCACGAGGAGGTCTTGGTAGCTTCAAACGCTACCCGGCAAGCCGTACAGCCCGTGTTCCGCACTCACATCCCTCGCTCCCCTCATGAGCAAGAATCCGGCTTGAGGCCTCGAAAGGGAGAGGAGCCAATGTGGGTTCCCTACCCCCACAGCTCAGGTGAACCGCATCCTCGGCAGCCAAACGGGTCGCTCATGGCCCCCCTTGGTCGGCATGGCTCCCGTATAGGGGAAGCAGGGCAGGGGGGTTTGTGATCGAGCATGCCCAGTGCCGAGCACAATCGGTCGGATCGTGTTCCTCAGCAGATTATCAGCAGGCCACATGGCTCTCTCCATGACGCCATGATAATCTCGGTCGACTTGGGCCGTCCGTCGTGGCGTACGCGTACGAGTACTCGTATCTCCTATGTGCACGCACGATGATGATGATGGGAGGGCGCCGAGACTCGAGAGTGCCTCCTACCGGGGGTTGGTTGGCATGTCGTTCGTTATCTTGTGCATCCATTTCCATCAGCGCGTGCGACATCAGTAGCCGTACGAATATCCATGCATGCATACTCGTACCTACCACCTACTTGACTCCTATCGGACTCCTCCTACTCCTGCTCTGCACACCGGGACGCTACTTACGACATGAGTTAGATGCTCGTCTAGCAGCGCAAGCGGCAGCGTGGGTGGGTTGAGTGGGTAGGCGGGCGGGCACTGCTGGCTGGCTAGAAGCACGCGAAGAAGAAGAAGGCTGATGATGAGGTGGTTCCGTGCTCCGATCTTGTTCCCCTTCCCGGCTATGACTTCGCTGGTCTGGTGGGCTTGCATACTCGTATCTGCTGCGTCTGTCGGCTCCGACCGTCTGGATGGCGCACTCGTGCGAGATAGATGGCGCCAATGCGTGTTATTGTGTGAGCCATCTGCATCGTCGTGCGTCGTGCGTAGCTGGTCTTGGCCTAGCTGATCGTCGCGCGGGCGGTCCGAGCGAGCGACAGCTACTGCGAGTATGGATGTACAGATGGTTAGTAGTTCGTACTTTGACGAGAATGATGGATCAGTCTGTGCTGCGCCGTGGCAGTATCCGCAAGCCAGCCGGCCAGCCAGCCGAAGGACCGGTGGGGGCGTCAGCAACGGGCGGCGAACGGGTGAATTACCACACATGGAAGTCTTTTGGATTCTTTCTCCGTGTCGCCTCACTCGTACTCGAACCCAGCTACATCGACACGACAATTCGGCGGCACCGGGCGGGCGTCGTCGGCAGTCGTGGCGGTGGTTGTCGGCAGTGGTGGTGATGGTGGTGGTGGTGATGGTGGTGGTGTTCGTGATGGTGGTGTTTGTTCTACTCGCACCTGTAGTGATTCCAGATGCAGTGAAGGTTCCGGTGGTAGTAGTGTACCTTGCATCTGGAATCCAATGATGAATGAGGCTGTACGGTACTTCCAATGGTACCCGAAACGCCTGGGACGAACCCCCTGCCCCTTTGGAAATAGCGCGGGGCGCGCTAAGCAGGCATTGTCGCCCGCCGCAGAGGCATTGGGATTACGGTGACCCAAAAGGCCACACAGAAGAGTCTGCCCTGCCTCGCCTGCCCACGCTGCTCTGGCATTCTGGGTCGTTCAATGTCGGCGACTTGCGACAAGACGGCCTAGCGGCGGGCGGTCTGATCCCCCCGTTCCCCTCTCCCCCCGTATCGTATCCTCCGTCTTTGCTCAGCGCACGCGCCTCCTCTTCCGTGATCTTCGTCGAGGTCCGCCGTCTGCTCGTGCCGCAGCCCGCAGGTCGTTCGTTAGCCGGAGTCCACAGCAACACTGGCCGCCCCCAGCCCGAAACCCCCTACCGCCAACCCCCCTCCTCCTCCCACGCTCCCCAGTCGCCCCCGTTGTTGGCCCCCCCTATCTGTGCGGTGGGGCCTCTCCTGTGAGGTACGACTATCTCGCCGCAGTAGTCGTCCTCGTCCTCGTCGGTCCTTTGCGTCGTCCTCGCCTCGTCGCCCTCGTCCTTGGTGGGGGGGAGTGAGCATGGGTGGCAGCGCGGAATTCGGCGCGCCGGCTCGTCTGGCGCGCCATATTCGTACGATCCGGCCCTGGCTCTGCTCTGATCTGCTTGGCCGCCGGCCGGCCAGCCGTATGTCAGTGGGACGATGCGTCGAGGCCTTCTTCTCGTGGAGAAACTCGGTGGTTCGTGGAGGGGGGGGGAGGGCCTCCCCAATTACCGACGCGGAGAGTATAGCTCTTGGCCCTGTGCCTCCCCCCTGTCTCCACGAGGCCGACCATCAGCATCGTAGAGCCCGAGCCCGAGCGTACGATGCGACTACTAGCAACCCGTTGGATCTGATATATAACCCGGCGGGGTCGTTTACAACGTTGTGCTTCGTTTTGCCAGCCCTGTCCGGTAGCTTGCTTCGACCGCCTCCCGTCTCTCTCTGACTACCACGCAACCCGGTCTCCGTCGTCGTCATCGTGGTCGTCGATGAAGAGTTGCTGCTGCTGTTGCTGCTGCTGCTGCTGCTGCTGCCGCCGCCCACTACGCTCATTACTACCGTCTCAGCACAACGACAACGAGTAGACCGTTCATTCGCTCGCCCGCCATGTCTTCGCTGGAAAAGAGACCCGTCGTGACGACATCCCAGGTCCCGACCACGTTCAACCAAAGGCTGCCCTCGTCCTTCTCCGGCGCCGTCCGATCTCTCGCTTCCGAGTACCGCCTGCTCTTCACCCTCGTTTTCTCCGCCAACTTTGCCGGCGTCGTCATCTTCCTCTGGCAGTGGGCCGTCCGCGGCCACCCCAACGAGACCACCTGCGGCCTGGCCGTCGCCATCAACCTCGCCGTCTCCATCGTCATCCGCGAGGAGCACGTCGTCAACTCCCTCTACTTCATCTTCGCCTCGGCGCCCCGCTCGTTCCCCCTATGGCTGCGCCGGCGCATGGGCAAGATCTACCACCTCGGCGGCCTGCATAGCGGCTGCGGCGTCGCCGCCGTCTTCTGGTTCGTCCTGCTGTCCATCGAGAAGTCGGTCGCCTTCCGCAACGCCGCCGCCCGCACGCCCGTCATGTACACGCACCTGGTCGTCGTCTACATGCTCGACTCGCTCCTCGTCTCCATGATCGTCATGGCGCACCCCGCCATCCGCGCCAAGATGCACGACGCCTTCGAGGCCGTCCACCGCTTCGCCGGCTGGTCCTGCCTGGCCCTGCTCTGGATCCTCGTCTGCCTCGAGGTCGCCATGAGCACCGGCCCCGGCGACAGCCTCGCCGCCGCCATCTTCAGCAGCCCCAACCTGTGGCTGGTCTTCATCGCCAACTGCAGCGTCGTCTCGACCTGGACCAACATGCGCAAGATCCCCGTCCAGTCGGAGCGCCTCTCGTCCCACGCCATGCGCATCTACTACGACTACGCCCAGCCCCAGCCCGGCACCACCATCCGCCTCTCCTCGCGGCCCCTCATGGAGTGGCACGCCTTCGCCACCGTCAACAACCCCCGGGAGGCCGGCTTCTCCGTCATCATCTCCAACGCCGGCGACTGGACCAAGAGCCTCATCAACAACCCCCCGCGCCACCTCTACGTCCGCCGCACGCCTACCTGCGGCGTCCTGCGCATCGCCCCCATGTTCCACAGCGTCCTGCTGGTGGCCACCGGCTCCGGCATCGCGCCCTGTCTCCCCGTCATCATGGCGCGGCAGACGCGCATAAACCTCTACTGGTCCACCCGCGACCCCCTCGAGACCTACGGCCCCAACGTCGGCTCCGTCATCCGCGACATGGGCTCCGCCGCCCACATCCACAACACCACCACCATGGGCCGCCCCAACGCCCTGCCCACCGTCCTGGACCTGTACAAGAACACGGGCAGCGAGGCCGTCATTGTCATCTCCAATCCCAAGCTGACCATCGACCTGGTCAACCAGCTGGAAGCCCTCGGGGTCCCGGCGTTCGGTCCCATCTGGGACTCGTGAAAAACCAAACATCAGCATCTACCACCCTGCATCTTTTCCTTTCTCCTTGTTTTGTCACTTCCAGCATGAAAAAGCGTCTTTCACCAACTTACAGGATACCACATCATTAAGCTTTCACAACTCTGTACATACAATAATGAAGAACATAATTTCATGACATGAACCCACTCACTTCCTACGGTCCCTCTGCAGGTACTTTCTCGTGATCCACATGCACCTTGCCTGTGGGCTGTGGCCGTTGTCCGGCAGCCGGGTTTCTCCCAAAATACGATCGTCCTTCCTGGAAGAGTGGGATATCATGCACGCAAAGGGGCTTGCTTGATGCCCATCAGTCGAAGCCTGAACCGTCGTGACGTCAGTTCCCTCGGGGTGGTTGCGATCATCTTTCTCTGCTTCGCCACTCGCCCCTTGTCCGGGGTGGCTGCTTGGGCGGGCAGCCAAGTCCTGATGAGATTACTCTGATGAGCATCCCTTCTAGCCGCAGAAAAGAGCGTCTGGACTTCATAGTATACTCGTCGAGCATATCTATCCAAAAGCAGCTAGACGACTCTTCGGGGTGCTCTGCGGGGATGCGCTCAGCCAGGACCAGGGGAGAAATCCCGGCTGATACCTTGCAGGGGGGACCGGGGCAGCAACGGGGGCTTGCAATGCCCCTGGACCTGGACCTGGACCCCGACCTGCGCGGGCCTTTGAGTATGACACCCCCGGCAGGTCCACCATGCCAGGGTTGAGCCATACGCGCTTGAACTGCTTCTCCTACACCGACGGTTTGCAGCCTGCGGCATTTACACCTGTCATTAAGCTTTGTGGCAAGAGTCTTCATTCGCAAGTGCCGTTGCCAGAACATCGTCGTCGTCGATGTCGTCGTCGTCTTCTAACATTTCACACTGGCATTGGGTGGGTTGGTGAGTGGCTCAAAGACTCGTTTGGGGCAAAGCCTCAACCCGGTAGAGTAAGACTTCCCATGCCTCACTGGGTTCTGAGTGTGATTTCGACCCGCACGACCGGTAGCCCCTGGCTGGCAGCCCAGGCTGGGCGGTGGGCCTTTTCGCCTCGGGGGCTTTCTCAGGCCCATCAGACAAACTCATTCGAGCAGAAGGGTAGCGCAGTACGAGACTGCGAGTGTGTCCCCCTCTACCCCCCTGGCGATGTGTGTGGACGTATAATCAAAAGCCCCTTACCGCGGCCCCTTTTTCCTATTCCATCTGGGATGGCTGGCCAGCCATCGTATCTCGTTTTTCTCCGGCTCAGATTTCGGGGCCCAAGGCCTTGGCACTTCCCCGACACACGATACGATTAGACATCAGATATAGACGGAGCTTGCCGGTCTCTCTGTTCTCGGATAGCCGGCTGGCATGTCGAGTCCGAAGATGAACCGAGGTACAGCGGTCACTTCGTGTAGGTCATCAACATAAACGTGACTCGTACCGTCCTCCCCATAGTGGGGGGTTTCTGCTAGGAGTGCAGGGTCTTTGGCTACCGCGCAGCGTTCTGGAAGAGGACGCCAGTACTGGGAACTTTGTTCTCAGTACTTCATGTTTTTTTGGAGAACAAAGAAATTCAGAAACCCGTCCAGAATAGTGGGCCAAGCTGTGTCTATAGGACTATAAACAGGTGTAGCAAGGTTTGGCGTCGGTTGACACTCTCCTAAGTACTCAGAGACTCGGAGTAGCGAGAAGACATCCACGGGCCGCTTTTCTTAAACTTTGAAGTTCCCGATGAGTGACGAGAGTGAGGTATCTTTTAATCGTGCTCTAAGACGTGTCTGGGTTCAGGTTGTTATCAACCTGAAGAAAAGCTGCAAACCCAGCATAGAGAAATTCGTGATGATATAGCTTGTATGATAAATACTCGTTATAAGCACCTTATGATTAATTTAGAACTGTTCTGCAAACCTATTGCTCGCTTGAACTCGGTAAGAACCTCGTGAAGTATGAATAGTCAGGCAAATTCTACCACTTGAGGCTTTTTGAGCTACGATCTGGTGTGTAATGAATCTTCAGGAAATACTATGTACGGGTAATTACAACCGAGAGTCGGGATTAGCAGATAATGCGTGCAGTTACACTTTCGTATATATGCCGCGGTTTGAAAGTTCTTAGATCTTTGACCGCTGCCCATACCGGACTTGAGGGGCACGAACTGATATTTGGTCTGTCAAACACTTCAACTTTCAAAAGCCGAGATGCTGCGATGCGATGTATAGCCCAGGCAGACACATTCACAGAGATGGTGATGGCCATCCTGTCATCGAGTACAGGTCATATTCATGATTACAATAGGACACAAAACGCGGCGACTATGGTAACCTCCCAAGGAAGACTTGTTGTGACAAAATTGCAGGCGCAAATGGTATCCCGCCGACGGTTACTGGAACTGCCGCGTATTTTTGTCTATATATGGCCATGACCTGTACTTGGTGACGCTTGTTTCTGCGCCTAAATTATATTGCATATCCGGCTGAGTTACGGCCGTGTTTTGTCACAGCCTAAGAACCATTCATTGAGATTCTGCTAAGAGAAAGACTTATGAGGACTGAGCCATTTCGTTGATTACCTCAATACCTCGATTCATAATCTGTCTGCTCTGATATTTTCTACATCATAGACGTTCTTTGCCAAAGAGCACACAAGGTCCACGCAGCTGAATACCCGTTCCGAAGTTTCGACTAGGAAGTTCAAACTTCATACTATCCGCGTCCACTTTTCAATACTTCTATAGGTACACGAAGTTGTTCTCACGACCGTAGCACGGCTTCCAGGTTTTTCCAACACCCAGAACAGGGCTAATTGTCCACAAGCTGATTCACTACAGACTGACTCCAGCATTAGTCTAGCCTCTAAGCCACCGGCATGAACAGAGACAACTTGACAACCACAGTCACCCCACGGCCATCCCCGCGGCACTCTAATACTGTGACCGGTTACGGCCCTGCAAGCTGCAGCCGTTCTCTTGGCTTGCAGATACCCTCAGGCTCTGTCCACTCCTGATAGGTTGTTCTTGAGCTGAAAAAGCGTGCTGACTGGCCAGCAGTGCGAGCAGCATCGCGGATAACGCAGGCTGCAGTACCCAAGGCGAACCCCTGGATGCAGGACTCGGCACTCGCTTGAATAGGCAACCAATGACCTCGCCCGCAGAGAGACGGCCTCGGCATGCACAGTTCTAGTTTGAGCATGTATGAGGGTACTTGAACCACCTCTCGACGCTCGTACATTCCGATTCTACTCGCAGTCTATATCCGTAGAAGCACTCGCCAGGGGGGCCAGCAACGAGCGTATCTTTAGCGTTCAAGGTGGATCGCCGCCGCCCACCCACTTCCCCGAGTTACGAGTCGGCCGGGCTGTAAGCGAGGTAAGCAAATCTTAAGATGGTTCCAACTTGCTATATATTCGAGAAGAGTAGCTACTCGTAGGCTTTCAGCGGCACATGGATGAACTCAGCCCTCGTCTTACACATGCTCAGCTGAGGCTGTAGCGCTGCCTACCCAGACAGCACTATGGCTTGAGAACGTGGCCCAGCCCCATGGCGAGAGCGTCAAGCTTGGTGTGGCCGTTGCACTGGTACAGAGTCCGAGGAGACAGACCAGAGTTCGCAGAATCTTCCCCGCAGAATCGGACCCCTGCCATCCACATGCCCCGGCCCGGGCACAGTGCGAATACTGGACAGAACCGCTCGTACGGTCATCCAGACGCATGAACCCTGCTGCTTACGAGTATCCTGCCAATACTGCTCGTACCGGTGGCCGTGAATGGCCGACAGGCCCCACGCGGTCTGGTCTTCGTAGATGCGAGTAGCCTTAGGGGCCTTGGGTTCCTGATCCAGGAAGCAGCAGCACTTGGTATGCGAGTGCTTGAAGGGCCGGCATCTACATCCACCTCGTCCATGGAAAGCCAGCTTTATTCCAGGGTCCCTGGTGGATGCGGATGGTCTAACCCTTCAGAGCCGTCTGCGAGGCTGGATCTGTTTTTCTTCTGGTATCTTGCTCGTCGACAGGAGCTTGGCGCACAGTGTACCTGTAGTATCCCGACAGGGTGAGGGGGGTGTTTTTCAAGTGATGCAGGCTCTTGTCCCCGGTTGTGATATGATAGAGGCTCGCCATTCGTACGTGCAAGTTCCACGATCCAGTCGGGAAAGACTATCGTCAGGGACGAGCTGTGGGCTCTTGGCCGGCTGCACCCTCGTTCCGGTGGGGCGATCTCTCTGATGAGGGCCGAGGATGCTGCGTGCATGCACGTCAGAGACAACCCATGGAGGTCGAAAGGGAGGAGCTCGCTTAGAGAAAGACGTGGAGATGTGCAGTCAGAGCCTCGCAACTTGCTGTCGGTCTCTGCGGGATGGCCGGAGGAGGGATTGCAAAGAGGGAAGGATATGCGAGACTATGAGGGAAAATAATGATCGAGCTGCTTCTCTGTGAGTCTGGGACGCCGGCGTCGCCAGATGTGTTTTTGTAAGCAGGGCCTACGCCCAAGTGCATAACTTATAAGGCCCCCCTTGATGTTTCTTACCAGTCTGACGGGTCGGCTAAGGTTGCAGCCAAACAGATTGGAACGAAACATTCCAGAAACAAACCCTCAGGCATTCTGCCCCTCCCCCAAGTTCGAACCACTTTGTAGCATCGATCTCACCGTTTATCTGAAACCAAGATGTCCCAGTCGGCTACCCAGATCTCGCCTGCGGCGACGCAGCTGCCCAAGGTAACGAATGACAAGCACCCGCACCCCCACCGTTACGACCGCGGCTCTAACAACAGCCTCCTCGCAGAAGCAGCAGCAGCAGCAGCAGAAGCAGCAAGCGCCGCAAGATCCGATCGAGCGACTGAGATTCCACCTCCACACTCTGTTTCTATTCTCGAAGAGCGACCTGCCCACCTCCATCGGAGTCAACACCACCTTTGCCATCGCAGGGATCGCGGCTGGCCCGTCCATGATAGTCGGCGCCCATATGAGCTGGGGTCAGATGGCCAAGGGCCTCCTCATGGCCCTGTACTACAGCTGGCACCTGACTCTGTCCTTCAATCTCGGCAACCAGCGCCAGCCGCAGTCCGTGGTCGAGGACGGCATCAACAAGCCCTGGCGGCCCGTCCCCTCGGGGCGGATCACGCCCGAGCTGACCCTCAAGTGGCAGCTGGCGTCGATCGCCATCCTGTGGACCATCACGGCCACGACCCTGGGCTCCTTCCCGCAGGCCGTCTTCTTCATCTTCCTCACCTGGCTCTACAACGAGCGCGCCTGGGGCGACATCTCCTGGTGGAGGCGCGATCTGCTCTGCGCCCTGGGCATGAACACCAACCGGGTGGGCACGCTCATCGTGGCCACGACGGCGGCCCTGGGCACGTCCCACTACCAGTTCACGGACAAGGCCTTTGGCTGGTTCCTCATGTGTGCCGGCGTCGTCTTCTTCACCATCCAGACCCAGGACCTGCGCGACCAGGCCGGCGACGCCGAGATCGACCGGCGCACGGTGCCTCTGATCATCGGCGACGCTGCGTGCCGCTGGGTCACGGGGGCCCTGGTGGTCGTCTGGAACTTCATCTGCACCTCGTACTGGGGGCTGGGCCTCACGGGGTCTCTGGTCCCGACCACGTTTGCCGCTCTCCAGGTGCTGCACATGCTCACCTACCGCACACCCAAGAGTGACATCTGGGCCTTCAGGTTCCTGGGTGTCTGGTGGGTCTCCCTGCTCTTCGTGCCGGCGCTGAAGACGCTGGGACTCTGAATTTTGGAGAGTGGGAACTGGGTGTCCTTTCAGGGATGCCGGCCACGGACATAAGAAGGAGGCTGTGGAGGGAAGTGACCCTCTTGCTGCGGGGCTTGTGTATGTGTGTGTGTGTGGATTGAGAATGGGCGTCAATGCGTGCCCTCGGCCGAAAGTGAGACTCAAAATGGGGGGATCAGATTCAGGTTGGGAAGGAAACGATTCTTCACTCTTTTGACACAGGACCAGAAGGCCGTTCACTCTTTGGGTCGGGATTGTCGAGGACAACGAGTAGATAGATGGCTGAAAGCCAGATGAAGCTGCACCCGTCGTCGATCAATCAAACCCCTTCGCCGTCGCATTCATTCCCACCTGGTGAAACCAAGCTTCGACAAAGGATTCTGGCTCGAGAGTGTCCGGAAAGTAGTAGTAGCTCAGGCATCCTTGGTGAGAGAGGTAGGAAAGCTCGATCAGCTGGTAACGACTTGAAACATGTTCTTCGCAAATACAGGAGGGGAGCCTCGCTTTATAGACGCGTGTGGCAGGCCTGACTCGGCTCGCCGTCCCGTTGCCAACCTGCTTGGAAGTTGGAGACATGTGACATGCCATGGCCGATGGCGACACGCTTTGGACAGAAATTGGAGGGGCCCCCGCATGAACTGACATGGCAGGGCCCCATTTAGACATACGGGCAGACGAAAAAGCGATACGTCTCCAGGAGCTACAAACAGGTTGCTGTATTGGGTCTCGGCCTCGAGCAACACCACAAAGCTAGTATCCAACGCAGGGTGGATCTACGGAAGAGGCGACATCTCTCCCCGGCGTGTGATACAGGGTATTTCAACGGCGACGGCAAATGCCTCCCCCGGCATCAAATGACGGCGGGGTCTTGGCGCATCATGCGCGCCGTTATATCCCGCTCACGAGTTTGAGAGGCGTCCTTGTGGGCTTCGGTCCGCGTAGAGCCAGGAGGTTGCGTCGTCGTGAGGCAGAAGATGCGAACAAGATCGGATTCGATACGGTTCAGGCCCAGACGCAGCAGCTGCATGGCTGAGGCCAGACGTAGCAGCTGCATGGCTGAGGCCAGACGTAGTAGCCGCATGGCGGACACCGCTTCTATCGAGATACTTGACGAGTCGAGGTGGTAGTAGCCGTAGAGAACAACGTGAGGCGGTTGATCCGTCAGTATAATCCATAGACATTCGGTCTATGCGGAGCTGTGGCCTGGGTGCTCGCGACCATCCTTTCCTGCTTCAGACCCCACCGAGTAGGGGATGCGGTGTACCTGGTTGACCAGGTTGGAAGCGGCTATGTGAAATGGCAGCTCCGCGGAGATGGAAGACTCTTGAAAGCGGAGTCTCCCTGGTCGGTCGCTACCAGGATAGTGGGACGTTCGCTCAAACAGGTGCAGACAAGGTTCACGGGCGGGCCCAGCATTGATGAGTTTTGAGCGAGAGTTTTATAGCAGAATGATTGACCTCTGGTGGAGGCTCAACAGTCGACCTGCTACACAGTAGAAGCATAGGTACTGCTTGCCAACGAGGCCAGAGCCAGGAGTGTATAGTTCCCAGACATGCAGTCGGGAAAGGGTTCGGGCCACAAGGTGATGAGCGAAGCCCCCCTCGGACTTTCTGGTCAGGGCCTAAGCCTCCTGAAATGGCGATGGTTCCGTGTCTCTCTGAGTCCTGGCACGGATTATGCCCCTGGGCATGTGGGCGCGTGGCTGCTCCTGAGATGCGATCTCTATCGTGCCTGTCCAAGCGAGGTCTGTGCAAGCGATGCGAGTCTGCGAGATGCGTCGTGGCTGCTTCGGGGACGCAGGCAAGGGGTGGGCGCAAGGGTCTGATTGAATGGCTCTCGTCTACAGTCCTTGACGGGGGTCCGCAACGTGATAGAGCATTGAATCCGACCCTGAAGCCTCGCTTACGCAAGTGCGTCGGTCTGTCAGCACGGCCAGAGGGGTTCGGTTGGAGACAGGATCACTTGGATCGCGGATCCGTGTAGAATCACTGCGGGTGAAGAGTAATAGGAAGACACGAGCGCCCAGAACTCGGCGCCGGGCACAAGCGGCCAAGGCACGTAGTGAAGCTCCGAGGAAAATGGATAAAGGACGAGGAGGAGTCTTCACGGGGCACGTTTACATGCCAAATTGCTAGAGGGCTCCAAGGAAATACAGATCCGTATGAATCTCGGGGAGGACTTGATCAGTGTTTCTGCCAAACGAACCATCTTCGTTCCCTGGATGGACGAGGCCGTCCATCCCAGAAGCTGTGAGAAGCAGTAGAAGCGGTGTCTCGTGCCACCGGAACCATGGATCTGGAGTTCAGCGCCGAAGTCACAAGTCGAAGCTGATTCATGTCTGTGCTGGACCTGTACAGAGTCGCTCCCTTCTCGTTAGTAGACCGCTTTATGGAGCGGTTGGTGTGGTATGCTGCCAGACGCTGCCATGATTGGCGTCAAGAGTGCTGCCAGTCGAAAGTAAAGGGCAGGGTCTGAAGAGAGGGGCGTTCCACGAAGATCTCCCGCACGGAGCAGCAGTCCCTCTTACAGAACCGTGCCTCTCGGGAGGGGGAGGAGGGGCTTGGAGGGCCGCTTCAAACTTTGATGCTGTGTCTACCAAAGCTCTCTCGAGCTACTCGATCGCCGGGTAGTTTGACACGACCTCCTTGAGCTGTTCGGGGACGGTGATTTCAGGATTGATTGGACCGACGTAGTTCATCCAGCAGTGACTCTCGGGCAACCGCGCAGAAACGACGATGGCTGGTACGCAGTCGATCCCACGGAGACTGGAATAGGTACCTGGTGGTAGGTCGTGCCGTTACTGTGGCTGAGCTGTGGCACAGCGCCACACAGCGGCTTCCATCCATGCCCGTCCGCGATCGTTCAGAGGGAGGTGTCAACTGTGTTTCTCGGGCGGTGCGAAATCTGCGTCGCCATATGCCGCAGACTTTGGACTCAGGTCTGCTGAGTTGTTGGCGCCTTACTGACATTAAGATCAAGTCGGGACGCCGGAAGGAGGTACCTTACATTCACGTTGCGACGCGAATGTCTGCCGGCGCCCGGTCGTCGCAGTTTCCAGAAGTTCAATATTGCATCGCAGCTTCCGATGCACTCGGGTCAGAGAGGTACCTTTTACCTAGTAAGTTCCCATGCACGCCAGGTAACTGTACCCGTCAGGTTCCTCACCTTTCGAGGTACGAGTAGGTAGCTGGAGGCACATTGGATGTATGCGACAGTAGGTATCTGAAATCACAAGGTACGGTAGACACACGTACCTACCTAAGGTACCTAAGGAAGTACATCTGGGTAGGTATAGGTGCCCACAGTCGGCAGTGGTTTTTTCGACCTCTTCGGTTTCCAATCCTTTCTGATAAGTTGCGCCCAATTCTTCTCCTCTATCTACTGCTTCGCACGATGCCCACCGCCCACTGGCACGAACTGACGATCGACTGCGCCTGCAGGCGATACCCACGTTTGTACGAGTATGGAGTGAGAGCCTCCTCCTGGGTTGGGTACCCAAGGGCTGCGGCCGGGACACCGACCCGGCCGCCCATTCATCCCACCGACATCCTCTCACAGCCTCGTCAAAACTTTCCACGAAAATTCCTTGTTCTGTTTCCGTCAGACTGTACGAGTGCGCCGGGACCAGTCCAACTAGGCTTTGCAAGGCAGGTCGGTCGCGCTGTCGTCTCCGCCGTGGCGCAGACTTTGTTGGCGCCTGTTGGTGCACGTGGCTGACAGGGGCGCGTGTGCCCGGCACGTCGGCCGTCAGTTGCATGACTGACAGACGGGCAAACGAGCACATTTCGAGTAAGATGGTGGTTACCTAGGTAGGCTCCTCAAATATACTACTACCATGCTACTCGTACGTACGAGTTCGGAAGGCTCATACTGCGGGTTTGTCTTTCTCTAGGTATCCAGTCGGTCGATCCGTCGCCTCGTCCCGAACTGGCGTCAAAGTGGCTTGACGGCCCGATCGGCTAGATTCGCGAAGGCAACCAACCGTGCCCACGTACGACATGTCGCAGTCCACCGATGCTGCCCCTCTGTATAAAGAGCCCAGCCAACTGCAAGCCGCCAGAAACCAAGCCCTCCACGGCCTAACGCCGTCCGCGAACGTCGATAGTGATGGCGCGGAGTGGGGATGGCGCCTGTGGTCACATCTTCTCTGCACGAGTAGCCTGCAGCGGCGCGGCAAAGCAGGGCAAGCCAAGACGAGGGACCGACCACAGGCACGCACGATTCCTCCGCCATTCCCAAGCGCCCCTGTGTTGGCTCGACGGCTGCTCCCCCGCGGTCGCGGCTTCGGTGACGGCGAGAGGGGAAGGAGGAGAGGGAGAGGAGTCAATGCCCGGCAACCCCCACGTCTGCCTCTGGCTGCCACCGCGGCAAATATCTGGTCCAATGACAGCACCGTCTGCCCGCGCACTCACTGGCCCCTCCGCGATCCCTCCCTGGGCCGTCGGCCCGGCATTGGCACTCAGGGGAGAAAGGAAAGAAGTAAAGGGAGAGAAGAAAAAAAAACAAGAAAAGGCAACAAACACTGTCGGCTTTCCAGGCCTTCACATTCGCGATCTATTCGCCTCGCCATTCATCCCCCGTCGTGCACGCCGAATAAACAAGACCGCCAACCACCAGAGAGCCCTTGCGTGTGGCACGACATAGAACCGCCCTCCGATAGAGAGACTTGATCACAATGTTGCTGGATCAGTTGCTGGCGACGTCCAGAGACGGCCTTGCCGATTTCGATGCGCTACTGCGGCGCTTCGCCGCGTGGCAACTCGCGGTCGGCACCCTGTCGCTGGCCCTCGCGGTGCTGCTGTATGACTACGCCCTCATGTTGCGCAAGCGCTCCAAACTGGTTCGTGGTTATCGTGCATTGATTCCCCTGGCTCGCCTTGCATCTTCGCCGCTAACTCGTCCTCTGCCTGTGTGTGTAGCCGCCCGGCCCGTTCCCGTGGCCCGTAGTCGGCAACACGTTCATGCTGCCGGAGAACAAGCCGTGGATCTGGTTCGAGGAGCTCTCGAGGGCGTACAAGGCCGAGCTCATCACCATCTGGATCGGGCGCAATCCCACCATCTGGATCAACGATGCCTGGGCGGCGTCGGACATCTTGGAAAAGCGAGCCGGCATATACTCGTCGCGGCCCCGCATGCTGGTCTTTGCCGAGCTGGGCGCGGGCCAAAAGAACATGGTCAACATGTACACCATGACGCCGGCGCAGCGCGATCGCTGGCGCGCGCACCGCAAGATCACCCACGCGGGCGTGGGCGTCCAGGCCGTCCGCCGGTATCGTGCCTTCCAGGACAGTGAGAGCCGCGTCGTGGCGCTCGACCTGGTCCGCCGCCCCGCCGACTACGTCAAGCACTTTGAGCGCTACGCCACCAGCGTCGTCTCCATCATCGCCTTTGGCCGCCGCGTCGACCGGTGGGACGACCCCATCATCACCGAGGTCATCGCTGTCATGCAGCTGGCCGCCGAGCTCAACGTCCCGGGCAAGACGTTCCCCATGCTGATGGAGACTTTCCCCTTCCTCGCCCGTTTCCCCAATGCCATCGCTCCCTGGAAGTACGGCCTCGGCAAGAAGCGGGGATCCCACTTCTTCTATGCTCTGGCCGACGAGGCCGTTCGCGCCCAGGACCGCACCGACTCGTATGCTGGGCACCTCTTCGAGAAGCGCGACGAGTACGGCCTCGACGAGGAGGAAATCTCGGCTCTGACCGGCAACCTGTTCGGAGCCGGCTCCGACACGAGCAGCAGCACCCTGGTCACGTTCATCCTCGCCTGCTGCGCCTTCCCCGAGACCCTCCCGGCGGCTTGGGATGAGCTTGACCGGGTAGTGGGTCCGGACCGGAGCCCCGCCTGGGAGGACGAGGATAAGCTGCCCTACGTCAAGGCTTTTGTCAAGGAGGTTCTCCGGTGGCGGTCGGTGGCCATCATCGGCGGGCAACCGCATGCGCCGACCCAGGACGACTACTACAAGGGCTGGTTGATCCCCAAGGGCTCCTGGGTACAAGGCAACGTCTGGGCCATCCACCACCACGAGCGAGAGTTCCCGGAGCCCGACCGCTTCAACCCGGGGCGCTTTCTCCCGGGCAGTGAGGATGCAAGGCCGTTCCCGGGGGAGAGGGGCTACATGACGTTTGGCTGGGGGCGAAGGGTGTGTTCCGGCCAGGCCCTGGCCGAGCAGGGTGTATGGATCACGATAGCCCGGATCCTGTGGGGTTTCAACGTGCAGAAGAAGAAGAGGGCGGATGGCAGCACGGTGGAGGTGGACATTTTCAACTACACGTGAGTCTGCAACACCAACCTTGCGTGGAAATGGTCCATGAGGCCAGCTAACCCCATCTGCTGAATAGGAACGGACTAAACATGCGGCCCCAGCCCTTTGAGTGCAGCATCACTCCGCGAAATGACAGGATCCGCGAGACCATCGAGCGGGAGGGTACAACGGCGTTGCAAGATCTGGAGAGGTATCAGGGCGAGAGCAAGTACCGCATGTCGACGTTCTACCAAGCCAACGATGTGGCTCTGGAGCGGCATGGAGACGGCAAAGACGACTAGCTCTCGCGTCAAGGGAATGGAGTGGAGATGGAGTCGGGATTGTGAGATGTCAGCAAGTGCACATTGAACTGAACCCTGGGTTGGCCGAGTCGGCTTAACGTAATCGCCCACGGATGCCGCTGCAATTCGTGCACGATGCAGTCGAATGTCAACATTTGATTGAGCCACCTGATGGCACCGTATATTGCAAGTGGTTGTTGCATGCATGATGCAACCACCACATGCCTAAATCGGAGCAGCATCTCCTGTCAGGGGGCTATTGGCTAAAACCAACGCTAGGATCCGTCCGCTCCACGCACCTGTCGGCGAGCTCAGACGGGTTAGACACAGTGCCCGGCGGTTCGAGCTGCATTCACGTCATAGGTCTTCGAGGTAGCAAGCGTTGCCGCCAACCAGAGCGACATCGCCACGGCAAGCCAGCAACGTACGGACGCTCATACAACACAACACGAGATTGGGCCACCACAGAGTGTACACACACAAGGCCCTGCTCCCCAGACACGTCATATCACACCCGGCATCACCCCATCGATCGCGTCGCCAAGCAGCAATGCGCGTCGACCTCCCGCCTTCCCCGCCGGGCCTGGACCCCGCCCCCGCGCAACCGGCGCCGGTCGACCTCCTGATCCTCGGCGCGGGCTGGTCGTCGACGTTCTTGCTGCCGCTGCTGCGGCGCGAGGGCGTGGCGCATGCGGCCACGACGACGGACGGGCGCGGCGGGACCATCGGGTTCCGCTTCGACCCGGCGTCGAGCGACCCGCGGCCCTTCGCCCGCCTGCCCCGCGCCGCCACCGTGCTCATCACCTTCCCGCTCAAGGGCGAGGGGCCGGCCCGGCGCCTGGTCGAGCTGTACGCCGCCACGCACCCTCCCATTAACGACGGCGGAGGCGACAGCAGCGATGGGGAGAGCAGCGCGCCGCCGCCGCCGCCGCCGCCGCGCTGGATCATCTTCGGCGTGACGAGCGTCTGGTCCGCGCCGACGTGGCAGGACGACACGTCGCCGTACGACCGCGAGGCGGCGCGCGCGGTGGCCGAGGACGAGCTGATGGCCGTGACCGCCCCGCGCGGCGCGCAGTCGCAGTCGCAGCCTCTGCCGCCGCTGGGCAGCGGCGCCGCGGTCCTCAGCCTGGCGGGCCTGTACGGGGCCTCGCGCCAGCCGCGCGACTGGGTGGACCGGGTGGTGCGCAGCCGGGCGGAGCTGGCGGCCAAGGGGGCGCTGCACGTGGTGCACGGGGAGGACGTGGCGCGCGCCGTGCTGGCGCTGCACCGCGACTTCACGCCCGGCGCGCGGTGGATGCTGACCGACCTGCACGTGTACGACTGGTGGGACCTGGCGCAGGCGTTCGCGGCGGAGCGGCTGCGCGGGGACGCCGAGGCGCGGCGGCAGAAAAAGCAGGGCGCTGGCGACGGCGGCGGCGGCGGTGATGATGATGATGATGATGCGCGTCTGCTTTCCGACGACGCCGCGGACCGCCAGCGCCAGCTCATCGCCTGGGTCGGCGAGCTGATGGAGGAGAAGGGCGTACGCGGCCTGCCCCGCGACACCTCGAGCCTCGGGCGCGCGCTCGACGGGCGCAACTTCTGGAACAGGATGGGCATCTGGCCTTCGCGGGGGCGCATTGCGTGAGGCCCGCCGTGGTGTTGCATTACACATGGTCATCGAAGAAAGGACGTTGCACAAATACGAACAATGTAAAATCCATTATGACCCTGAACGCCTTGCGTATGTGGCATGACCAAAAACACACAGTGCCCTCCTCGCCTCTGTGTCCTGAAAAACTGTAGAAGACCCCCCTTTTTTAGCTCATGACACTTCTCCGGGGCCTCAAACGGCCTTCTCCTTGTGAATCTCAATGCCCGGGGGCGCGCCGACGAGGGCCTTGCACTGGGCGTAGATGACGAACTGGCCGGCGACCAGGCCGCAGGTCATGACGACGCGGGGGGCGAGGCCGCTGGTGAGCAGCCTGCGGGGGCCGAACTCGCGGGCGAGGGAGAACATGCGGGCGGTGGCGCCCTGGCCCTTGTCGCCGGCGCCCTTGTTGATGGCGGAGAGCAGCGTGTCGGCCGGGTGGGACAGGACGGCGGCGGCGACGCCGGCGACGACGCCCGAGGCCAGCTCGGCGCCCGTCTCCTCGAGGTGCGTCATGCGGGCGCGGCGGTCAGCGCCCACGCCGCGGTAGATGGCCTCGAGGGCGGCCTCGTGGGTGGCGAACTGCCCGACGGCGTAAGGGACCTGCTTGAACAGCAAGGGGACGAAGCCCGAGTAGAAGCCGCGCAGCCCTTCCTCGCGGGCCAGGCGCGCGAAGCCCGAGGCCAGGCCCGTGGCGAAGCCGCGCTGCGAGACGAGGCGGATGCGCGTGGCCTCGAGCGGGCACAGGGCAATGTCGGCGAGGAACTCGGCGGCGGCGCTGGCGCCCAGGTAGATGGCGGTGCGGCGGCTCGTCGCCGTCTGCGGGTCGCCGGCCGCGTCGACGAAGCGCTTCTTGAAGAACTCGTAGCCCGCGAACTTGCCGCCCCCCTGCACCAGGTAGCCGACGGCCGTGGGGCCGAAGCCCGTCAGCAGCGCCGACGCCCCTTCCTTGGCCACGATGGCGCGCCCCGCCCGCAGCATGTTCATGCCCTTCATCGCGTCGTCGACCTGGATCCGCGTCTTGACGACGTCGATCGGGGTAGCGGCCTGGGACGGGGAGACGGTTTGTCAGTCTGGGGAGCACGGGGACAGATGAGGAGAGTGTTGCGCACGCCATGGGTGAGGGTGGCCGCGAGGGCACCGGCGCCAAAGAACTTGACGTAGTCCGTCGGGTGGAAGTCGGGCGTGATCTTGGAGGAGGACATGGCGGCTGTGCTGTGTCTGGCGTGAGCTGTGAAACGAGCAGTAGCGAACCCGGGTTGGCTGTATCGCAGATATCGCGGGGACGCTGTCGTCAATTGCAAAGCTCGGCAGGGCAACAACTGGAGCAGGGGAGAACTTTGGGCAGAGCTGTATTCATTATTTTATTTGAGAGAGATATGAGCAAGCACGAGCAAGCGAGCGTGAGGGCGCTGAGGGCGTGAGTGAGTCTAGGCCCGACCCGTCGAGCCGAAGCCACGAGCCGATGATGTCACCACGGCGTTGCCCGCGCGCGCGCGCGCTTTCGGCCCCGGCCGGAGGTGGCGATTGGGCCCAGACCAGATAAGTAGGCATGTAGGTACCTACCTACCTACCTAAGCGTGCTGAGGTACATGAAAGCCCGCCAAAGCCTCGCGGCTCGGGCCATCGTCACAAGCGACCGCGAAATCCGGTTTCCCGTGCTGTCGCGCCCTGTGCCGGAGGCCGTGGACGGTTCCACACATCTGCCTAGAATTGAGGTTCGCTTTTCTCTCTTTTCCGGAGGCGTCAGGATGTGCCATATGTCAAGTTCAATGTACATTTGAATTGGATGTGAGTTAGGTATGTAGATAGGTATGGAATGGAACGGCATGGTATAGTAACAGAGCCGCCACATGGCCCGCATGTGGCCCGAACATATATCTTTGACCCGACGCCTCCACAGGTCGGTCATCGTCCCCTCTATTTCGTGCAGCAGTTGAAGTATCCGTCGCCCTCGTAGCACGCGACGTTGTCGGTGCCCTGCTTGGCCTTGCACGACGACATGCAAGCCGACCAGCTGATGGTCGTGATCGTGAAGCAGGGAGACGTCGAGGTCTGCGGCACAGGGGCACGCTCACTATATCGTAGCACATGAGCCCGTTAGCAATGCACTTATTCACGGCCACCTTGGTGGAGCTGTTGCGACGTACACCTTGGTGACGCTGGGCAGCGCCGAAGCAGCGCCCATGGCGGCGACAAAGACGGCGGCGACAGAGAAGCGCATCTTGAATGGTTGCAAGGTGGATAGCGTAGAGAGAGAGAGAGAGAGGGTGAGAGGTATGATTGTTAAACGTAATGAGTGCGATGGGAATTATCTGGTTGCTTGCTGAGATGATTGATGATGGGATAGATCAGGGTTCAGTTCTCTGGCTCAAGTGGCAGCAACAACCCATTTATACTCGCCGGCTCTCTTCTCCTCTCCTCTCGAGGCCAGGCAGACACATTGGCGAGAGTGTCTGGTGCTCCGGCACTGTCGCCGGACTGGACAATGCGGAAATGAAACCCCACAGCCGCCCTACGAGGTTGAGGATTCGTCAACCCGCCTTACGGTCGTAAAAGAGACAAGACAAGACCCTGGTGAGGGGCTGAGCACCCCGTCGGCCAAACCTACCCGACAAGAGCTGCAGACAGGCTGCACACTGCTTGAGGTCGAGTATCATGCCCTCCAAGGCCCGCTCCCACCCGGTGAATCCAGCTGCGGGTGCATACGTGCATGTGCCGGAGCGGGTAACGGTGTTCTTAATTTAGACGCCCTTCATGTTCTCTGCGAGTGTTGGCATCATGCAATCAGAGGCTGCCCCTCGACTAGCCAACCTCTCGAAGGAGCCGGCCCCCGGTCTCTTAGCCTTGGCTATCGTTTCATTTGGAGATTTCAGCAAGCATCAGCCTCCATCGACCACTGTACAGCCCAAACTCGAACATTCGCACTCGTGTTCCATACATCCGACAACCGCTTGCTCCCTATTTACTTGCCTACCACCTTACCTTGGGTACATACACTCCCTAACCGCGCACACGCCGTGCTCCCGCAGCCATACCAAAGCCCCCTCGATCCTACGAGTAGGTTAGGTAGACTGGACCGGACTACCCACCCCGCCAGCAGCAGTGCAAATAGACGAATCAACACAGGGTTGCCATTCCTGAACCATGCCGCCCGGCTCCGATCCAGGATCAACAGGCTTTCACGCGCATGCACTGACTCGCTCGTAACGTCGTCCTTCTCGGTCCCGACCGAAGGCGTCCGTATTTCGTCGCCCGTCCATCTTCTTCCCTGTGCACAAAACTTTTCGTCGTCTCAAATCGTCATAACATATCTTCGCTGCTGTCATCTCAACATATCTCATGTCTATAGCGTCCGTCGAAGATCCAGAAGCAACTGCGCCGGTGCGGAGCACCGCGCAACAGCAGACTGTCTCACTCAAGTTCGGATTTATCCCCACTGAACAAGCACCTTCTTGCGACCCTTGTTGCCCTTTTTCCCTTTGCCACCGCTTGTCTCTTCTTCTTCTTCAGGGGTCTCGGCACCGGCAGCGCTGCCGGACTGCTGGCCCCACGAGAAGTTGCTCGTGCCCCCTCCCGCGTCTCTCCGTACACCGCGACCGGTGCCGTAGCCAAAGATGGTGGTGGTGGGCTTTGGCGCCGCAGGCAAGGCCGGGAACGCGTCGCCTGTGTTTGCGGGCCTTGCTGGCCTCTGGATCGTGTTGTTGTTCCTCTGTGACGCACTCGCGCTGGTGTTGCCGGCGCTGCTGCTGCTGTTGCTGCTGCCAGCTGCTGCTTGGCTGCCATTGCTACCCCCACCCCACATGGCCCCCGCTGCTGGGGACCGTGCGTTGCCGTTGCGCGAAGGCAGAGCCGGGAACGAGGTAGCAGCCGGCGGCGGACGCGACGATGACGACGATGAAGACGACGCAGCAATCGCTCCCCATCCTCCCGTTGGCACTGTGCCTGCATTTGTTTTGCGGGTTTGCTGCGTCTGGTTCTTAAGCTTCAGGACGCGCGTAGTATGCCTCTGGCTAGGGCCAGCGACCGGCTGCGCTGGAGTCCCGGATGCAGCAGTGGCCCATCCACTGCTCGAGGTGGCGGCACCATGCATGCCGCTGAGGCCCGGCAGTGTCGGATAATCCTCGTTGATGGCGCGCCAGTCATTCCAAGCGTGGCGCAGTCGGTCGGCTTTTGTCTGGTCATCGAACAAGTCGGCTACTTCGCGGACGAGAGTGCCCAGAGAGCCAGACGAGGTGTCGGTGAACAAGGAGAAGAAAGCATCCACCAAGGCAGGGGCGGTCAGTTTTCCCTTCATGTAAGAGGATATCTGAGACCGGAACGTATCCAGCTTAGTGCGGTCATTCTGGAGCAGGGTCAAGGCTCTGTCAATTACGGCTTGGTGTCTCATGAGGCGAGCACGGTCTTCTGACGACAGATTCGGATCGGAGAGGCTGAGGCCTTCCAGTTCAGTGACCGGAGCTGGCTCAGGGGCCCTGGCTGGCGTGGAGGACGAGGACGCAGCAGGGCGAGTCGGACGTGACGCTGAGGATGTAGCGGCGGCAGCGGCAGCAGGCGTGGGGTCGGCCGAGGATAGTTGACCACCAAAAGTGCGATTGGAAACGGACTGGGATGAGTGGATAGCCATCTGTCGTTGGAAGGCCACTTCGTCCCTGCGCAGAGGCTGCGCCGAGCTTGGGGCAGAGGCTCGGCATTAGGGTCGCGGCCTCTAGCTCTGCGTGGCTCTCTGCCACCCCTGCCCCTGTTCCCTTCACGCCCGGAGCCGCTGCCTCTCTCCTGTTGGTACGTTTGGCGATAGTCGAAGCCAGAAATGTCGACTACACGGGCATCACGCCCCTTGGCCTCGCCCGAGTGCTCGTCGATCTTGTGGGCCTTGAGGTCCATCTCGGAGTTGAAGACGACGAACTTCTTTTCTTGGCACTCGCGGTCAGGGCAGAGATAGTGGTCGTTACGGAAGTGCTCCTCGAGAGAATTGTAGTCTCGGTAGTAATGAGGCGTCCGCGGGTTTTGCCTATCGCACAGGAAGCATCTCTCGTGCCTTTCGCGGCAGTGCTCGTACAGTTTGTCATCGTCGTAAAAGCGGGAGCCACAGAAGCCGCAGAGGGGATGGCCCTTGAAGCCCGTCTGGTCGACGGCGCCTGGTCGATCGTCGCCCTTGCGCATGTGTGTCTCGTGTTCCTTGTCGGAGAACAGCTCGTGCTCGTGGGTGAAGACCTTCTTGTTCCTGGTGCAAAGGTCGCACATTCTCTTGTGGTGGGTGGACCGCACATGGCGATGCAGGTCCGGCCAGCCAAGCCCCGCGAAATCGCACGACGCATCTGGGCAGTTGTAGCGGAGGAGAAGAACCGTATCGCCCACAATGTCCTCGTTCGTGTAGCGAATTCCGATGTTATCGTCCGTGGTGGTGGTGTCGGCCTTGGTGAAGTCCTCGAAGCGCTTCTCGGCATCGTCGGTGAACATGACAAAGGGAGCGAGAGTCTGTCAGGATGATAAGGTCATCAGCTACACGGTGCATTCTCTCACTCTTGCGGCCATACGACTTACCCTGCAGTGTGCACACTCCTTATTCTTATAGAGAGCCCTCATACGCAAGGAACAGATGTGACAGGTGCGGTGGTTACAGGGCGCAACCGACTGGTGGATGACGGGGTTGGCGCAGATGAAGCAGACCTCCTCATCGTCCTCGTCCTCGCCGTCAGTCTTGGGCTTCGCCTTCTCGGCTGTAGGACCGGCGGCCGAAGGCGCCGTCGGCGCATCGCCAGGCTTGGGTGCATTTTTGGTCGACTTTTGCTGGTTGCTTCGGATCTGGCCGCCACCGCCGCCAGCTCCTCCTCTAGAGGGACCAGCTCCGCCGCGGCCCCGACCTCTGGCCTTCCCCTTTCCCCTTTGGCCGCCTCGGGAGCCCTCGTTGGACGTGTCGGCAGATGTGGAGGCCATGGGCGGACGATTTATGCGGGGTCCCGGGTACACGGTAAAGAGGGCGGATGTGTATGGGGGTGGAGTTGACGATGAACTCTTCGGCGGAATAAGAGGGCGAAGGCGGGTGCTGAGAATCAGTTCGGGGAGGGTGACAGGCGTGAATGAGGGGGCCAAGAGGTGTAGCAGAGCAGGGTTGGTTGTTTGGAGATGACGCTGCTGGCCAGGGTGAAGCCGTTGGGTGGGCAGCGTCGCGCGTAGTTCAGATAGCAGATGGTGAAGTTAAGAATGCTGCAACTACGTGGGTTGGTGGGCGACCTGCGTTTTTTTGGTGGGGTAGCCCATCTTGCACGGCGGCAGCGACAACCTGAGGATACATTCACCTTGGATCCATCCCTACATGTACCTAAAGAAACACAGTCCGCCCACTCGTAGGTACTCGTAGGCTAAGAGATGACCCCACCTTCCCTCATTTGCTCCGGCCAGTTCATGGCCAGCCCTCTCCTTCCCTGTTTGTCTTCGGGCTTATCCGACCGTTTGGGACTAATCGAGTATAGTAGCACCGACTTTCACCCAATGGAAGCCACCCATCTACGAGTATGTTACATATATTTGGATCCAACCTTGACACTCAATGTGCGCGTGAATGGTTGCTTCTTGGGTATTGCTTGAGAACGAGAACTAGACGTGAGTCGACAGCTTGCCGGTTACAGTGAATGACACACGCCGGTTGCTCGAGACAACAGCCCCACATCTCGTCTGCAGGCTATGGCGTACTCGTAAATAACGCGGTACCTACTCGTAGACCCGATAGCCCGGGCGGTGTCCTCCGTAGCTCAGCGTAGGCACGTACGCAGGTCGGTTTAGACGTACCTGCCACGGCAGCCAATGAGACAGGCCTGACAGAGTATGATTCATTATGTTGCGAGGTGTCTTGCGCCGCCGCGTTCGTCGCCTGTGGCTGTGCGCGGCCAGAGAGCCATGACTTGGAAATTCCTATTGAGCACAAGACTGGTTTTGGAGCAACAGATGCATGTGATTGTATTGCACAGCAAGAAAAAAAATAACGCCGCCACCGTTGTTGATCATCCTGATTTACCATTATCACCACGCTGGCCCCTCCCAAGAGATGCTCGCCCAAAACGCGCCCTGGAAGCAGAGCGACTTGAAAGCAGACCGAGACTAAAGCCAGCCAATGGTGGACCGTCGTGTCTGATTCCACGCTGCAGAGTTGCTGGAAAAAAACTGCTCAGCCAAGTACACAAAGTACACAAGCCTACGCCCAACGCTCCTCCCCGCCCGCCCTTGCGCTTGGCTTCCTTTAAAGCAAACGATGATACCGTTTTGTGATCCCTGTAAACGCCCGCCGTGAGTGGTAAAACATGCCAGGAGACTTATCTCTGGCCTGTCTTGAAATCAATCTTGAAGGGCAGCTCCAGAGGCGGGATCGGCCCTTGTGAATCAATCTGCCATGCGGGCCGAGAATTGCTGCCCCGGCCCAGGTGTGTGCCTCATGATGTAGAGACGTGTCAAGAGCACGCCACGACCAGTGCTGCTAGGGGCGACTGGTTTGCAGACTGGTGTCAGTAGTTTACGCGTGTGGAACCCCGCACAGGACTTTATCCGGGATCCCAACGAAACGCTCGTGTGCTTCTATATGAACCCTTTGTGCAGAGTTCAATTTATGCCTCCTCCTCGACGGGGTACAGGTGGTTACCAACGAGCTTGTTCATGGAGAACATGTCTACTCGTGCCTGCTTGAAAACAGCTTGCATTTTGTCGTCACACCGGATCTGGCGCTTGTCGCTGGGATCCTGGAGCTCGTGAGCTTTGATATGGGCCCACAGCTTCTTGACCACTTGCGGTCGCGAGAGCTATTGTCGCGTCAGTATGGGATGATGCGCCGGGTTTCAACACTGAAGGTTGAACTCGTCGACTGAAATATGAGGGCAGGCCTCTAGATTGAGGCGACCAGGGCCAATGGCCAGCAAGCAGAAGGGGGCTCACCTGGGGTTCACCACAGATCTCGGCGAGCTGGAAGCTCAAGTTGAACGGCTTCTGGAATCCACCTCCGGCCTTTTTTGGCTTGGCTGCCTCGCCATCCACGTCACTGTCGTCTTCCGGCCGCACCTTATTGCTACTCTTTTTGCGTGGGGCAGGCTTCTTCTTCTTCGGGGCCGGCTTCGCACCATTCCCGCGGGTAGAGCGAGTGCGCGAGTTCTCTTGAGCCTGCAGCATGGCTGCCAGCTTGGCATCCGCGTCCTCGGTTTCCTCGCTCTTCTCCTTGCGCGCCTTCTTCTTCGGGGGTGCTGAGACCTTGATCTCATCGGCAGAGAGCGAGGCCTCGTCGTAGCCGTTGGCCGGCCGCTTGACGGGGCTCGAGTCGGGAGGTGGGACGGACGAAGGGGGCGCATCCCCGGAGGAAACGGCATCAAAGCGAGACTCTATCAGAACCTTGATGGCGTCCTGTGGCAGGTGGAATGGGCGAGGTTATGAGTCAGCTCCAGGGCCAGAAAAACATGCAAAGTATAGGGCGAGGTCAGGCAAAGGCGAGGCTGGGACGCTTCAGCCGAGGCGGACAAAAGCCCGGCGTACCTTATATGCACTCAAATCCTTGCCGCCGAGGGCTGTTTCGAGCCCCTGGCGAATCTTCTTGCGGGTAATGGTTTCGAGATTGGCGGTGGCGAGGATACCGTCAATGACCTCGGTGTAGTGCACCTCGTCATCATGGGAACTATCGAAGAGGCGTGCGACAGCAGGTCAGTCAAGGGTAATTGCAAGCTGAGGGGCCGCCCAGCCAAAGAGTCTGATGGGTCGAGGCGCGGCTACTCACGAGGGTCGGACATGATGAAGCTCAGTTCGATGTGTTTGGCAGGCCAGAACGCAATGTCGATCGAGCGAGGATTTGATGATTCAACTCTGCGGAAGATTGTCGCGGGGAAAAGGGAAAGTTGACAATCGAGATGACCAAGGCGCTGGCAGTAGCGGAGGAGGCGAGGCAAGACGAGGCAAGGCAAAGGGTGATCCGAGGATCAGTGCATCGCTGCCGTATGCAGAAGCTAGTCTGGATGTCAGTCAAGCCACAACAATAAGCAGGCCGCGGGCAATCAATGGGCGGAGGAGGTGAAGTAGGGTGGATATCAAGGAGTTGCCGGGCTGTCTGGAGACTTTGAAGCGCAGCCAAATGACAGATGGCAGTGATCTCGTCGCGGAGCTAGAGGATTGCCGGCTGGAGTCGTGGGAGTAGGGCAAGGCTGATAACTGACCTTATGTAGGTAGTTGCAGATGCTGGTAGCGTTTGCACGGTGTGGCGTGCAGACAAAGACTCGAGGTTGGCAGAAGCGTCGAATGCAGATTATGGTTCGATGCGGCGTGGTGCGCTGGGGTGCGATGCTGCTGTCTGCCTTACCTAAGGTTTGTAGGTACTCGCGCGAGCACTGGCCGGGTCGGCGCAGAGCGTCAGGTCGGAGGTAGGATCGGCGGGCTGGCTGGCGAGGCGTGCGCGACAGAGCGATTGCGCGTGGCGGCGGGCTGGCGGACGGGCGGATGGGGAGAGCACGAGGTGAGAAGGAGGGTTGCGGCAGAGGGTGGATTGGAAGCGTGGTGCCACTGATGGTTTGAGGTGAGTGGTTACTTTGGAGGTGGGCGGCCAGCCGGAGCGAGACAGGTGACGAGGTCGGCTGCGCATGGGATCCATGTGCCCGTGCAACGGGCTCAAGTACCGACGAGGCGACGGATGCAGGCGAGGCCCCCCAAAATGGCCCCATCGGCAGGTGGAGGTACTTGGCCGGAGGCGCCGTCAACTTCCATACGAGCATGGATGGATGGGATTATGCGCGCGCTTAAGCCCGCCGGCGCCGCCCGAGGGCTGGCGGTGATGCTGGCCCCGCGTGTACGGAGACGCGTGCCAGATGGGCGGGAGTAGTCCCGATGTACCCTTTGGCCTACGCCGGCGGCTTGTCTACGCGTCCGTTACGTTTACAGCCGGCCGGCACTCTGGCTAATAAGCGCGGTGCATGTGCAGCACGAGTACCTAACGCGTACATGTAGAAGCCATTCGGGGTGATCAGTGGGACACTGCCCGTGCTGCCCGTTCACAGGTGGAAATTGTCCTCTGTCGTGAGCACGCGCACGACACGCTTCAATGCGACAATCTGTATTCGTCCGTCCCTACCTGACCACCTCAAGACTCGAGTGGTGTATGGCCTCATGTTGCACAACCAGTCGATCATATCGTTGGGGGATCACGCACTGGATGTTGCGTCAAGAGACACCGGATTGGCGGGTGCGGTTCGCACCAGTCACCGTACTTGTCCACCTGCAAGCCATGATGGGTTCGTTCCATTCCCCATCACATCGATGATGATGCAGGCCCCAAGCGCGACGGGTGCATACTCGTATGCACAAGCAGTGGATGAATGATACATACGAGCACCCCGAATATCATATCCTGTCGCCTCCCGCACCCAAGCACCCGACTCAGTAGATCATGAATCCAGTGTGTAGTTGCGCCACCTGTTCCTAACAAGAGCCAAGCAATCAGTCCCTCGGCATACAGCCCATGCTACCGTACAATGCTTTCACACAATTCGACATTTCTGTTTATAGCGAGTGGCCATGATTACATGTCCACGATCAACAACGTCGACTCGGTTCACCTGAATACTTCGTTTCGTGTTGCCTTGAATGATGAAGGTGCCTACGAATTGGCTCTTGTCAGCCCGTGGTTTTCTATGCACGCGCCATGAGGCGTGTACATGCCTCTCAACCTTCACCTACCTACCTACGTGTACGGTACATGTAGATACACCCATACCCGGCCTCTATCAGCCACCCACGACGGGACGTGCAGCTAAAAGACGAAGCTGAAAACGCCGGGCATTAGCATTACATGGCAGCCGCTGAATGAATCCCTCAGGTACCTGCGGGCCAATCGCGACCGCGTCCGACTTAAAGAACTCCTCCCCCGGTCTCCGATGTTCCCGCGAACATGATGCTCGCCACGCTCAGCCTGTAAGGCTTCACATTTCCATGCAGATGCGTTTTCACCGCGCTGCCTGATCACCAGGCCACCTCGTCCTCGCCTCCTCCTCCATCTCCGCCACTCCCTTCTCCCACAACCAGCCCTCGCAGCGAAAACCCGCAATCCCCAAGTCTAGTCTCCCCGTGCTCCGGCTCCGAAGCGCCAGAATGCCCGCCGCCTCCCTCCCCGTCCTCACCGTCGCCGACGCCCCGGCCTGGGCCTCATGGCTGGCCCGCAGTGCCGCCACCTCGCCCGGCGTCTGGCTGACGCTGGCCAAGAAGGCGGCCGCGCGTGCAGGCGCCGGCGCCGACGCCGACGCGCCCCGGGTGGTCACGGCCCTGACGTACGCCGCGGCCCTCGACGAGGCCCTGTGCCACGGCTGGATCGACGGGCAGAGCCGCCGCGTCTCGCCGGGCGACGGCTCCGGCGCCTCCCCCGACGCCGCCTACGCGCAGCGCTTCACCCCGCGCGCCCCGCGCACCAGCGCCTGGTCCCGCCGCAACGTCGCCAATGTCGCCCGCCTCGAGGCCGAGGGCCGCATGCTGCCCGCCGGCCGCGCCGCCGTCGACGCCGCGCGCGCCGACGGCCGCTGGGACCGCGCCTACGCCGGCTCCGCCACCGCCGAGGCCCCCGCCGACCTCGTCGCCGCGCTCGACGCCGCCGCCGCCGGCCCCGCCTGGGACGCCCTGCCCCGCGCCAGCCGGTTCATGGTGTGCTACCGCCTCGGCGCCCTCAAGACGCAAGCCGGCCGTGAGCGCCGCATCGCCGCGTACGTCGACATGCTGGGCCGCGGCGAGGTCCCGCACGCAAACGAAGCGGGCAAACCCAAATCCAAGTCTCGGGAGGCCCAAGGGGTGGCCACCGGGTCGGCTCGGCTTGCAGGCAGTGCTGTCGACAGTGGAACCAAGGGAAGAAGGCTGCTGCCAGAATGGCCGCGGTCAAAGAAGGAGACAAATCATCTAGACGGAGCGCCCCGTCGTTGACGAGCACGAGGCGGTCGGCGCGCCTCAGTACAGCCGCGAAGTCCACCCCATAATGATAGCATAATGATAGCGGGTTCAAAGAGGCCTTTCAGTAGGTTTTGTGACTACAGTTTTGAGACCGAGACCGAGGGGCTGCCGGCGTTTTCTTCTTCGTCTTTTTTTCTTCTTTCCCGTTGCGTTTTGGGGTTTGCCTGTTACAGGCTCCCATCGAATTGACCTGGCACCTGTCGTGGCGGGATAGGCCTGAGCCATGACGACGAATCGAAACAACAGAGCATGGTTAGGTAGCTATCCTTATGCGCCTCCCGCGGGCGACCATTGTGACCACATGCCGTGTAATTCAGTTCGGGTGTAGACATTTACTCAAATCGCTTTCGCTGGCTGTTGGCTGACTATCTACATGCCGTGGTCTGTTCTGTCTTGCCTCGACAACTTTGGCTTATTGTTCAACACAGTCACTTACAACCGTCATCAAAGCCCTTAGACCGCGTCTCAGGTAGAGGGCCTGCCAAGCTGCTTGAGCCTATGCCCTGGCAGTGACGCCCCGCACGCCTGGCTCGATGCCCAGCACGAGGGGGCCACCACCAGGCCCGCTGGCATCAAGACTCAGTGTGACCTGCTGTCGATCAGGCACGATGCGTACCGACTCGCCCGTATTGCGAAAGTCAGTCTCGAATGTATGCAACCCTGTTGAGCCGTCGGCTGCGATGCCCAGACCGGCAGGACCGGCACCAGCGATGTCCTGATTGGGGGGGTTGTTGACCACTTCGCGTATGTCAACACTCGGGTATGGCAGCCAGCCCTCGCGCTGGGGAATGAGAAGGAGAGGGATCTCAGCTTCTGTTAGTGGCGTGCTGCTAGATCCCACTGCAGTTGACAGCCCGTCTACCGCAGATGTATCGCCCCCATCTGCGGGAGTTGTAGGCGCTGGGATAACAAAGTGCCCCCTTCGTCGTCCTCCAAGCAGCCATGTGTCTTGTGACGATGCCACCTCGTAGCTAAACTCAAGATCCGCCTGACGACTGGGTGATGTCGCCGTATCCCAAATGCGAGTCCATCGCAGGTGCAGAATGGCTGGTAGCATCTGGCTTGTCGTATAGAATTCCGGATTCCCATTGCCAATAGACGAAAGGCTCTCATTAGATGCTGGGAGATGAGATGAATCGGATGGAGATTGAAGCCGTATATCCGCAGTGTGTACAATGGTGATTGATGGTATGTCCACTGGAATCAGTATCGTCTTCTGCTGCTCAGCAGGCCTGTGGCCAGTCGGTAGATGGAGCCTGGGGTTCGATGTCTGCCATTGGGCAAGGAAGGAGGCAATCTCGCATGAGGCATTGGGAGTGGTGCTTCCAAATACCCGGTCCCACTGCACGCCGTCGAGTGAGGAAGTAGGCACAAATCCGACCAGTGCTGCACGCTCTTGATCGACAGCTGACAAGTCAAAGAGAAATCTAGAGGTAATCGTGGAGATGATGAGCCTGCTGTACATCCATAAAGATGTGTCTTCCAACGACTTGGTCAACGAGTCGCTCAGCTTGGCTTCAATCTCCTCGTGCAGAACACTATAGTGGAGACGAAGATACATGGTCTTTTGCGTTGCTGGTTCAATGTCGACACCAGGTTTCCGTCTTATCTTGTAGAGCAGACCGGCCGGCTGCCGCGGGAAGATGACAACCGGATCCGCAGGTGGTACGCCGAATGAGGATTCGAACACATCAGACGAGAGAAGTTCGCTCTTGAATAGACGCAACGGGCTCTGGCTTCCGGTGGAGACAGTGAACCGCGAGAACAGTGCTTGATGTTTAAAGACATCCTGCACGTTGACCCCCAGAGCGAGTGCGACGGGAATGTGTGGCCTCTTCACGAAACTGTACGTTCCGTGCTCAGTAGTGTAGGTGACTTCGACTCGGATGGCAACACTGGTGAGATCCATCTCGACCGAATAGGGAAATCGTACCTTGACGATCGTGTCACGGGGTATGGAAGGGAAGGTCAAGATGCCACTCTCGGGGGCCTTGGCAAAGTCAATAACAGCGTCAACACACTTCGCATCGCTCGTCCGCAGGCGCAGTCCTCCAGTGACCGGGACCACGCGAATCTCGACGCTTGTCAGCTCATTCCATCCCGAATCAATGTCAAGGTCGATCATGTTGTCGCGATCGAGTTGGATGTGGTCGGATGCAGACATCCGCACGTCAAGTGTCTTGGCTCGCTGATAAAAGGCCACCTCTGGACTCTTGATCACTTCGGTAGCGCCGCCAGAAGCCTGTCCTTGTGGGCGTTCGTAGTGAAGCCACATATTGTTCGAGCCGAGGTCGATCATGTCAATCTCGAAGAAACCGGGGATAACAGTCTGGGATTGTCAGCGGATTCCCGAAATGCAGTCGGTGCAACTTACGTTGGTGTCCAGAGTGAGGCGGTTCTGGCCAGGTGTGATAGTGGTAGCCTCGGACAGTTCAAACCAGATTTCGCGCTGGGCCGCAGTGGTTGACGATACACGCATCTTGGCCTTCTCAATGTGTAGGTTGTCGACGAGGAGACTGGTGATTCTCAAGTTGACTGAGGCGCTGTCCTTGCCGTCATGGTAGGCCGGGGTGCCATCGATCTCAACAGTAGATATGAACCCGGACAAGGGCATGCGAACTTCGTTGGGGATCTTGCCAGTTTGCTCTAGCAAATCTCCCAAAAGCCCTTTGATGGCCTCGTTGTCCGGATACTGCACCTGAGCCTGCGCGCCTATCTTCAATGAGGAACGATGCTGATGTTTTGTTCTTTCGGCCGTGGCCGCCTTGGTCAGGAGCTTGAGCATAACCTTGACATACTCCTCGTTGCGTTCAAGTTCCTTTAGACACTTTGAGTACATGACCAGCATGGAGAGCTCCAGCAAGCTCCAGCCGCTCTCGCCAAAGTACGGCGTTGTGCGCCAAAAGTAGGAGGCGGCAGATTCATAATCCCGGAGGTGGAACTTCAGGACCGCAATGTCGGACATGCTGGACTGGACCGAGTGATCGTGGCATGCGACTGTCTGATGTCGCAGCGCCTTGTCCGTGAGTGTCTCATAGAGTCTGTAGAAGTCATTGTCGTTGTTCAGCGCCGTCTTCAGAAGCCTGCTCGTGATGCCGGAAAGTGAAATTACGGGTGTAATAGCTGTGGCGGGACAAGTTTTGCTCTCGTCGTTGTCGTCGAGACTGATTTCGACCATATCCACCATAGTGGACTCGGCGACAACAGGTACACTGTCCCAGCCATCGCTCCACCCCCGCTTCTGTCCACATCCTTTCAGAATGTTTCGAGACAAGACATAGAGCTCCGCTCTCTTGGCAGCAAGCTCCTCAAGGCCAGTCTTGGCAAAGCTTGAGGGTGCCGGGTCACTTGGTAGACGGGAGTCACCAGGCAGAGCGTTCGGGCTGGTGCCACGTCGGGCCGGTGCACTCTGCCTGAGACTCAAGGACGAGTGTCTGGCCGGATGCATCATGGTTTTGGGTTCTGGAATGGTGGATTTTGGTTCTTGCTGATCAGAAGCCAGAGTAGAGGGTGGTATCGGCAAGGACTTGGTAGATGTCTGCGCCAGTACTTGCTGAGCAATAGAAAAGGCGAATGATGTCACGAGGTTGTCTACAACCTCACTTGCGGCCGGGTCCAGCTGGGCCGGGGAAGTGGAATCTCCTTTGGCGTTGCCCATATCAACCAAAGACGAGATGACGTCTTTGCGCATGACCTGGGAAACGGACGGGATGAACTCGAGCGTTCTGCGGCAGATTTCCGACAGCATGATGAGGTCTTCGTCTTCGCTCTCATTGGGCTTGGGAGGAGGGGCGAGTGGCGCCACCCCTCGGAGGGCAGATTCTTGCTGGTCTTTCAGCTTGGCGAGAAGCTCCTCGCGCGTGGACCAAGCGTTACCCAAGCGCAGCAAAAGTGCGATCTGTCGGGCGAATATGTAGCATCTGAAATCAAATACCGACACATTGTTCGCCAGGATGAGATCACGATACGGCTTTTTAGTAGAGCTGATGGGGATATCGTCGAAGGCGTCAGTTCGATCCGTGGCCTCCTGCTGTTGCGATTGCATGTCGACCACCTCGTCCTCTTCTTCGTCGTCTGGTGCGCCGTCTATGGAGGCCTTCGCCTTGATGGCAATTCTCTTCAACTCCTCCGTGTAACTGGGGAGAGCATTGGTAGTGGCGCCGGAAAGGCCAGCGGCTTGTTCCTTGACTATCGTGTCGAGGCCGACACTGAGCTCGTCATAGCCCACAAGGGCATCGTCGACCAGACCAACACTTTCGAAGCCACGGGCAAGACCTTCTTTGAGTATGAAGAAAGTGCAAAAGTTCCAGCCCGGCAAGGAGCGCTGCGCATCCTTCTCCTTGATATCATCTTCATATTGGGTCACGCGCTGATCAAAGCTGGAGAGGATCAGGCTGCGGAACTTGGTGATGAGTTCGTTCCAAGCCATCTCGGACTCATGTTCTGATTCGGTGTAGCCGGTTGGTACAGCGGGGACGACGCGGGGTAGCAGGTCGTATGGGACATCGTTGACACCAATGCGGATCTGGGCAATGTGGTCGACAGTGTTCTTCCCGGAGGCATTGAAGTCGGAGCGCAGCTTCTCGAGCAAAGAGCTGGAACCAGGACGCCAGCGCGAGGCGGTGGAAGCGGGTTTGCCATCGGGGCCCTGAGCCGAGTCAGATTTGCGCGGCTGGGAGGCGGCGGCCGTATTGGGGATGACGACGTGTATGACTAGCCAGTCGAAGGCATCGTGATTGTCGGACGAGGTCGAGGAGGACTTTTTGGAGGAAGTCGCGGGCGTTTGCGTCTTGATCCAGTCACGAACCTCGCCGCGTACCGAGGACTTGTATGAGTCGTTGTCGTCGCAGCGAATGAGGAGGACCTTGAGGTAGGGAGTGCGACGCAAACCGGGGATCTGGTGTCGACGAGTGATAGGAGTGCTGTTGCTGGCGCGGTTGGCGGTGGCCGCCGCTTTCGAAGGCGTGTCGGCAGGGGTGGATGAGCCGCCGAGAGACTGGGTCTGGAAGCCATCGTCGGCAGTAGTACTGTCTCTGCCACCGGTGTTGGTCGTGTTGGTGGCGGAGCTATCGGAGCGCTTCTTGGTGGCGGGCGGCTGGCTGCCGGCGGTCAGAGTGTCCGAGTCGCCGGCGGAAGAGACCAGCTCAACATGGAGTGTCTCGATGGAGCGCAGGGGGCCGGCGTGCGACTGCCAGTGCAAGTTGCGAAGGGGCAGTCGGGGCACGAGGCCCGGCGCAAGCAGCTTGAAGACGCCATGAGGGTCGAAGTACTCGACTGGAGGGGCGCAATCGTCAGCCGTGGAGGCGAGGGTCTGTGGCGGCGCGGGCGGGACATACCGGTGACTTTGGAGGTGGAGAAAGGCTGTTCCATGGCGAACAGCGGGGTCAATGGCTCATGACTTCATGGTTGAATGGGAGTGTCGTGCGTTCGTGGGGTTCGTCAGAGTCGTGTCAGTTCGTCAATCGTGAGGTCGTCGGTGCGCGGGTTGTGGGTGGTCCTGTCCGTGTGCAAGCAAGTGGTTGGGTGAGTCTGGGCGACGAGAGCGTCAGCACAGATACCAGTACCCAATTCAGGGGCGCACAGTGAGCGGAGGTGGAGCTGTGTCGCAGCTTCCAGGTGTTCCAACTGCTGTTAACTCGGAGGCAAGCATATCGACGTGGGGCATATCGGGCTAGACTGGGTCCAGTCTAGCTCTAGCCAAAGCCAAGGCGGTCAATCGTTAGCAGCTGCTCTCGGAGCAAAGCTGGAACGACGCTACTCCCAATCGGATCGCGGGGCACAGCGGCAGAATCATGGCGACTAATAGCTCACAATTGATGTAATAACAAGGCGATCGCGGGCGGGATCCGACTCGGCGCCATGCTAGGCCTCCTCATGCTCTCTTCCTGACCATCATCGCCGCTCTATTTCCTGTTCTTGCCAGTCATTAGAATCTCCAACAGCAATGTCAGGCCTCCAGGCGATCCGCTACTCGCGCGGCAAGCTCGACGTCCTCGACCAGCTGCGTTTGCCCCACGAGCACCACTACGATGCCGTCTCGACCAGCGAGGAGGCCTTTGACTGCATCAAGACGATGAGGGTCCGAGGTGAGGCAGCCTGAGAACCCCTACTTCGACTGGGCACGCCTTCTCTGACCACCCGCACAGGCGCCCCCGCCATTGCCATTGTCGCCGCGCTCGCCCACGGCGTCGAGCTGCACAATGGGAGCTGCAGTACGTTCCCACCCTGATCTACGGCAACGCGAATCGAAGGCTGAACTGTGTCTCCTTCTCCCCGCCCTTCCGCTTCCACAGAGGCCACCACCGCCGAGGAAACGATAGCCTACGTCGACGGGCGGCTGGACTACCTGCTGCAGTCGCGCCCCACGGCCGTCGATCTTGGCAACGCCATTGCCAGCCTCAAGGCGGTCGTCCGCGCCGCCGACCCGCCAACCCCGGCTGGCATCGTCGAAGCCTACCTCGCCGCGGCCGAGGACATCTTCCGCAAGGACACGGAGACGAACCTGCTGATCGGCGAGCACGGAGCGCGCTGGCTGCGGGAGAACGCGCCTGCGGGCGGCTCTGCGTCGGCGGCGGCCGCCGCCGCCGCGACGACCGATGACGGCAAGATCTCCCTCCTGACGCACTGCAACACGGGCTCGTTGGCCACGTCGGGCCACGGCACGGCGCTGGGGATCATCCGCTCGCTGTACGCGGCCGGCGGGCTGCGCCACGCCTTCTGCACCGAGACGCGGCCGTACAACCAGGGCAGCCGGCTGACGGCGTTCGAGCTGGCGTACGAGAAGATCCCCGCGACACTCATCACCGACTCGATGGCGGGCGCGTTGTTCCGCACGCGTGCCGCCGAGACGGGCCTGGCCGCCGTGGTCGTGGGCGCGGACCGCGTGGTCCGCAACGGCGACACGGCCAACAAGGTCGGCACGTACGCGCTGGCGGTCCTCGCGCGCCACCACGGCCTTCGTTTTGTCGTCGCCGCCCCGACCACCAGCATCGACCTGCAGACCGAGTCGGGCGCCGACATCAAGATCGAGGAGCGCCGCGCCGAGGAGCTGACCCAGGTCTCGGGCGCCGTCGTCCGGCCGGACGGCTCACTCGACCTGTCGCGCACCGAGCGCGTCGCCACCGCCTGCCAGGACATTGGCGTGTGGAACCCGGCCTTTGATGTCACGCCCGCCGACCTCGTCGACGCCGTCGTCACGGAGCGCGGGGTCGTCGTCAAGGGAGCAGATGGCCGCTTCGACTTCAGCGCCATCATGCCCGAGAGGTGGGCTGCCGTGGTGGGCAAATAGTTCTGCTTGGGTTCCACATAGGTATAGATGCACGTGGGTAAAATCAATAGACTTGCTGGCGTACTGCCGTATGGTACTGTTGCGGTGTGTCAAGCGGGCGCTGCTGCTCCACACAATGTGCGAGGTAGACCTTGGCCATTAAATTTCATGTGCTATGGAGGGACAACCCGCCTATTTGCAAGAGGGAAGTACCATATCGGATGGAGATCTAATATTGCGCCGTCCTGGCGCTCTTCTCCCAGTCACCTGCCAATCGTCTGTCTACCTCACCTTGTCGAGCGCGTGCAGGATCAGCTTCTTGTAGCCCTCGACAGCGTCCTCGAGATCGCCGAGGCGGATGGCCTCTTCAGGCCCGTGGGCAACCAAGATGGTACCAGGGCCGTACAGGTACCGCGTGTGGTTGCCCTTGAGGTTGTGGACGTCGGTGCCGTAGTTGGTGGTGATGGTTTCGAAACCTGCGAGAGGGTCAGCGGGGCTCTTGCGTGAGACGCGCGGAGCGTGAACGACTAGGGGACGACCACTAGCATCGCCCTGAGTGAGTATCCGGGAGTAGGAGAACTTGAATAACAGTGCTGAGGCGAGGGAGAGGAAACGGGAAGGAGGGGGGGGGGGGGGGGGGAGGCCGAAAATCTCACCATCAACATCGCAGTCACACTTGACCACTCCGTAGCCCGGCTTGCAGTCGATGTCGAACACGTCCGGGTCGGGGTCCGACCCAGCCAAAGCGGCGCGCAGCCGGCCCTCTACGACGTCGCTCCCGCCCTCCTCGGGCCCGACGGCCACGCGGCACGCCAGCTGGGCCTCGGCGCGCTCGGGGATCACGTTGGCGGCGACGCCGCCCTCGATCCGGCCGATGTTGACCGTGGTGGCGCCGAACAGCTCGCTGCTGCCGAGGTCGGCGTCGAGGACCGCGACGACGCCGCGCGCCAGGGCCTCGGTCGCGCTCTTGCCGAGCCAGGGGTACCCGCTGTGGCCCGCGCGCCCGCGCGCGCGCACGACGCACGACAGCATGCCCTTGTGGCCGCAGGCCAGGCGGCCCTCGGTCGGCTCGCCGAAGATGGCGGCGCGGATGCCGCTGCCGCTGCCTCTACCGTCGCCAGCGGCCGACGACGACGACGCGGGTGACGAGGACGGGGAGGCGATGGACTCGGAAAAGTGCTTCATGCCGTCGCCCGAGCGCTCCTCGCCCACGACGAACAGCAGCATCAGGGCCTCCGGGTCGACGGCGCCCGAGCCCAGCAGCTCCGCGGCGGCGACGACCTGAGCGGCGACGCTGGCCTTGGCGTCGGCGCTACCGCGGCCGGCGATGAGGGTGTCGCGGTCCAGCGGGCCCGAGGCGGGCGAGCGCGAATAGGGAATGTAAGGGGGCACCGTGTCGATGTGGCTGGAGACCAGCACCGGGTTCAAGGGAACACGGCCGTTAGCGGCGGCGGCGGCGGCGGCGGAAGAAGAGGTCGCGGGCCATGCCAGGACATTGTAGCGCGGACGGTGGCTGTTGGGTGCGTCGGTAGGGGCGGGCACGCGCTGGACATCGGTGGTGAAGCCGTGGTCGCGCAGATAGGAGACGAGGAAGCGGGCGACCTCATTCTCGTCGTAGGTAATGGACTGGATGTCGACGAGGGACTTGTGCAGGGCGACGAGGGCGTCGCGGTAGGATGGAGCGGCGTCGGAGCTGGGGGCGGAGGTGGCGGGCGACCCGACCACGGATGAGGCCGGGATCGGTACCGGGGCCGGGGCCAATGGCTTCTGGTCGTGCAGTGCGGGGACCCGGGCCGTGACGGAGCTCGAGGCGAAGAGCAGGGGAGCGAGCAGCTGAGGAATCCTCATCTTGGGATGCTAAATCTGGACGCAGAGTTGTGGAAGGGAGGAGGATGCTGGACACGAAGAAGGAGGGAGCTGGGTGCTCTGCAGGCTGATGGGCGGTTGGCGAGGGAGCTGGGTGCTCGCAGTCGGCAGCCGTTGATGTCTCTCGCAGCTTGTCTCGGCCGGTCGTTCGCTCTGCGGACACCGCTGGTCCGAGGTGGCAGCTCTGGGATGTTCGTAGGTAAGCCGTGGTAAGGTATGCCTTTGCACACCGGCAGGCCCGGAGCTGGGCCGGCTTGGGCTGTGATCGGCGTGACCTCATCGCAGCGCCTACTTTGGCGTTGACATAGCGCGATACCCAGGCGCAGTGGGGTCTCGTTGCTCGTAGATGTACCGCGCACACACTCCGTACGTGCACGAGTACCTCCAAATGCCGGCAGCTTCCAGCCAACCTTGAACCAACTGTACCGGCTCAGACGGAAAACTCTCGCTAACTCGGGTAGATTATCGTATCAGTCGGCCGTCCATGATATCCGGACGGCCGATATGGCCAGAGCAGGGGCTGCAAGGTCGGTGTGTACGGGCTATGGATAAACACGTGTGTCTGTGATCACACCACTGGTGTGAGCACATGGCCACCGCAACCACGCATCGCGAGCATCGCCAGCGGTGCCCAAAAGTGCCAAGGCGTGCGTGTTGATAACTCCTCCTTGACACACTTTGTGTGGGGCATCCAGGTTGCAGAGTGAAATCTTCACAGTCTACTGCTGTACGTGATCGCCAAGATCGGGGTCCACATACGAGCCGCGTCTACTCGTACGCTGGGCTGAACCTTCACATGCTCCTTGCCGGATTTTGGCTCCTGGAGGATCACCGACCTTCTCCGTGACACACCATCTTTGGCATAATGGCATCGCTATAAGGGACTGCTTATATGTCACAAAAAAGTCCAGGTTCGCTGCAGCCGCAGGAACGTCGTGTACGAGAGGATGATGGTCCAGTCAGACACAGCATGGTTGTCAGCCTCCTGGAAACCAACGTACATGTAGGCAGCCAGCACCACATTCCAGACGTATTGGTTGTTTCCTTCTAGGCCGCCAGAAGCAGGGCAGTTGAAGAGTCCAGAACCCCGCCCCGTTTCAAGCCCCGTTTTACATATCTCAATCCCTGCGTATTGTTCGAGGAGTACGTTGAGGTTATTCCGACTTTGAGAATGAGGCAACATGAGTTTGTATAAGAGTCTGGGAATTCAACGCAACAGAAGCCTGCCTGGTTAGCTCAATCGGTAGAGCGTGAGACTCTTAGTTCTGGAGTCTCGACTCGTGACTCAAGATCCATCTCAAGGTTGCGGGTTCGACCCCCGCATCGGGCTCAATTCCCGATGCCCCTCCGATCACGGAGGGAGCCTCGCTTTTTGCCAATCCCGCATCACGATAGCGTTCTGTCCCTTTCGTTTTGTCATCTAAGTTAGTGGTCGGTTCTCTAGTCCAGTAGAGGTGCTTTGAACGAGGTACCCTCCCCGGAACTTTTTGTTTCTCCCGTGGTCCTGGCCATACACGGAAGTCGCAGAATTCTACGATAAGCCCAGTTGATTGAGCCACGAGGTCTCGTAACACCCTCAATTTGGACAGTATTTCGCCAACAGCTTTTGATCATTTGCTTATTAACAACCATACGCGCAATCTTCCCAGCCAGACTCAGAGTCCAGGTCCTTCTTTCTTTCCTTATTCTTTGCCACCGCGCATTGGCAGTTCCACTTTTGCCAAAGCTGAAAACCGAAAAGAAACAGCGGAGCGGCCACCTCAGGATATTCTGCGTCAGGTCTAGACCGATGGATGCTTATCCCCGCCAGGATTTCTTACTCAACCCACCCATCAACCTCCTGCGCATACGTTATTTTATCTCCAGGGAAAACAATCCGCGTCACGCCAGCGGGAACCTCGAACGTCGCCTTTTCTTGCCACACAAGGCTGCTTTCTCCGGCTGCCAAGGCGGGGGCAGTAGTTGTTGTTTCACTCAAGCGTGGTCCTCACTCAGAAAGGAAGACGACGGGGTTCAAGAACAAGCTGAATCGCCTAGCCTAGGTAAATTACACAAGAAAACGGTGCGGGCATTGGCAACCCGCACAAAGTCTATCCTTAGAATAGATGAAATAGAGAACTCAACCCAAAGTAGAGACCCTGCACGGCTCATCAAGGGCATCCCAGCACATGATCCAAGGTCGCTATCATATGCCAGTCAAAACATAAGACGCCCACGTTCATAGTGGCTGCCCAGCATCCGTTACGGGCGAGCAGCCCCACATGCCGTCTAAGCGCGGAAGTGAACATCCCGGCGCGCGGTACGCTCGTAGCGGCGAGGGCTTCTCCTGGCCGCGCGGCGACCGTAAGAGCCACTGCCAGAGTCGCTCGGGTAGTCACTTCCGCCGTGGTGGTGGTGTCCGCCTGAGCTCCCAGTGGCTTCGGTATAGCTGGCGGAAGCGGTGCTGGTAGGCTGTCCAAACCCAGCCGGGAGGACACCCTGGTAAGGGGTAGGAGACCCTTGGCTTCCGCCTTCAGAGCCGTCAGAGCCGTCAGAGCTGCCAGAGCTCTGGTAGCCACCGGAAGAACCGTTAGAGCCGCTGCTGGAACCGCTGTCGTCGCCAGAGCTCTGGTACCCTCCAGACGAGCCGCCAGAAGAGCCAGACGAGCCGCCAGAAGAGCCAGACGAACCGCCAGAGCTAGTGTAGCCAGAGCCAGTCTGGGTAGGCTGGGGGGCAGACTGGCCATAACCACCGGACGACGCACTGGTGGCGGCCGGGTATGATGCGCCAGCGGAGCTCGCGGCGCCGCCGCCGCCAGACCCGTTCGTTCCGAGGGTGACGACAATGTCGGTCTCGGTGGTTACCTTGGTCTGGACAGCGTCGGCGAATGTGTAGGCGTTGTCGCAAGGGAAGGTGACGCAGCCCGAGTAGCTTCCCTTGTCCATGCTCGAGACGGATCCAAGCTGCCCAGCCAAGCTGGCCGGGGCCATCAGATGGACTCCATTTACGTCGTCGGCGAGGACAATGGCCGAGACATCGTAGAAAGTCTTGCCTCCATCGCCTTGGAAGGTGACTCTGTGCTTCAAGTCAGCGATACACTCACACAACCACGAAGTCGAAGAGTGGGGGAGTCTTACTCTGCCAGCATACCCTTACCAGGGTTGGGCGCACCATCGCTAACAGACCAGGCGTTGCCAATCCAGCCCTGAGGGAAGTTGACGGTCTGGGAGGCGCCTCCGGCGAGCTGAATGGACTGAATCTGAGCTTGGTTTTCGCTGGGGGTGAAGTAGATGGTTCGGGAGGTGCTGTCGGTGCTTTGGAACTGCATGGTGTTGGCTGCGGCGCGACTGGCCGCCAGTAGGCCAGCCAGGAGGACGGAGGTCGTGCGCATCATCTTGGCGGAATTTCACGAAAGAAGGGACACGAGAGTTGACCAGCTGGAAGATTCTTGAGACTGCGGATTCTTCTTCTTCTACTTCGTCTGGCACGTCGATTTTCTGTGCAGTGCTTGAGACCGGGGAATCGGAAGAGAGTGTTTGTTCAGGATGTTGAACTCGTTGGTTGATCGTCAAAGTGAACGTAAAGTCGGGAGCCAGCCCGGTAGAGAGCGAAGAAAAAAGAAAGCAAAGCCCTGGGCTCAGCACAAGCACGAAAGAAGGGATGGGGGCTGCGGTCTGGATGTTATCGAACCATCGCAGAACCAGATTCAAAAGCATGTGCCAGCGGACGCCTTTTATGAAAGGCCTGTGCCGGTGAGGAAGACATGCCGAGCGGGGGCCAAGACGACGATGGGGGCCCGGGGCCTGGCACAATGAGTGGTCTTGCGACGATTTGCCACGGAGGAAGGGCTATGGCAGGTGGTTGGAGTGCCGGGGCTGGAAGGTGGAAGGTTTGGAAGACAGGATAGAATCGAGAAGGAGGCTTCGTGACACAGGCGTAGGTGATCCTACTGGGATACGGCGGGAGGGATGGGGCTAACTCAGCCGGCGGCGACATCCATGGAATCGTGTGGTCGGGAACCAGCCTCGATCGCCACCATCCACACCTACCGCGTGTAGTTAGCATCCGTGATCCGTACTGGAGTTGGGCGCCAGGCCGCGTCTTGGCTTGCTTGGGTGCCGGAGGATGGGTATGCACCTGAAAGTGACCTTTTCTGTTGGTTTCATGCTACTACATGTGCCTACTTCCACTCCTTCCTTCAATTGAGGCTGCTCAGATGCAAGTCGAATCGTTCTTCTGCGTACATATCCGGTTTGTCTTTATTGATATGATGAGGCGTACTCGTAGAGTGTGGAAGGTCGACCGGCGATGAGGTGCTGACTGGGCCGTCTACCTCCGACCGCACCTACTATTCATGGATGGAACTAAATGTCTAATAAATGTCGACTGCCCCCGGTCGGTATCATCCATCCAATTCCATGCCCCTGCAGGGGTGCGGCTGGGGCCTGGGCCACGCCCGGGGGTTCTGGGGGCCGCGTCAGAGCCTCTCGAGCCCTGAGGTTCCCTCCACTGTCAGCCCCAGCCCGGGTATCAGGGCCTTGGGCTCTCCGCCAGGAGCCCTGGGGAGGGGCTGCTGTTGGCTACCAGCTGGAGCGCTGCACACTGCAGACGGGGACCCCACCCGGTCACAACGGGCCGGGCACCGCGCCTTCAGGTCCGAGTAGGTACCTATGTACTCGTAAGGTTGGCTGCGAGCGGCGCTCCACCTGCCAACTCAGGCACCCATGGATCACCGACCCTCCCGCCTTGCACTCTGCCATACCACACCACCATCCTCGTCCCGTCTTGTCAGCGCCAGTCATCGTGCCCATCTGCCCCCCGGTGGACTGTCTCTTTTGGCGCCAGCAAGAATCCATCCACGAGCCTTGAGTTTCAGTCTCTGCCCCTGCCTTGGCCATGCCGATGTCGATGGTTTCGCCGGCCAACCCCTGTCGACCCTTTCGCGTCAGGTTTCCACTCCCTCACCCGCAGATATAACGATGCCTCTTCCATCCGGCTACATACGCCCTGCCTACTTTTTTTCCATCGCGGGTCTTGCCTGTGCTCGTGGATACAGAAAGCTGACCGACGCTTGTGTACGCTGCTCGGCCCCGGCTTCTCCCCCCGAGCGGACCCCGCGCCCTGTCACGCAGTGTGCAGTGGAAACCCACAGCCTCGGCATTCACCTTCTCATCCGAGGGTCCTGGCGTGAGGCGTCGCGCTGAAACCATGGCGCCCGGTCAGCCACGGTTTGGGCAGGCAAGCCGGTGCTGCGGCGGCCGGCTCCGGTTGCGAGTCCCGGCCATGCGAGTTTGGAATTTGCGCCTCGCGTTGTCGGAAACTTCTGTGCAGCTTCTCGACCTTCCTTGCCGCCCAACGATCGACAGCTAGGCGCTCGATTACTGCAATGACAGGATGCCCGTCACCTGGATGGAAATCGTCCGGTGGCAGCCATCGGCATCGCCGCTGCGTCCGATCAATCCAGAGTTGGCCGGTTACGCGTACAGGTATGTGCTGCTTGGTATCGCGCGCCTCTGCGATTCCTGGCTCGAGTTGGTTTTGACTCCTGAGTGGCGAGCCTTGCCTCTTCCTAGCTCATTTCGGTACCCGCTTGGCGCCTTCGTTGTCAAGTATTGCACCTTGTGTGCTGTCACATAGCAGACCGCATTGGGCGACACGAGGATCCTACGGAGCCCTCGGGGCCATGCACCCTCAATATGCCATTCGGTGGGTTTACCAAGCTGGATTTGGCCCTGTCAAAGGTGCTGCTGCCCCGATTCATTGCAAAGCAAAGCTGTGCACCAATCCAACAAAGCCGAAACATCCCCTCGAGCTGCTGCTTCTTTCGATCATGATGAGTATGCATCTGGCATGGTTGGGCAAAGGGCCAGAGGGTTGCGTGGCTCTGCGCGCGCCAGCACAGTAAGCTTTGAGCATTCGAACACCATTGACGGTGAGATCCTGCAAGCTGCGCCCAGCACAGGCAGCCGCCGGCCGAGGGCGCAATGTCGCAATCGACCCGCGGGATCCCCTGATGCCTATAGCCGATGGTTGTGAACCAGTCTGATAAGTGAAGCTAGCAGGACGGCATCCTCTGCTTTTGCAAGACTGTCCCCAATACCAGGCCCGAATTGGGAGGCTTCTTGGTGTTTTCGATGACGAGGGCAGAAATGACAAGGCAGGCTTCTACGTCTGGTCTGTTGTGATGGATTTGGCAGCCTGGCACAGCCGTGTGCCGCGGCACAAATGCATCCGCTGGGCCGACGAGCACAAACGACGACACTCCCCACGCCCACGAGCACATTCGACGCCACTGCTCAATCCACTGCCCAATAAGAACGTAACATACTCGTACTGGACTGATGATTCCGCCAGAGATCCATGTCCACAGTGCTCGCGCTAGGAAGTTTTCGAGATTGTTTCTTGATTGCTATTTTGGTTGGCGTGCCTGTCATGAAAGTGTCGACGCCATTTGCAGCCGCAGCCGCACAGGTATAGTATCTGCCACGCGCCGATGCTCGTAGGCTCTGGCGCGGTGGGGGGCTTCCGAGGTTGCGCAGTTGTTCATTACTACCTGGGTACGAGTAGTGTCGCGGCATTTCCGACGATTAACCACCAAAAGAGGACAGGGGCGTCGCTCCATGGGCAAAGAACCGCCGCTCGCGGGTCAGCTAGTCACTCTAGCTCCCTAGCCGCCGTTGCAACTAGCCGACCAGGCGAGAAGATCTGCGTCAGCAATCGTCCGAGTATCCGCAGCCTATGGTGGTCGCCGATCCGGGTCCTCGCACAAAAAGACCAGTTATCCAGTCTCGAAGGGGCCGGCCGCGTCGATCAGCCAGGACCAGGTGGTGGGGTCACGAGGGAGCAGTTATAGTCCGCAACGGTGGCAAGACGTGGGATCATGACGGCCGGAGCTGGTTCGACTGGCGATTGATGGTGTGTGGAACGACGACGAGTCCGCAGTTGCGCGACCCACGTAAGAGTACAGACAGACGCCGCGACACAGCAAGCCGACTTGGTATGCGTATGAGAGATCGCCCTCGCCCCAATCGCCAGCAGACGGATCGCCGCGAATGATCGTCGGCCAAGTAGCCCACGCGGCGGCCTTCTCTGTTCCTTGGTTTCAGTGCAAGGTGAATAGTCGGCCACTTGCGAGAGGTGGCGGTTTGGCAGACGTTGCCCGAGGGGAAAGGGGGTTTAGGCAGTCATCGGGGGCTTGAAATTCCCGAGAGCGAGTTCCAAATGGCGATGGCTAACTTTGGGCGTCACTCACTTTTCTCAGGGACTTTACAGACAGAAGTTTCTCAAAAGCTACACTTTCCCCCGCGCACCTCTTCACGTCGGCGAATGGATGGGAGCCTTGCGCCCCGGCTTTGGGCTTTGAGCCTCGAGCCTCGAAGCTCATGTGCTCGGCGGTAGGGTGAGACGCCCGGTGCAGGACTTGCTCAGACCGTTAAAATTCAGAGACGCCGACTGCGTTCAACTGCGACTCCCGGTTGGCCTGCTCTGTCTCGTCTCCGCCGACGTCGCCACCCCCTTGTCGGAGGGGTCCTTTCGTAACGAGTGGGAGCCATAGCTTGCACTGAACCCCGTTGTTGAGCGACCACCTGCATCCGGTCCCTCGTCTAAGTTTGCCACATGCCGAGTCCTTGAAACGATGCGAAAATTCAATTCTGCTCCCTTAAACGCCCGGGAACGTTTGGGTTCCTCGGCCCAGTCCGGCGTTTCTGCTTTGGGGGAGGTGAAAGGATGGGGTTTGGAAGTTAGCGGCGCGAGTTGGCTCTCGCTCTGGCTCTCATCGAAGGCCGACGCGCGGCGCCACGGCCCACAGAGGCGAGTGCGCGAGTGGCGCATCGGTTTGGAAATCGTCCAAGGTATTAGTGTCGTTGCGGTGGCCACTCGTGTGTTTGGGGCGAGAAAGCCTGCAGTCGCGCGCGTGGGTGGGTGCGTGTGTGCGGACGAACAATGGTCTTGTCGAATACTTGTCGTCGTCATTCTGTCTTTAGGCTTTGTTCTCTTGCGTCCTTGGGGTCAAAATTCTGGTCCCTGGACCCAGATAACAAGCATCGCGCGAGTGTGGAAGCGCGACTCCCGCCCCGGTGGCTTGGACGACAACTGTCTTCTGCCACATGCGGTGAGGAGGGCGATTCTCGGCCGAACGAGGACGATTAGGCTGGCTCGGGCCGATATCCCGAACATTGCCGGAGCAGTTCGGTTCCTGCTCCTCGTCCGTCGAGTGGTCCGGCAGCGTTTGGATGATGGCCATTGTTGTTCCCTTGAGTTCTCTCTTGAATGCAACTCGGCACGCTCGCGGTCTTTGAGTCCCCGGGCAACGGCCCGGGGTCGTGACAAGTTGGAAAGCGAGTCCAGATAGCCGACTGCCACTCATGTCCGCTCCAGGCCCTAGGGTTATTTGGACGGGGCCACTTGGATATCCTCGCCTGCTGCTTCCATTCTTGTCGCTAGCCAGGTCCCGCCCTGGACAGGTGGAGGTTTCAACAAGCGCGCAACTGGCGAGGCTCTGCGTGATGACTAAACCCCCTAGTCTACCTTATGCAGACGACAGTTTGCGTGTGTGTGTGTGTGTGTGGGCGACGTCGTGATTGTAGCGGCTACTCTTCTAAATATCCCCTCAGCATCCTCTGCCTGCCACCCACTCGCTGCAGCTCGCTACTGGGAACTCCGGTCTCTTTTCTTTGCGAATTGCTGGATGCCAGACCGTGGACCGTTCTTGCGATTTCTAATCGGTCGTCGGTATCATGAATGGCACGAGCACACAGGGGCGGACACAACAGGTGACTCTTGACGGGTCGGACGGTATAGCGAGGGGGAATCATATCGACCAGCGCAAGACGCAGTCGGCCTTTGTCTTGTCGTCGCTATCAAGCGCGTGGCGCGGCTGGCCGGCCGCCTGTGATGCCTGGCCCCCCCTTTCGCTGCACACTCGCATCCGAGTCATGGAACTGTCGGTCGTGTGTCTGCTCCCGTCACGTCGAGTGGCTTTGCGCGAGCGCCTGAGCGGGGACTGGCCACAGGAAGGCAATGCGATTGAAAGCCACTTTTGGAGCGCTCCTAGGCCTTGATGAAGCAGACCCCTTCCTTTCCCTACTCAGATCCATTCCAGGTAAGTAATTGATGAGGTCTCAGAGAAGTCACCTCACCTATATGCTCTCACAACCGCCTGGCCTGGCCTGTCAGCGACTGCAATGAACGACCATTCTTTCGGCGACGTTCCCCTCGGCTTCACAGGATTCGACTTCCGGGCTTTGACATCTGAATGGCTGTGACGTGCAGCAGTACCCTTCTGGCCGCGTGCCTCGGGTTGGAAGAGTATTTTTGCACGCCCTTGGGGTCTATGACGGCCAGGAAGTTGAATCAAGAGGCTTCGGGCTCATGTTTGGAGACCGACGGCTAGTCTTCGGCACGGCAGCACTACCTACCGCCTTGTCGTCAAGCACTAGGTGTGTGTAGCATCACTCGGGATTTGGGACAGCCTCAGCATCGGGCAGCTACTACGCGTGCTTGCAGGGTGTCACCGCTGTTCTAGCCTTCTAGTCGGGTCCCGGCCTCTCGTGAGCTGTCGCCGTTGGCCAGGATGCGGCTGTCGCTGTCCGCGAATCGCACACTGGGTGACGGTAATCCGCATCAAACCCCCTTTTGCCTCAACGCCCACCGAGTGCCCTCACTCAGAGGCCAAGCAATATGATATATAACCCGTTTTTTTTTTTGCCGTACAGGCTCATAGACTAGATATAGCGCCGCGAATCGAACATGACAGGCGGACATGAACAGACTGCCAAGCGCGGAAGAGGCGTCATGTTGTACCACTTCGAGCGACGAACCAGCATGCTTCTGCGTATTCCTCCGACTCGCGGTTACACGGCGTGGCATCACCTGTGGAAGGCCAATACGCTAGAATCACATGAGAGCTTAGTTAATAACTCGATGATAAGACGAGATGGAAGCGAAGAACCGAGTTCACCGTTTACGTAGATCCATCGAATGGAGTCAATTTGCACCCGATCCAACGAAACCGGTCGGTATCGCGCCCCGTTAAAGACGCAAAGCACTCTCGGGAGATAGAGAAAGTGCGAGTAGATTGCAATCTCACCCGAAGCCGTGTTTAGCCGCTGTACAAGGCCTGGTTCGGATGTGATGTCATGACAGTCGAACGCCTCAAGGCTCCGGCGATGACGGACGAGCTGTAGATCACGCATCGTCAGCCTGCAAGCACAACGGCCCGCGTCTCGTAATGACGGCCACATCGCCGCCGGAGCAGCAGCTTCTCAACAAAGATCACTCCCCCTCACCCTGCCCAAACCCGCTCAAGACCCTCAACATGCTGCGCAGTGCCGGGAAAGCCCAGGGAGCCGAAGCCTCGCCCCGGGCCCAGCACCGGAGTGGGAGCCTATTGGGTAAAAGGCACGAGCTCCCCGCTTTCGGGGCACGCTGCAGTGGCCTCCTGCCGGCAACACGCCAAGCTCCGAGCCCGAGGCGGACGGCGCCGTCCAGTCGGTCGGTTGGGTGCGAATCGGAGGGGGCGGCACGCACAGGATGGGGCCCCGGATCTGATCACGAGTCGCAGACGAGTTCGGGATGTACCCTGGACACGATGAGGATCTCCCGCGCCGGCGAACGGCACGCGGAGACGGGCCGCAGCGGGGGAGGCCCAGGACGAGTACTCGTCCGTGGGGGGGGGGGGGGTTTCTGCTGCTTCCACTTCTTATGATGCTGGATATGGGTTCAGGTGGGTATCCATCGCGCATGCTTACGAGTACTCGTGCCTCTCTCTAGACATGAGTCCGGTCCTAGGCAGATGCCGTTATGCAGCTGCGGTCAGCCCGGGCCCCCAGAAGCCGGGATCTGAGGGCTTCGAGTTGAGTGTGGCGGAGGTGGGAGTCGCGCTGGGGATGGGAGCGGGTCGGCGGGCTGATCATCAAATGAATCGCAAACCGGGAAACATCCCTACCTCTGCGCAGAGCCGGATAGGGCGCAGGGCAGGGCAGGGCAGGGCAGGGCTGGAGAGGCGGGACGCGAGCCCGTACGAGCAGAGGGGCAGCGCGTGGACGTGTGTGATGGCGACGCGGGCGTGCCGACGTGGAGAGGGAGCAGAGTTGCATTCCCGTGGTGCGTCATGGCCGTGCTTGGGCGCGTCAGATGGCCGAGTCGCGGGCGGCTGGCATTGGATGGATGCTGGACACTCCTACAACTTGGTATCCAGGCTCGTGGGCACATGTTGGCTCTGCCCGTCAGATGGAGGGGCTTCACGACGGTGGCCTGGTTGAATGATGAGTCCCGTCACCTTCCCATGCTGCCTGTCGTTACCTTGCGTACTCCGTACCTCGAACTCGAGAGAATATCCCTCCCAATCACAACCCCTTCCGCCTACCGTATGCATTCATTGTCTGACCTCGTATCCCCCCATGTCTCCGCCAATGTCGTGTCGTCAGTCCGCCAGTCTGTCAATCTTGCCCTATTAGCCCGTCTGCACATCGGACACCAAGTCGGCAAGTCGCCCCGGTCGAGTCCCAGCACCTGACAGCGCCAGACCGGGGCCGTCTATAGCGGGCGGGCGGCGGTTCGGAGGCGTTTTCAGTGGAGGGCTCGCAGTTGCCGAAATACCAGGGCTACTACGGTACTCGTCAGGTACGAGTACATACATAGAGGGCGGCCTGACGGGCGGGAGCAGAGCCGGGGTGCGTTCATAGCGGAGTACGAGTGGGAAGAACAATGGACGGCCGATTATGGGCCTAACCACATGCTGCAAGTCAAGTCGCGTTGGATGGAGAAACCAGGTTGGAAGTCAACATTCAGCGTCAGCACACATCCATCAGAACACATCGAAGTGGGAGCTGCTGGTACCCGAGAGAAGCTTGCCTGGCCCGGACCAGAGCCGGCTGTCGAGCTGTGGGGTGTAGGAGACTTGCGCCACGCCGCAATCCAGCACCAAGCCCCGGGTAGCGTATACTGCTCAACGGTCAGCGATGGTCTCGTCGCCAGGTACCCGCTACCTGCAGCCGCCAGGAACAGGCGGTTTAATTAAAATGATTGCGATACCTGCGAATCTGCATCGTTTCCCCTGTCCAGCCCGGCCCAGCGAGTCGTGGACAGACAGACAGACCACATCCATCCATCCCATGTCTCGCACGCCTCCATGGCTCTTGACGACTGGCGATCCGTCCATCCACCCCCCCAGCCAGCCCGGCCAACGTCCACCACCCTCGCCATCTGCTTCCTCTTCATCTTCTTCGTCTCGTCCTGTCCCATTACCGCTGCTGCTGCTGTCTCTCGTTAAAAAACTAATCATAATCCTAATCTTCGGCCTCCCCTTCTTCTCCACGTCCAACCCCAGCAGCCCGCTAATCCATTCGTGGGACCAGCCCCCGGGCCCCGACTGTCAACTCCGTCTCAACCCTGACCTGCCCGGTTTTCGCCTCGCCTCGTCGCCTCATTGTCCATATCTGTACCTCCACTGCGCATTTGGCTGCCCACGCCTACCACGCGCGCCTCGTACCACCGCCCACCTCACCGGCGACGAGCCTGCACCGTCCCACGCCAGCAACTTCGCGACGCGCCGCGAAACGCAGGCCCGCCGCGCCCAGACTCAGGCTCCGCCGCCTCGGAACACCTTGATTTTGCATCGCCCGCCCCTGCCTTCCAGCTTCGCCAGCTCCGTCACCCTCGCGAGGGAAAACACCAAGCCCATTTGCAACCCCGAACTTCTCGCCGGCCTCGTCCTCCGCTCCTACCATCGCGCTCGAGGCCCTGCTCGAACTGCACCAGGCACGACGTTCTCCACGGGTCGTCCAAAGCCCCACAATCGTTTGCCCTCGTGGCCATTTTCGCGGCACACTGGCACTGCCCATATCAACGCCACCTCCGCCCCCATTGGCCGCCCTGGCAACTTCTGGGTCTCCCGGCCTGCCCCTCCGCTCGTGGCAACCTCGTGCAGCCCGCCACGCGTCTCGTCTCTCAGCTGTCCCGGCGTGGCAGAACCCGTGACACCAGCAGCGCGCTTCGGCGGCGCTGACGACCGCCCGTCGTCGAACGATTCAAGGATATGCAAACCAACAAGGGCAAGAGCGAGGCCCTTGGGCGGAAAGCAAAGGCACGGCACCCCCCGAAACTCATTGACTCTCCCACCGGAACCACGCCATACTGACTTGCCTCGCAGCTGGCCAACTCGTACCAGGAACTTCTCGAGTAAGGACTTGCCACTGTTTCCGCCCTGTGCCACTGGTCAAGCCTAACCTGTCAAATAGCGAGTTCTCCAATAAGGACCTCAAGAATGTCGGCAATTATACCCTGGGGAAGCTCATAGGAAAAGGCTCCTTTGGAAAGGTCTATCTCGCCAACCACAAGCTCACCAACGGATCCAAGGTTTGTCTCCTCTCGCCACGGTAACACGCCCACCGGTCCGCCCCAGCTCACACAACGCGTGCCTCAGGTTGTTCTCAAATCGGCGAAGAAAGATGACTCGAATCTCGCCCGCGAGATCCACCACCACCGCCAATTTATCCACCCTCATATAGCACGTCTCTACGAAGTCATTGTCACGGAATCTCTGGTTTGGCTTGTTCTGGAGTACTGTCCAGGTACGTGGCGCCCATCGCAAGTTTGTTCTATACCGGATCACCAACTAATTCGACTCCATCTCGTTAGGCGACGAGCTGTATAACTACCTCCTCAACCATGGTCCCATGTCAGTTGAAAAGGTCCAAAAGATCTTCACCCAGCTAGTTGGCGCCGTCTCCTATGTCCACCAGCAGTCGTGCGTCCATCGCGATCTTAAGCTCGAAAATATTCTCCTTGATAAGCACGAGAACGTCAAGCTCGTCGACTTCGGTTTTACCCGCGAGTATGAGGGCAAGGCCAATTACCTGCAGACTTTCTGCGGCACCATCTGCTACTCGGCCCCCGAGATGCTCAAGGGCGAGAGATATGCGGGCGAGAAGGTCGACGTGTGGAGTCTGGGCGTAATTCTCTATGCCCTGTTGTGTGGTGAACTCCCTTTTGACGACGACGACGACAACGTGACGCGGACAAAAATTCTCACCCAGGACCCGAAATACCCTGAGCACCTTCCTCCCGATGCTGTCTCCCTGCTGAAAACGTTGCTGTCAAGGAGACCATTGATCCGGCCTGCTTTGCCCGACCTGCTTTGTCACCCTTTTCTGGCCGACCACGCGCCCCAGCAACAGGCTATTTTGAAGTTGCACCAACCCGCCCCTTTCGAAACTGTCCTGGAGAAGGATTGCTTGGAGCGCATGCGCGGTGCTGGTGTCGACATCGACCTGGTGATCGCGAGTGTACTGTCACAACGCTGTGATGCGCTCGCTGGGTGGTGGACCTTGCTGCTGGAGAAGGAACGCAGGAAGGCCGCGCGCCGGGAGAGGAGGCGGAAAGAGAAGGAGGCCGAGAATAGGGGCTCGCGAAGGTTTTCAGCTGCCTCGAGCAAGCTTGAACGGATGGCACCCATTCTGGACGAGGACGGTTCTGGACCAGCAAGGAATAGTTCGCTGAACCGCAGACGATCTCGCGGCCGACCGGAGCGCCGAAGCTCTCAATTCGCCGACTTCACCATCACGGACCTACCGAATCTGCCAGAGCGCAAGGAGGAGCGCAAAGAAAGGAGCAATCTCAGCCCGACCGAGCTTCGGCCGGCGGACAATCGTTCAATTCGGTCCGTCAGTTCCTCGCGACAAGGGCGGCCCATTCCTCCGCCAAAAGAAGGGGTTCTGCGAAGCGCCAGGTCGCGGGGCTCTACGCTTCATCTGGTGACGACCTCAGATGCCCTCAACGCTGCCAACAACCACGTGCCGCAGCATGCGGAGCCACAGAAAGTTCGCAAGAAGCCGTCGCAGGCCATTATTGCCCATTGGAAGCACTGGACACACTGGATCAAAGAGAGCACACGCCGACACAAGCCCAATAAGCAACAAAGCAGCTTCTCTACGCCCAACCTCGTCCACAAGGACGGCGCGTCGACGGGTGGCAAGAGCCCGAGGGAGCCGCCGCCGCGACCGCACACCAGCAAGTACCCCCCTTCGCCTATCGGCCATGGTCCAGTCCCGGCCAACGGCCGCCCGTCTCCCAAGTTCCCCAACGGCAACGCCAAGGTTCCGCCTGGGTTGCGCATCAACACAGGGACCAAGACGAACTCGCAAGCGCCGCTCATGACCCCGACTTATTCGAACTCGGGGCGCTTACGGTCATCCGCCTCCTACAAGCGGCAGTCACTCTCCCCGGCACCCTTGACGCCACGCTCCACTGTTCGGCGCTCGTCCGCGGGGCTGCGAGGCAGGAAGTCGACGTCTTCATCTCTGTCATCCATCCGCACCATGCCCCCAAACCACCACCATTCGCACTCAAAGGCCAGCTCGACGAGTTCTACTGGATCCATCAACACAGCCAAGACGCCTCTGGGAGGCTCCAAGTCCCCGCACCACTCGGTCAAGGTGCTGCCCAACACCCCTACGGCAACGGCGTTTCCCTCCAACATCCGCCTGGTCCGAGGTCCGGGTCTGACTCTTAACTTCAACGAGGGCATGCCGTCAGCGTCTAATGCCGGCCCTGCGCCAGGCTCACCCAATCCGTTTTCTTCCAATAACCCCTCTGTGCTGTTCGCGAAGCGCAAGCGCAGTCTCTTCAAGGGGCCCAGCCTTGGGCCCAGCCATCAGTCCGGAGGCGGCGGGAGGAGCGCTTCCAGCTCGACGGCGCACAGCCGCAGCGGCAGTACGAGCGGCCTTGGTAGGAGGAGTGGCGAGATGGCAATCCAGGAAGAGGAAGAGGAAGAGGAAGTGACGGCCGAGGAAGACGACATCGAGGAGGTCGAGCAGTTCAGCCCCATCCTGCGCGTGCCAGGCGAGATGGTGGAGGAGATATTTGAGGGCGAGGGCGAGGGCCGCGATGTGGGCATGAGCGGAGCCGCCGAGGTCAAAGCGTAGAGTTCGCATAATATACCAGCAGAGGCTGTGAAACGAAGAGAGAGGGCCGGTCGTGGTGGAGTTGGTAAAGGACAAGGCCGACCAGTGAGAGTAGGAGGAAGAAGAAAAACGAGATACCCTTTAGCGATAGTTGCTTTGTACAGATCGGTTTCCCGTCTCCGTTGCCGTCGCCTCTTCGATATACCACTCGGCGCGGGCCTATTGGCTAATACATGTGTGTGTGTATGTGTGTGTATATATAGCTTCGGCAGTTGAGAGTCAGACTTGCCGTGAGAAGTTTTCGAGCTTTGCAAGAGCATGCCAGCACATCTTTCTTGGACGGGCGCCAGATGCAATGGGCTCGTCAGTCGTCACTCGACAGGTTCGGAGGGACTGCTTGGACGTAAGAGGAATCTACACGTTGGATCTACTGGGCAGGCCATTCTGTGCGCGCAACGGCACGCACTGGGGCCCGATTTCAGATCGCATTCTTATCAGCTCTTTGTTCGGCAAAGCTCGGAGGAGCTACGGAGGACAGTTGAACAGATGAACAGCAGTCTTTGTCGTCTACTCGGACACACAAAGGAGTCGGGTCAACTTGACGACCACGGATCTTTGAACTTTTTGGGGCATTCCAGCTCAAGCTGTCCAGTGCCTCGTTGCCCCAGCCCAGGTTACTGGGAGGAGCGGGAGGGGGAGCTCACAATGATCGAATCGCCTCTGGACGCATGGGTCACGCATACACGCCCTGAGGCAGCAGAGGCCGAGACTCGCGCAGCAAGAAAGCGATTCGCCACCCCCGAGTACTTGTGCCCTGAAATCATCGTTATGGGCCTCAAGCCTTTTTTTTTTTCACGAGGTTGGGGCACCATTGTAGCATGGGGAGGGTAGCAGACACGGGTCATGACATCAAGGCGGCGCCCCCCCCGCGGGTTCCCAGATCGAGCGTGGTCCACGGTCCAAGACAGCTTGCAGAGAGTTTACAAACCAACCAGTACGTGGCGCTGCGCAGGCGTTCCCGGGACAAGCGGGCAGGCGCACAGCCAGACGCCCAGAGAGATGCCCATTCGGGCGCGACCTACACGTTTTGAAGGCGGTACGAGACAAAAGTCGGGACCCGTGAGCGCCGTTGGAGGGAAACGGTCTTCGCGGGTGCGTGACGCAGAACGGGAGGAGTGAGTGAGTCACGGCAACTATCGATGCCGGTGGCGGCGACGTCATTGAGATGTGGGCAAAGCAAGAGAGCTTTCTCCTCCCTCGTGGCTTGGGCGAAGTGCGGTCGCGGCCGGTCGAGAAGCCAGTGGCGCGTATCGAGCGGCTTTGCGTGGATCGTCTGGTTCTTTGAGGGCATCGGACGGGCAGAGCGCCGCAACGTGGGAGAGAGTCGATTGGTGTCTACAGCAAGGGAGCGGCTGTAGAAAGACCCGACAGTCAAGGGTAGCGCGTGGCTGTGTGGCGGCAGATGGTGGGCGAACGAAAGGGATGGGGAACAGGGGCTCGCATATTCAGCTGGCGTACTCGTAGAGCGGCGTGCGAGGAAGAGCAGCAGCATGGATGGTGGGCAGCAGAGCAGACGGGATATTCAGGGACCAAGGCGAAGCGCAGGGACAAGAAGAGGCCGCCCGGTGCGGTGGTGAACAGGCGTGACAGGGCATGGTGAGTAGTGGTGGTGGTGGTGGTGGGTAGAGACACATCGTCATGTTTGGTTGGGTGGCGAGACAGGGCATTCCAGGGCGCGTGGGAGGTGAGGCAGCAAGGTGTTTGAGGGACATTGGGTGCATGAAGTCGGGGTGGTGTAGAGTGAAATTGAACCGAGTGGAGGGTCTTGACGACATGCGAGTGGAAGTCGACTGGAGTCCACGGTGGTGGTGGATAGAAGTGAAGTGTACGGAGTACCTTGAGCAGCCAAGGTACATGATTGAAAGAGGTGTTTGAGCGCGTGGGTGGTGTATCATTCTTCTGCGTACCAGTACTGGCCAGAGTGAATGGGTGATGTGGTACGTGATAAAGCGGTAGGTAGCTGGAGGTAGGTAAGGTAGGTGGACTCCTGTTTCAGGCGTTTCACAGGCTGAGGCATTCCGACGAATAAGAGAGGCATTCCTGGGCGAGTCTGGCTGGCACGCCGATCCCGACGAGGAAGGGGCGGCCGGCGCCGAAGCGATGCGGCCCAATCACGGCAGGCGGCCCTGACGAGACTGCGACGACGGACGACCTCCGTGCAGTGGTCGGTGGTTTTAGCCTGACATCACACTGACGGGGGGGATGCTAAGCGCACTGGATGAGAGGCAGGCATTCTTGATTGCATTGCATTGCATCGCACCCCATCGCACCCCATCCCATCCCATCGCACCGACACAATTGAAGGACGAGAGAAAAGAGCCGTTTGACGAGAGACACCCCTGCGCTGCACGCTGTACCCCATACTCCCTCCCGCTCCAAGCCCCTGTCCCGACCCGCTCCCCTGCGTGACCTGCGGTGCCGCTCCGACGCGCCACAGAAGCCGAGTCGTCCATCCCAGGTCCATGGTCACGTAGGACGGCAGTTGGCGCCCGGCTCGGCTGGGTGAGGACTATACTCGACTCGAAGACACACAGCCCCGGTCGATTGGCTGTCGGCACACCACCGCGCGGCACCCGGCGCCTCGTCGTCGTCGCCTCGCCCGCCAACCATCACCACCCACCCACCCACGCCTGGTCAGCTACGAGTAGCTCCAGGCGGGCGGGCAGCACCGCATCTCCGCCACGACGAAACACGCCAGCCCACCCACTCCCACTCCCCCCCGCGCGCGCGCACGGCTCGCCGTTTCTGCGTGCCACCGCGGTCCAACCGTCGCGAGATGGTGAAATGCCTGCGCCTTGTCCGCGCTGCCCACCCTCCCCCACCGCCCATTCCATCCCGCGCCGGCCCTGAAGCGCACTGCGGAGCACTAGCCTCGCCCCTCTCGGCCCTCGTGTGCTGAGGGGCCACGGCTTCTTGCTCGTGGCAGCCTCCTGGACGGCTCCTGAGACAGCCACGGGCAGGCATGGGCAGGCATGAACGGCCGTGGTTGGTCACGATGCCACACAAAGCCACACACGCACGAAGGCACTCCTCGCCCGAGTGAACGATGGCTGAGAAAGGAGGGAAAAGGGGCGGCTTTCTTCCCCCCCTCCGCCTCTCCTCCAGACCATTAAATAGCCCGTCTTTGTGTCGTCTCAACAACCTTGGCTCGCCCACCCATCATTACATGTTTCTTGCCAGCCTTGTCTTCTTGCTCTCTCTCGCCCGCTTCTAGCCTCTGTTTGTTTCGGTCCCACCCGTCCGCCAAAGACCTGAACAGCATTCACTTGTCCCCTCTGGAACAACCTTCTCTCATCTAAAACAATGACATTGACTGTCTTTGTCGCCTAGTCTGCCTCGATTCGATTATTTAAACCATCCCTTGATCGACCCTCTTCTCTGCCTGCTCTGCCTGTCTACTTTCCACCAGCACTTACACAACATAACCACACTGCCACACTGCCACGCACAGAAAACACACTCCAAAGTCTCCCACCCATCTGATATAACCGCGCAACCAACCGCCTTCGGCAAGCAGTCTATCTAGAGCAGGAAACTCTTACGACACCTTGCCATACGTAGCACATCTCGCGACGGCAAAAACAACAATACCACCACACCCACATCCGCCACACGGTCGACAGACAACATGCACTTCTCTATGACCAACAACTTGGCCGCGGCGCTGGCGCTGCTTGGCCCCTCGGCCGCCCATCTCATCATGCAGTCCCCTCCCCCTACGGCGGCGACTCGCTTGACAACTCCCCCCTCACCGCCGGCAACTTCCCCTGCAAGCTCAAGGGCGACCCGGCCTCCTTCTACAAGAAGGACGGCATCGACAACAAGCCCGTCAAGATCGGCGAGACCCAGAAGCTCAGCTTCAAGGGCAGCGCCTCTCACGGCGGCGGCAGCTGCCAGCTCGCCCTCACCAAGGACCCCCAGCCCAGCAAGAGCTCCAGCTGGCAGGTCATCCTCTCCATCGAGGGCGGCTGCCCCGTCAAGGATGGCGGCCAGGGCACCAGCGAGTATGACTGGAAGGTCCCCGAGGGCATCGAGCCGGGCGACTACACCTTTGCCTGGACCTGGATCAGCAAGCTCGCCGGCCAGCCCGAGTACTACATGAACTGCGCCCCCATCACCGTCGCCGGCGGCGGCGGCGCCAAGCGCGACGTTCTCGACGACGCCGACGCCGCCAACGCCACCATGCCCACCCTCGACGCCCGCCAGGACGCCTCCTTCCCCGAGCTGTTTGTTGCCAACCTGGCCGACATCAACTCGTGCAAGACCACCCCCGGCACCGACCCCGAGTACCCCAACCCGGGCAAGAACGTCGAGAAGCTCAACCCCAGCAAGGCCAACTACGGCAAGGTCAACGGCGACAACTGCGTCCCCGTCGGCGCCAAGCAGGGTGCCAGCAGCGGCGGCGACTCTTCTTCCGGCGGCGACGCGGCCCCCACCAGCACCCAGGCCGCCGCCCCGTCCTCCGGCTTCGCCACCAGCACTACCGCCGCCGCCGTCGTCGCGACCTCCAGCGCCGCCGCCGCCGCCCCCGACTCGGGCTCCGGCTCCGGCTCCGGCTCCACCGGCGGCTCGGCCACCACGCCCTCCTCGGGCGGCGAGAGCGGCGCCTGCACCACCGAGGGCCAGTTCAACTGCGACGGCACCTCGTACCAGCAGTGCGCCTCGGGCAAGTGGACCTCCATGATGGCCCTGCCCGGCGGCACCAAGTGCCAGCAGGGCCAGAGCTCCTCGCTGTGGCGCCGCGACGGCGCCCTGCTCATCCGTGGCCGCGACGTCGGCGAGTTCCCCCAGTAAAAGGAGGCTTAGAGCCTTCCAGGGCGCTAACAGGAAATGTGATGGGAGATAAAGGAGAGAAGCTAGATGGTAGGCGGAGGTCAAATACCCAACGAGGACGCAGGAAGGATGAAAGGAGAGGTGGCCAGCACACGAAAAGGCCCCCGGGGGGGGGGGGGGGGGGGGGGAGGAAGAGAAGCAGCGGAGGGGGTTTGCGCACGACGGACACGAGGAAAGCATTGACGATTTCACGGAGTCTGGTTCAAGGGAGGGCGGAAGGTATAATACGGTCTTGACTTTTTGCGCATTATAGATTTGATTTTGCGAGCATTCTCCTGTAACTTTTCTCTTCTTCTCTCCTAACTCTCGTCTCTTTTCCCTTTTCTAATCTTGGGGTCTTTTGACGCTCCCGCTTGGGGGTTGGTTATGCCCTTACGCGGTCTTGTGTGCCTTTTTGCAGACTCTGGAGTTACCGGAGTATATATACCTGGAAAACAAAAATTTCCGACATCTCGCTTCGATTCCTGGCTCAAATTGCCCTATGATGGTCCCAATATGTACTACCATAGCGAGCAGAGCGTACTTCGTCCAAACAAACATCCGCGTGGAATTCAAAAGTAGACCGAAGGATGGACTTGAGGGTCCCAACTGTTCACGCAATCGACACAGGCATGACAGTTCAACCGATACGGAGACGCAAAGTCCTTCTTGAAATCGTTCGACTGCGCAAGCCCGGCACAACGTCCGGTGCCTGGCGCCCTTTCGATAATGGATCTATCAACCATGATGCCCCGAGTCCCCCCCTGTCTCTAAATATCCTATGCATGCGTGTATGTCGTCCTTCGTCCTCCCGTCTATGTACAGTGAGTTCTCCCCGTGCTCTATCCGCCGGTGCCGGCTGCTCATTAGATCTTTTCGTCGTGCCCCGCTCCCTGTCTCTTTCTTTCTTTCGCTCACTTCAGCGTATGATGCAAACAATCTTGCCCTCCCAGAAAAAACCCGGTTATATACACATCCGATAGAATAGAGGGGTATTCATTAGAAGGCCCGGGCAGCCCCACCGAACCGACTCGGTGGGGATTCCCTAAGCCCAAGAGGTGTGTGTGCGACCTGCTCGCCCCGTCCGGCGGGAGAGCAAGGCCTGTTTTTTGTGTTGGTCGACGGGAGCGAAAAGCAACCCCTATCTTTACCAAAACAGACTAGCCGCTACGGCAAGCGCAGCAGCAAGCCCAGGCAGCGCCCGCACGACGCCCGGGGCCGCCGCCGCGGCGCTGCTGGGCGGCATCAGCTTGCCCTCGGAGGTCATGTGCCAGCCCTCGGGCAGGTTGCTGCTGCTCGACGCGCCCCCGGCGCCGCCGAAGCCGCCCGCCGGGACGTTGCTGCTGCCGCTGCCGGTGCCCTGCGCCGCGACGGCCGTGGTGGTCAGCGACCCGGCGTCGCCGGCGTTGGCGTTGATGGCGCCGCCGCCCTCGGACTGGATGGACTGCCACGTGCCGCTGGTGTCGCCGTAGACGTACGCGCTGCCCGTGCTGTAGTCGGTGACCTTGACGCCGCGGACGTGCATGCTGAAGGGGCCCTGGGTGTAGTCGGTGGGGCCGCGCGCCCATTCCACGGTGCCCGGGGGTTGCTCGGGTCGCCTCCGGCCCAGGCGCCGAACTTGACCCGCATGGGGGTCTGCGGGTACTGCCCCTGCTCGGCGTCGTTGAAGCCGAGCTGGCGGAGGACGGTGCCGCCGGCGGTCCAGACGATGCGGTCCTGCGTCCAGTCGATGGTGTACGTGATGAACTCCTCCTGCGTGTTGGCGACCTGGTGGAAGGCGCCGCGGTTGTACGAGGTGGTGATGCCCTTGCCGAAGTAGTTGGACTGCACCTCGGGGTCGTCGGAGCCGAGCCACTCCCAGTCGATCTCGTCGAGGCAGTCGGACTGCAGGACGAAAGAGGACACGATGCCGGCCCCCGGCGCGGCCTTGAGGGTCACCTCGACGCGGCCGAACATGATGTAGAAGACCGACGTCAGCTGCGGCGCGTCCCCCTTGGCGGCCACGGTGAAGCTGGCGCCGTCCGAGTCGTAGGTGATTGCGTTGCCCGAGCCGGTGAATGAGTTGACGGCGCCCTGCGTGAAGTCGACGTCGATGGCCATGCCCAGCGCTGTGTCTTTGGGACAGGAATCTGCAGGTACGGGCGGTTAGTCCGCTGCTGCCGGGCCGTGTGTGCCGTCGCCGGAGTGGCTGTGAGGAGGAAAGGGGATAGGAGAGGGACTCACTTGACGTCGTGGGATTGCACGATGTGTAAGTCTGGGCTGTCGCCCTGCTGGACAGGCTCAGCGCCGAGGTTGCCAGTGCGGCGAGTCTTTGTCTTGAGAAGAGCATCTTGGCTGTGATGTGTGGTGTGTCTGGGGGCCGAATCCCGAGAAAACTGATACGGTGGTGTGCCGGCAGTGTGTGATGACCTCGCCCGTCGGTCGGGCTTATATATTACACTGCGGATCGAAGCCTCACTTGCCGTCTGTTTGCTTTTCTGCCTGCTGTTCTTTTCAGGCGGTCTTTCCCCTCCTCTTCGGCTCCCGGCTTCTCGGAATAGAGGGCTCGCTCAGCCCGGTCGCTGCGCTGTGGCTGCAGGTGTGCGTTGTCTCAGTGGGAGCGGGCGGAAGGGCCCAGTCGACGCGGCTCCGGCGGGGAAGTTGGGCCGGCGCAGAAGCGTGGCGGCAGTCGGTGAGGGAGGGGGAGGAGCTGGGGCAAGGCGAGCAAAGGCGGTGGAGGTGCAGTGCAGGTCTGGAATACGAGGCGAACGCTGCCGGATGGCCCTCCAAATGCAATAGGACCGCGTGCTAATGGTTGTCTGTTTCCTGCTTCTGGCTGGTAGTGGGTGGGCGGGCGAGCGAAGCTGGGTCGCCAAAGTGGTGCAATGGGAGAAGGGCTTGCGTGGTGCCGCGCCGCTCTGTCTGTTTCGCTGTCACATGCAAAGAAGCAATGAACGAGAAAGGGCCGTCAAAAAGCAAAAGCCAAGTCGTGTTACTCGTATGTTCCAGGACAGGACAATGGGGATTCGATATATTGGGTGAGGGAGGGAGGCCGGCAGACGGGATGGGAGAAGAAGAGAGGAGTCTGGGCATCCGAGTCAAGAGTGCCAGATGCTGCAGATAACAGGCGGCCCGTGATGTGATCCATCCATCGCCAGCCTCCTGCTTAAAACCGCGGGCGTGCGCCGGCGTCATCGTCCGTTCGTAATCAAATCAAACCACGGGCGACACGGCTCCGCCCGCGTCGTGTCGCCTCGAGCAGGGAGCAGACAGGGTGGAAGGGTCCAGCCAGCGAGCCTAAAACTTGGGTTAGGGAGAGAGTGACGAGAGAGAGAGAAAGAGAGAGAACTGTCCGGCCCCACAACGCCGCCCGACGAATCCAAACAAATCCCGCCGTTGCCCGGGAGGCTGGGCTGTCCCGCGCTAAGCCCCGCTGGTCATTAGCTCGCTTTTCCTTCCCTCCCACTCGCCCACACTCGCCCGTATCGCCCTGCCCAATGTCAGCCCCCCTGTTTCCGCACCGACGCCATCCTTGTTTGCTTTGTATTGTGTCGACGCCTCCCTGCCAGTACGTATACTCTCTGCCGGGTCTCTCTAAGAATTTAGCATCAGTGGACCTGTTGAGACGAAGAGGCGCTCAAGCCGTCGGTTCCCTCCCTCGACCACTGCTCGTGCGTCACACACAACCATTCATGGTACTCGCAGGGTCCGTGCCTCGCCACCGTCAACGCCGTACTCATACGAGTATTGTCTGGGCCAACGTCCATGCGTCCGTCCCTCCCCTCGCTCGCCTGTCTGCCGTCTGATCCCCCGTCTCATCTTGCCGTCCCCGGACGCCCACGTGTGACGACACTTCCGAGTACGAGTATAAAGAATCCCCATTGTCTCGTCGATTCTCGACGCCAACCCCCCTCACCCCTGAATCATATGCCCCTGCTGCTGCTGCTGCTGCTGCTGCTGTTGTACGCAGACACTTACCCCCACGACATACGAATACGCACTTTACTCAAGCATCCTTTACCATCCTCGTAACAAACCATCGCGCTTGTATTGGCTAAAAGCTCCAAGTCTATCCGTCTTCGTCGACGGAACCCTCCTCATAGGCAAGGGCCGGGAGCTACAGCTCATGTCGTCGCAGGATAAGAAAAAGCAAAACCTCTAGCATACTGCCGCCCCTGAATGCAACGCCTAGTGTATCGATGCCTCTCTTTTACAACATTCCTGTAGGCTTGCGCCCACCTCGCCCCCCTCGGCTGCATCAACATGCATCCCGAAAAAGGCCAGCGCCGCCTTTTCAAAGGGTCCCGTCCGTATCCGGCACGCACGCCAGCTCAGATCTGTTCCTGGTAAAAATGTCGAATAACAACAGCCGAATCGTCCGAGCTCCTGCCCCGTTGATTCCGTAGATGCAAAGCCAGGGGCATGAGCAGCCGCTGCTTATGATACAAATATACAAAGTGGCGGACAAAGTACACCCTCGCTGGGGTGCCGGCCATGTCGAAGGACGCGCACTGTCCGCTACCCAGGAAAAACGCCGCAAAGCAGCATCAAAACTCCCAGGCGTCGTCGTCGACAGACTGGATGGCCCAGTTGAACTTCTCGCGCAGCGTCTTGGAGAAGAACTTCTCAATCGGTACGTCAAACTTCTTGCAGAAGACAACGGTAAGGCGAGGGTCGATGTAGTTCTAGTTCTCGGTCAGCGCATGCCCTCTCACATAGAATTACAGCAGGGATACTCACAATCTTGGAGGTACCGAGGGCAACCTCCTTGTTGCCGTCACGATCGGCAGCTTGGGTTTCGGCCGTCTTAATGCGCTCTTCCAGCTTCTTGACGTTGAGCTCCATCTTGTCCGCAGTGGCACCCTTGCCCTCAGGCTCCACCTTCTTCGTCTTGTGCTCCTTCTTGAGCTTCTTGTCCAGGTCGTCGGCCGCCTTCAGCCGCTCCTTGAGCTCCTTGTCGGGCTGTGGCTTGGAGCCCTCGGCCTGCAACTTCTCATTCTCCTTCTCGAACTTCTTCGTGATCTTGGTCCGCTGCTCTTCGACCAGGAACTTGAGGTGGCCCTGGATCCATTCCTCGTCCAGCTCTTCGTCCAGGGCAAAGTACTCGGCACCCTTCTTCTTCTTAAGTTTGGGGTCCAGAGCGAGGAGCATCTGCTTCGTGCGCCATTTTTGGTACTTCATTCCCTTGATGCGGTCGCTCATCTTCTCCATCTGCGCCTCGTGACTGGCGCCCACAGTGCGCTTGTGGTTGCAAAGAACAGCCACCTCTCGGTTGCAGTCGTTGTAGAGCTTGACCTTCTCGGCGATTGTCGTGTTCTTCTGCGGCAGCTCCTGAAGCAGCCTGGACATGGTGAACGAAGCGTTGTACGTGCGGAAGACCTTGGCCGTCAAGCCCGTCATGTAGGTCGAAAGGTGCTTGTTCAGTTGGGAGGTGGTCAGGCGGTCGAAAATATCGTCACCTTCCTTCTTGGGCGCCTTCTTGAACATCCGGAGATTCTTGAATACTTGCCGGTCGACCGTGAACTCGTCGTGGAAGCGGATGCTGTCCTTGCCCAGGAAGTCAAACTCCACAATGTTGGGCTCACGTAGAGTGACGTGCTCGTACTTGAGGGAACAGCACCCGACGGTCTCAGCCTCGTTTTCAGAGTCCTTCTCGTTTCCGGCTCTCAGAGCGAATTTGTCGATCAGATATACCGCCGTGGCGCGTTGGCGGTCCGCCATGACCTCGGCCTTGAGATCTTTGGTGTAGTCTTTGCGGATCTTGTCGATGTGCTTCTTCAGGGCGCGGGCCTTCTCGAACTTGTTGTAGTCGCTCTGGCCCTTGATGGCACTGTTGGCAGAGAGCATGACGTATTTGTATGCGCCGTTGATGTTCTCTTGCCAGCAGGCCAGCCACGTGGCCCGGTTGTCGTGTTGAATAGCTTTCCACTTGTGACCCTCGGGAGGCTGGGGCACCTTGGCGTTCTTGCCGATGTTGATGGTGATTTGCTCGGGCTGGACACGCGATTTTACCTTGCCTGTCTTGGGGTGTTCACCACGACCGCGGAACAGGCCGGGAGGTTCGACTCTGAAGTTGCCCACCTTTTCCTTGCGACCGTCCCACTTGCAGAACATGTAAGGGGCTTCGATCTCGTCCTTCTCGGCCTTCTCAGCCTTCTTCTCGGCTGCCGGACGGGCTTTGCGGGCCTCACTCTTGGCGTGGTAGTAGTCGAAGATCTGCTGGAAGTCCAGCTTGTCGAATGACTTGATGGCCACCTTATTGCCCTGCCGGTCTTTGGCGCCGCCGGTCTTCTTCAACACGTCTGAGAAGTCCTTGAAGAAGTTTTGCTGAAACACCGGGTTCTTGACGTTGTGCTCCGAGTTCAGCATGGCGCCGAAGAAACCAGCAATCTCCTCGGCTTCCGGGGCCAGATTCACAGGGGTGCCGTCGTAGTAGAGCTTGACGTTTTTGGGCAGGGTCTCGTACGGCGGCGGGAACATGACACCATTATGCTCGAGTGTTTCCCATTTGATGCTGTCGTCCTCCTTCTTGGGCGCGTCCCACCAGCGATATTCTTCTTCTTCCTCGCCGTCCTCGGGCGCTGCGCTCTCTTCCTTCTTTGCTGCTTTCTTAGGCGGCGCTTTCTTTGTTGCAGCGGCCTTGGCCGGTGCCTTCTTACGCATCGGCGCATCAGAGTCCGACTCTTCCTTCTTGACACCATTGGTCTTCTTGGCGGCGGCGCCGTTCGACTGTCTCTTGGCACCCTTAGCCGCAGCTAACGGAACATCGTCGTCGGATTCGTCCTTGACTGCCCTCTTAGGCGCCGGTTTCTTCGCCTTGGCCTCGGCGGCCCGAATCGACTTGGCCTCCTTGGCAGCTTTCGTTTCTATTGCTTTCTTCTTGTTTGCCAACCTCGCGATGGGCACGTCATCATCGGAGCTCTCAGGGAGAGCAGTCTCGTTCACGGAGGGTGGCAGCTTGCCGTTCCGAGCACGTTTGGCCTGAACAAAGCCGTCAGCGGGTGGCCCGTGGCTGATGGAGGATGCCTTACCAGTGGAGCATCGTCGCTCTCAGAATCATCCTTGTAGCTAACCTGGTTGGAGACTGAGGAGCGCGATTTGCGCTTGCCGTTTGTTTCGACCGGGCCGTTGCGAATAGAGACGCCAGCGGGAGCGGCAGGCGAGTCGATGTCCATTTCATCCGATTGTTGCACTTTCGAGGCTGAGACTATTGTAGACGTTGTGAGTAATTGGGTGAGATGAGTTTGAGAAGTGAAGAAAACGGAGAGGTGTTGGAAGAGAAGAAGAATGACAGCATGCGAAAGTCCAGAAGGTGACAGAAGGCGAGGCTGTGATCAAGGCTATTCCCCATCGCGATGCATTTTTTGGACCAGAAAGCCCGAGATGAGAAAAAGAACGGGAATCAATATGATGCGAGATGACGCGCTTCTTCTCGCAAGCGATGGGAGTGGGCAGGTAAGGATGCTGTCGGCGGTGCGAGGCGAAGCGCATAGTGTGCTTAGGGGAACTCGGTAGTATCGGAAGGGTCGCGAAAGATGGCAAAGCCGAACGGCAGCGAGGTGAAATCAAGCTCGGCGCGCTTTTAGCTAACAAGAGATAAAAAGACGGCTGTAAACTTACGTCTGCCATTCCTGGCCAGGGGCACATCGTCGTCGGATGAAGACATGGCGGGCGATGGGGCGAGACGAGAACGAACCAGGTAGGTCGGTAGGCGGTACGGGTGAGGCGAGGATGATGGTCGAGGGGAGTACGTGTGTTGGCAGCGGACCGGGCAAGCCTGAGGAGATGGGGCGAGATGGGAGGGCTGAAGAGGGCGAGGTGGTCCGGGGACAGGGCGAGAACGCTGTGCAAATTTGAGGCGCCCGGCTAGGCCAGCAGGAAGCTGACAACGGGCGGACAAGGAGCAACGAGAAGGCGAAAGCGAAAGATGGAGGGTGGATGACACCGAAGTGTACCACCCCGAGCCGTGTATGGAGGCGATTGTGCCCGTGTCGCCGAGAGCGGCAGTGAAGTTGAGGGTAGGCGAATGGCTGTGTGGCACGGCGGACAAGGCGAGACTGACGGGACGGGGCGAGAAGGAGGTGATGGCAATGGGAAAGAAAGAACGAGAGTGTGGGTGTGTGGAGGGGTGGAGGTAAAAAGACGGAGAGGGGAGAAGTCGAAAAAGTAGGTAGGGGACGATGTGCGAGAGAGTCAAGTAGCCTGTGCAGGGAGGGCAGGCGGCGGCGGCGGCAGCGGAGCAGGAGAGGCGAGCGGGAAGAGGCAGCGAAAGAGGACGGGCCCGGGTTCATAGCCAGAAAATGGAGGCGATTCAGAATAGAGGCGTGTCGGGCGGCGGCTAGGCTGTCGCGGGCGCCAGGACTTCAGCGGTCCAGGGCCCCGGTACGTGCTGGATACAGCAGCATCAGGGAGGCTTCGGCATATGGTGACAGTACCCGACATGTAACGGCTGATTCCTTGATCGATCAAGTCCGCGCTCTCTGTTGGTGCAAATTCTTGCGCAAGTGCATGCGCCCTGAGTCGCTCCCAGTCACCCAGTGCCGCAGTGGAGGTGGGCGTCGCCCTGTCGGCATGGAAGTACCAGGCAATCGTGTCCGCTGATCCCTGCCGTCTCAGGCTCCAGGTGGGCGCCGCCGAAAGACTTTTGTGTAGCCTCAAAGCACCCATGGATACGAGTACCTGCCTCGATGAGGTTCTAAGGCGCAGCGCGAGCCCTCGGAACGTAACTTCTATATTATATATACCTACCACTCTCTGTAATCTGTAAGCTACAAGCTCATCCTGCGCGGCTCCAACCAATCGACCTGCTTCTTCGGCCGCCAGCGTGACTTTCGGATTGGCTCGCATTGGGGGCATCGTGTGCGCTGACGTGGGCTTTGTTGCGCGCCCTGGGTCTCATCCCTCTCCGGCCCGGCGGTACATCAGATTCGCCGCTTTCTTTGTTGCCCGACTGGACCGGTTCTGGCCGCGGACCTCGTTTGCAAATGCATTCGTACCTCACTGATCTCAATCCAGTCACTTGACGGCTTACCGGTACGCGTGGAGTAGGTATGTATTGTCAATAGCTGTCTCCACACATACAGACGCCAGGCGCTGCAGAAGCCGTTGAGCCTCACTCATTCATCAGTTGCTCTCCCGGTGCCATACGATGTCCCGGCAGTACGATTGGTCAAGACGCCGAACCAAAAGGATGCAACCAGGGCCAGGGTCCCATTTGCTGTATTGATAATAGTATTTGGCGTTCGGATAAGAAGACTCTAGCTCCGTGAAACCCGGATAAGGTACAGACCCAGTTGGACTACTCCGTATTGTCCCCCGTTGGGACACAGTACATTATGTATTCCTACCTGTCCTCGCTACGACTTTCGAACAAGCGGATACGGCCTCATTGGTACATATAGTGAAGAGGCTCGCAAACGTTACATACCCAGTCTATTATCACTTGCAAGTAGACTTGTTCTCCTGTGCAGTTGGCAGTCGCGTCAATTGAGCAAGCCACCGCTTCCAATCATATAGGTAGCGTGGCATCCTGTCATTCAGCGGGCATCGTCAGCGAGCGAGACGGCTAGAAAATATCACCCAGCTCTTCGTTCACGGCACAGCATTCCTTTCCGAAATCGAAGTTGGAAAGATGCACAACTATACACTGAAATTCACGGGCTGGAAATAATCGCAGTGCCCGACCACACTACTAACGCCACGGGACCTCGAGGCTGGCGACGCATCGTCAGTCTGCGAGTTGCCTTGCACGGTCTCGTACGCGTCGAGCGGCACATCCATCAGACCCGTGGATGTAGAGTACCAACGCTGCCCGGGGAGCAAGCATTCGCCAGCTGAGCCCAGCTGGCAAGAGTATTGGATATCGTTCCCAATCGTCTCCCCCTGCCCGGCGGGAACGCTCGTACCTGTTGTACGAGTACGCCCAGTGTGGTGGATGGACAGCCCCAAAAGGCCTGGCCTGGGAGACTGGCAAGCTTGGGCCACATTTACCGGGTGGAATTTTCTCAGCGACTGGCCCGAAAATGATCCGGGTCGGCAGCCGGAGGTATCTTGTACTGGTGGCCAGGAGCAGTCGCAGACTCAGCCGACGATTGGCTCACTTTGTGGTAGAACTGGAGAACTGCTACCCGACACGGACTAGCGGCAGTACACCTGCGAAAGGAGCCCCCAGCAGCAGTCCTGCGTAGCAGAGCAGGCGCCTGGAGAAACTCTGGCTCGGCCTGGCAAGGCTCCAGTCGCTGGGTCGCTCGCCCGGCGCTGGCTGTCCGTCCTGCTCTGTCTGGCCCGGAAACAACCTCATACTAACATTTCGAACCCCGTCCACGTCTGCGTCCCGCCGGCTCGACTTCATCCTCATCCGCCAATTGACCCGGATTGCCTCGCCCGTCCATCGACATCTCCTCTCCTCGCCCTCCACCTCCCCGATACACCCGTCATCATGCTCTCCAAGGCGGCGAGACCGGCCCTGCGCGCCGCTGCCTCCATTCCTGCCCGGTGCGTCTTCCCCTCCGCCCTGCCACGGCCTCGACACCGCCGCCCATCGCCAGCCACGCCGTCGCCCCCTCCCGATCTTCTCGCCCAATTCACCCTCCGCGGCCCCGGCGCGCCGGACACTCCCGTTTGCTAACCCCTCCCAGCACCTGCGCCGCCAACAATGCCGCCAACTACGCCACCCTGCGCGAGATCGAGGGCCGCCTCAAGTCGATCAAGAACATCGAGAAGATCACCAAGACGATGAAGATTGTCGCCTCCACCAAGCTCACCCGCGCCCAGAAGGCCATGAACGACTCTCAGGCCTACGGTAAGACCTCCAACGAGGTCTTCGAGGCCGCCGAGACCAAGCCGCTCGAGGAGGAGGGAAGAAGACCCTCTACGTCGTCTGCAGCTCCGACAAGGGCCTCTGCGGTGGTATCCACTCGTCGCTCGCCCGCTACATGCGCCGCACCCTGAACGCCGCCGACGCCCAGCCCGCCGACCTCGTTCTCATTGGCGAGAAGGCCCGCGCCCAGCTCAGCCGAACCAACGGCAAGGACATTGCTCTCACCTTCGCCGGTGTTGGCAAGGACGTCCCCACCTTCGCCGACGCCCAGGCCATCGCCGACCAGATCTCCCAGCTCGAGGGCCAGTACTCGGACGTCAAGATTGTCTACAACAAGTTCATCAACGCCACCTCGTACGAGGCCAACATCATCCCTGCTTACAGCGAGGAGGCTATCGCCAACTCGCCCAACTTCTCCGCCTTCGAGGTCGACGAGGAGCTGCTCGGAAACCTGCGCGAGTACTCTCTCGCCAACTCTCTGTTCTGGGCCCTGGCCGAGGGTCACGCTTGCGAGATCTCTGCTCGTCGCAACGCCATGGACGTATGTCGCCTCGATTCCTGCTGCCCCTGTGACAAGACTGACCCCCCTCCAGAATGCCTCGAAGAACGCCGGCGAGATGATCAACAAGTACCAGATCCTCTTCAACCGTACCCGTCAAGCCGTCATTACCGGTGAGCTGGTCGAAATTATCACCGGTGCCACCGCCTCTGCCGACATGTAAGGTGCTTCGAGTCGCCACTGTCGATTCGGACCTCTTTACGCGGATCTCGTTGTTCTCAGCACACACTTGTTGGTTAAACGGGTGAAGTGCGTTGTCCACGAGAGACCCTGGGACGAGAGCCATTAAAACGGGTTGGGCCGGACAGCGGAAGCGGACGGGCGTCGAGAGAGACCGGAGAAAAGAATAGACCCCTCGCCCGATTTTAGCAAATCTTCCCTTTGTAACAAAGTACCCTACCCAATGCCGCCTCTCGATACCTGTTGGCGGCATTGTCTGTACCAAAGCCTCAATAAACTTGTTCCGAATAATCCGAATGTCCAGGGCCGGCACGGAGCCGCTCGCTCTCAACAGCGATCCGAGCGGAGTGGACAAGTTGCATGAGGCTGACCTAGTACAAACGCTTGGAAGTGTCGGACAGCTGTCAGCGAGCTCGATCTCGAGCTGTAGAGCTCCGGCATTCCTTTGGCATGGTACAACTCCGCGTGTCCTCACACTTCTTCACACATGTGCTGTGTTGTGGTGATATGCTTTCCACGAGTGATCACGACCACTTTGGCCAGGTAAGAAGATTAAAACACAGCCCCGTGCTGAGCTGTCGAGTATTCGGCAAAGTATTCCCGACCTATAATCCAACGCCGACGTTCTTCCTGAGAGCCCTTTGGCAGCTTTCTCATGGTTAGGTAGTCACTACAGAGAGTCGAGATTCGAACTGGCGCCAGACAGCGCGTTGGTGCGTCAGCACGTCGATGCCTGCCGCCGACAGACGCGTCCTTCACGTAGTCAGAGTTGAGCGAGCCCAGCGTACTGACTGACGAACGCGGTCATGCAGGTAGGGGAACTTGGTCGCAAAAGACAAAAAACCGAGCCTTGTCTACTAGGCACGCTCCCCTTTTTATTCTCCCCCCCTTTCGATACGGAGGTCTTACTCTCTGCACCCCCCCCCCTCCTGTGAAGTGAAGTCTATTAAGTCTCCCGCCCCTCCTGCTTTCCCTAGCCTTGGGGTGGGAAGAAAAAAAAACGGACAACCCTCAAGAGGCGACGTCGAACCGCACGGCCTTCCACCCAGCCAGGTTGTCGGCCCACGACTCGACGACGCGGCCGGCCCAGTCCTCCGCCGCGGCGGTCCCGCCTACAGCCTCGCGCAGCGTCCCGCCCTCGACCCCGCCGCCGCCTTGCTTGCCGCCGCCCCCGTCGTCAAAGGTCCACTCGAGCACGCGGTCCATGCACCCGCCCCCTCGACGCGCGCCACCAGCCCGCCTCCTTCTCCTCCTCCTTCTCCGCCCAAGACGAACTTGCGAGCCCGGGACGCAGCGCCCTGCGCCGCGCCGCGCCGAACGCGCTCCTCGAGCAGCGGGCCGCGGGCCCATGCCGCCGCCTCGCGCTGCTGCTGCGACTGCTGCTGCGCCGCGTCGAGGAGCAGCAGCAGGCGGGCCGCCCCGCCGGCGGCCGCGGCCGCCACGCCGGCGGACTGCAGCAGCGTCCCGGCGGCGTGCAGCGCCGTGAAGCCACGGAACTCGTCGTCGTCGTCGTCCGAGGGAGGGGGGAGGGGGAGGAGGTCGTCGGCCTGGCGGCGGAGCAGCTCGGCGACGCGATCGGCGAGGGGCTCGAGGGCGGCGCGGAGGGCGTTCTTCGTGGTCGTGGTGGCGGCGGCAGAGGCGGCCGGGGTGGTGGCTCCGGCGCCGCCGCCGCAGCAGCAGCAGCAGTGCTCTAGCGCGCCCGCGTACAGGGCCAGGCAGGCGCCCACGACGCCGAAGTGGTGCGCCTCGGGCGCGGTGAGCTCCCCGGCGCGGTCCAGCGGGTCGAAGGCGCGGTCCAGCTGGTCGAGCAGCGCGCGCGCGCGCTCCAGGGCGTACTCTGCCTCGAGCAGGGCTGGCGATGTGGTGGTGGTGGTGGTCTTGGGTTTGTGCTCCTTGGGCGGGGCGTAGGTCGCCAGATCCATGAAGCGCTCTGTTATGAGGAGCAGCTGGGAGCGGGTGTTCTGGTGTGTTCGGCGCGAAGAGTGGGTTAGCTTCGCTTGCGTGATTTGGGAGAGAGAAGAAGAAGCGGGAAAAGAGAACCCGGGGGAAAAAAAAACAACGCACGGAAAGGCCTGGCCCGAGCTGGACGAGGTCGTGGATCGGCTGCGAATCTCGACTCCCAAAGTCGGGTAGGTAGCTGTAGTCTGTCTTGTTCAGGGTTGTGATGCCGGGCCCGAGGTTGCCTGGCCGTGTTGGTCGAGCACATGATCAGCAAGAGGTCAGTCGGGGTGGGGGGGGGGGCTGGAGGGCTCAGGCTCACGGAGGATGGGCACGTCGTCGACGGCGAGGCTGGACGAGACGCCGCGCAGCCGCAGCCCGCGGCGCTCCTCGGCGGCGGCCATGACGAGGGTCGAGCTCCGGGCGAGGCTGTCGAGGAGCTCGTGGAAGGGCGGCACGGTGGAGAAGGTGTCGAAGTTGAAGGCGGAGGCCATCTTGTCCGGGATCGTCTTGCGGATCGCGTCGTTGTAGTACTTGAGGAACGGCAGCATGGCGTGGCTCTTGGACTGGGTGAACAGGCCAGGGGCGATGCTGGAGATGCGGTCGAAGAAAAGGGGGCCCAGCGAGGTCAGGGTGACATTCTTGATGCCGAACGTGTCCCACAGCTCCTTGGCGCGCGACACGCACCCCATCCGCAGGTACAGCTTGACCAGCAGCATGCTGAGGGGGCTGTTGGACGGCCTCTGCGTCAGGTACGTCTCCAGCCACACGACGGCCTGCAGGAAGTACTGCCTGCCGGCGCGTGGGAACGAGGAGTCAGGGTGGCCTTGGGCAGCAGCCGCGGGGCCCTGGGCGTGCGCAATCTTCAGCAGCGCGCAGGCCCCGATCATGGCCAGGTCCGAGTTCGGGTCCGCGTTGGAGCGGCGCAGCGTCTCGGGCTTGAGCACGGGGTCGGTCATGCCGTGCTTGTAGAGGTCGAGCGCGGCCTCTGCCACCGACTTGAAGCAGCTGGCGCACTCCGGCCGGTCAAGCTTGGTCTCGCAGAACCCGCAGACCTCCGACTGCCCCTGGCTCGTCACCGTGATGGTGAGGAACCGGAGCTTGAGGCGGACGCTGAGTATCTGCAGCCCCTTGACGGTGTCGGCACTCTGTGGCAGTAGTCTGGTCAGCAAGCATAGCCACGACGAATCAAGTTACACGAGGGCAGCGTACATTGGTGCCTTGCACTGCGAGGACCTGCAGAGACTCTTTCGCTTCCTGCGGGCTGAGCTGCTCGACGAACTCCTTGACATCGTCGAAACAAGACACGCTGTCTGCGCGGGCCACAATGTACTCGACAAGATGCCGTGCCCGCGTGCTGATGCCCTCCTCGGCTTGTGCCGAGGCGGACGGGGCACGCGCGAACAGGATTCGCAGGACGGTGAGATCGTAGGCTTTCTGGAGGATCGACGTCGCGTCGTGACTCCTCTTCAACGACTTGATGAGCTTCTCCAGCAGCTTGCGGGTTTGCTTCAGGGCCCTGCAGCGAGTTAGCTTTGGCACGTGCGACGACCGCGACAAACTGCTGGCTCGACTTACTGGCTGGGGTCGTCTTTTTGCTTCGAGGCGTGCACAAGCAGCTGCCAGATCTTCCACTGCGTCCCGAGATCAATGTAAACCTGCTGAGCAGTGCTCCTCTGGGAGCGCACGCCCTTGATGGCCTCTGCGAGCTTCTTCTGCGCATCGGCCGCGGCCGCGTCCGGTGAGGTTGCACCGTCGGCCTCGGCAGCGGTCTTCTTCTGCTCCTTCTCGGCCGCGCGCCTGTCCCGTGAAATGTCTTGCTCCTTCTTCTCGATCTGTGTAGCCTCTGTCTGGCTGATCTCTGTCGCTTTCTTGATGACGTGTTCGCAGCACTGCGTCAACTCGTCCCAGGCCCCGATGCTCTCTAGGAAGTTGAGCCAGTCCTGGTAGACATACCCCTGGCCGTCCTCGAGCAGGGCCAGGTTGGACTCGCGCAGCTGCGGCAAGAACTTTTCGGGCAGCATCTTCAGCTGCAGCTGGAACCAAGTCCACAACTCTTCATCTTTCAGGACAGGCTGCGACGCCGACGCCGCGGCTGATTTCTTGTGGATCGTTCAGCGGGTGGCACGAGCGGGGGAGTCGCGGTCGACTTACCAGACCACGAGCTTTGAAGACGGTGTCCACCTGACGTTTTGCGAGCATGGTGAAGAGCTGCTTTTCTTTGTCGGGACACGATGCTGTCAACTGAGCGGCTTAGCACCATGCGGCCACCTTCCTGCCCGGCGAGGCAACTCACTGAGTACATGTAGGTGGTGAGTATGCTCCGGAAGTGATTCTGTGGTTTTTGCGTGTTCTTGTCCATCAGGACTGCGATCTGGTAATGGGGGTCAGTTTTGCAAGGGTGAGAGGAGGCAGGGTGGTTGGCTCACCTGCTGTGCATGCTTCCAGTCGCCGTTACGGACGCAGTCGGTGAAGCACTTGAAGGCCGAGTCGTAGTCTTTGGGCAGTGCCTGGACCAGTCTGAGCCGAAGCTCGCCAAAAGTCTCAGAATACCGGTTCCGTGAGTCGGAGTCCATGTAGATCCATTGGTAAAGCTCCAGAGCGTGGATGTCTTTCAGGACTGCCTTGTCAGAAAGCAGTTTCCTGACAGTCTCCAGAGGCGTCGGATCCAGAGGATCGTTCCGGTACTGAGCCGCGAGCTCCAGAGCCTGCACCGCAATCGATCAGCAATTGGTTCAGAGTTATTGAAGAGATCGGAGATGTAAGTGAGTCTGGTATTGCAATGTCATAAGGTAATGAACTCGTCGACAGCTAACGATGCAGCCTTGAAAAGCGACATGTCGGTAGCGAGGCTTATGGTCTCTTTACGCCCCAGGAACGACAACTCGAGGCAACATTGGCTCCTGAGCTAGCCAGACTACATGCCGACCGTATAGGGCCGCCAGAGATTCGAAGCAATGGGGAGAAAAACGCGACCATGTCGACCATGTCGACCATGTCTACGCTGGGAACGAATCCCTCAGCCCAGGAAACTTGCTGCTATGGACAGCAACCGCGTCACTTGGCGCAGCCGGCCCAACGCCGGACACTACGAGCCGGCATGTACACTAGAGGCTCGTCGAATGCCGCGAAGTCGTGGGACAACCATGCCGCGGTTGACGGTTGCGAGCGTTTGGTCTGATGCGGTCAACTGCGCAGCAGCATGGATAGGAGGAAAGCCGAGAGGAGGAGAGAGAGAAAAAGAGAAAGAGAGAAGGAGAGAAAGAGAGAGAGAAACCAAGACTCACGGCATAGTAGGGGTCGCTGGTGGCCTTGAAGTAGCGCTTGGCCGAGTTTGCGACAATGGACCACTTGGCCTCCTCATAGGCGTCCTGCAGCTGGTAGTCGCAAGACTCCTTGATGTTGGGCTGCCGGGCCAGCGGCGGCACGCAGGCCGAGCCGGCGGTGGTCATGGCGTGTGCGTGTGCGTGTGCGTGTGCGCGTTTGTGTGCAGGGCGAGCAGGTCGAGCAGGGCCGAGGGGTCGAGGGCGGAGCGGGCCGGCGCACGATCCCGAAGCCAGCAACGAGAGCCGGCTGAGAGCGAGGGAAAGAGGGAGTGAAGGTGACCAAGGATCCTCGCCGGCGTGAAAGAACGAAGGTCGAGAGCAGGCGTCGTCGGGTGTCACGTCACAGCGGCCGGGCCTGGAGACGCTTCGCAGCAACGGGGCGGGACTCGATGCAGGCAGGCATTGGATGCACACAGCCATCCAGCGTAAATTTGGCGGGGTCCTTGGTTCTGCCAGGCCCAGCTCCAGGCGTCGCGAGCGCTGGCCGAGGGGCGCCGGCAGGGTCTGAAGTGGCAGGCGGTCAGCGCGCGAAGAGTATGAGAGTACGTGAGTACGTACGAGTACTGGCCGGGTCTTGCTAGAATCACGGTCTTTACGGTGGGTGTAGCATGCGGCCTGCTCGCGGGCTTCCGCGTTTCGGTCGAGACCTGTAGATGTTGACATCCCGGGTCTTCACCTGGAGGAACTTTTCGCCACTGGGGTCGACGCAGATGGCATTCACTGGCTGGCTGCGACTGCTGGCGCACATATGCTCGCGTGTGTGGCAGTACCAACGAGAAAAAAAAGACTGGCCCAGTCGACTCTCAGTAGAACGCTCATGTGATCAGATTCCCTCGTGCTGCTCTATAAGTGACAGGTATTTGTACAATATTGGTTTCAAAGCGGCTGCTCCCTCAGCGGGAATGACGGCCGTGGCCACCGGCTGCCCGGCTTGCGGTCTTCGCGCCACGGCCAGCCTAGAACTTAGAACCAGCGGCCCTCCTTCTTGCGCTTGGTGGTCTGGAGACATATCCCGGTCAGCTGGTTGGCGCCGAGAGAGTGCTCGGTGGATTGCGATGCGACTTACCCATTCCTTCTTGCATTCGCGATACGCCCTGGGAGAGGCCGGATCAGTAATGGTAATGCATGGGGGCATGCGCGAGACAAAGCCGGGGGGCGCCGGGCTCGGCCGGCCGTCCGGGGAAGACGAGGCGGTTGCTCACTCGAAGAAGTCGGTGCACATGGCACGGTCGCCTCCGTTGCGGTTCAGGCAGCGGATGCTGCGAGAGGCGGCCTCCTGGCACGGGTCAAAGTATTCGCTCTTGGACTTGCTGCAGGCGACGACAAGTCAGCAGGCGGCCCGGCGCGCCAGGCGGTCCGCAGAAGGGGGGGGGGGGGGGGGGGCCCGAGGCTCACGCGTTGAACTTTTGCTTGGTGTCCTTGTCCCACGGGCCCGAGGGGTCGTCGGGTTGCTGGGGCTGGGACGACGACATGGTGCGCAGGGCAGGGGCGGGCGTTGCTTCTGCGGCGGCGCGTTGGGCGTGTAGCGCTGGCGGCCGAGGGTGGTGAGGGTGCTGATGACTGTCGTCGCTGTCGTGAGCGATGAGGGCCAAAGGTGCGTTCCAGCGTCACCGCGGAAAAGAGTGAGTGCGGGCGATGGGTGCACGGAAACGGTCGCTGACAGTGCGATTGAACGGTGGCGGCACCGTGGCTTTGGACCAGTTTCGGGGGTTCTGACCGTCTTGGCGACGTTTTGCGCGGTCTGCGAACCGCTCCAACCGACTCATGCCCCGACCGTGTAGGTATGACGCAGCAACTCGAAGTCTTGACAATACTGTACCTTCTAGCAAGTCCAGGAAGCCGCGCTGCTTATTGTCGCCAGGCGTCTCGGATCGTCCTGCGGACAATTTATTTGTCCTCTTTACCACTCAGCTGCGAGGCCCGAGGCATCTCTTCTCTCAGTTCGCGTCCGGCTATTTTGAATTGGCGTTGCCGGCTTGATCAGCTGTCCTGCTCTGGTATTTTCGACGCTCCTCACAACATCCTGCGCAAAGACGCACATGCTACAATGCAATTGAACAGGAAGCTGTCGCAGACGTTCCCGTGGCCTTTTGGCAAGCGGAATAGAAGCGTCTTCTCTAGATTATATGAGCCATCGAGGTGGGACGAGATCAGAGGATGTCGGCCATGCAAACGACAGCCCATCTGCCATGATGCATTCCTGGTCCCCTACCTAAATGACTCGAGTCGCCAGCCAAGTAAGTCCACGGTCGGCGCGTGGGCGACGGGGATGCCGCGTTGCGCGTCTCCCCAACTCCCCAGACACAGCAAATGCCACGGAGCAAAAGCCAACTGCCGTCCCCATCGGGGGCGAAGAGCAGACCGACGAGCGCGGCCCAGACCGACGGGAGGGGGGCCAAAGGAACGACACGTGATCGACAGGCACGTGTGGCGTGTTATTGCTTCCGCTCTTTTCGCCGTTTCCCACTCCATCGTGGCGATGTTCGAGCAGGAAGAGAAAAGCCAGAGGCCAACCAGCTAGCCGTCAGCGAGTTTAATCAATATTAATACCGAGCCTCGACATACCACTCCGCTTAGCTCACAGATCCGATCAATCCACGCCCCTTCATTCTACTCCGCTGTCGAGCGACGTCGGGCACCGGTCTGCCGAGCCAGGTCGTGCGCCGGTCCGACAGACGCCCGTGTCATGAAGAGGCGCGCCGTTTACTCGCCAAGTCCCACGCGTGGTAGGCTTGGCCCCATGCATCCGATGCCCATCTCGCCCCCGGCCCCCCATCGCCGGCTCAACAAGACGGCCCGTGGTGGAGGGGGGGGGGGGGGGGGCTTTTAAGAAGCAGGCGGGGGGGCGATATATCACCATACCTTTCTCTTCAGCCTCTCTCTCATCTCTTCTATCTGTCTGTCTCTCTTGAACACACACACACACACACACACACACACACACACACACACACACACACCACCATCAAACCTCGCGGTCAACGCACGGGCTCAGAGCTGCGCACGATCCCCTCCCCACCCCGGCCTTGTCTGACACGCCGGTGCGGGCGGGGCTTTCGCAGGGTGAGCGGCCTGAGGTCTTCGCGCATATACAGTATACGACGTCAGTATATGCCTGAGAAGTTAGGAAAAAACGCCCCCCGCCTCTTGGCTCCCCTCCCTCCCCTCCGCTGCCCGCGCATCTGTCAGATCACATCAGACGCTCCCCGTGCGCGCCTGGGCCCGATCGACCGACGACCTGACCTGGGTACCTAGGCACTTTGTTACCTTTAGTTACGAGCAACGGCCCCCGGCATCTCGGTGGGCTCCTCGAGGGCAGGCTGGCATGGGTTAGATAGAGTACGGTGTGGCGTTTTTGCGATTCCGTAACACTTACCCTACGGTACATAATATCTAGTAGTGCAGCAGTAGTAGAGGCGTTATCAAAGCCAGACGCGCTGTCATCCGGGCGCGTTAACAATGTTGCGTCTGCGCCCGCGCGTTACAGGTCAAAGTAAAAACGCAACCGGAAATAATAAGGGACCACTATGAAAAAACCGACCACAAGGAAGAAGTTGAACCCCCTTTCCCCCCACCCTCTTTCCCTCTCTCTTAATTCACCTTTCTGGGGGAGGGATCGGGACACCCAATAGAGGTGATTGGGTAAGGCAAAGCGGTGGGATGCAGTTTGGGTCCGCTCGTGCAATTGACGTCGGGGAGAAGAATCATCGAAAGAGGAGGGCTTCTGACGCGCGCGGGCCGAGGGATCCGGGTCCCGTCTTTCTTTTTTCTTTCCCCCCAGCTCCCGTCTACGCCACTTGCAACACATTCTTCAAGCACGCCAAATCACACACAATGTCGTGAGTCTATGAATTGGTGGTTTGTTGGCATTATTCCTATGTACAGAGGCCCTGCCGGGAGGGGGAATCCAGGATCTCCCATCTCCATATGCTCTCTATCTCTGCTGGAGGTATCTTCTCCGGGGGTGGAGGCGTCCTGGAAAGGGTGGTGGTGGTGGGTGAAGCTGAAGGGTTGCGGGTACGGTCCAAGGTTGGAACAGAGGTGTGCTCGCGGGGGTATTACAATGACATGAAATGAAGAAGGGCATAATCGGGGTTCTTTTGAGGGTGGAGAGGAAAGGGGGATGGGATCCAGGACTGGCGAGGTGTGGCCTGGCTCAACCCGGCCGCTCTCGAAGCGAAAGAAGACCGCACGAGGAACCGAAGCAGTGGGCCGCGCGGTTGGTTGCTTCTCGTTCGAGAGAAAGACCCCTGGTATCTGGGAACGATGCGCTTGCCAATGCGTGGCCCGGCGCTGGTTTTGCGCTGGAAGGTTGGTTGGTTGGTTGGGTTGGTTGGTTGGTGGGTATATAAACGGAGTGATGGACGGGCCCGGGAAACGGAGCGGCGGCAAGCCAAGAGCAGAGAGACAAGGGAGACAAGACTGCCTTTTCAGTTTGTCTTGAACCCCCTCACCCGCTGCTACTCGTGCTGTTCTGCTTGATGATGGTGAACCAGTTGGGGGCGCTCTGGCTGGTTCCGAGCTTGCCCTTGAGGAAGCACGTGTTGGCGCCCTCGTAGGAGCCGAAGCCGGCGCCGGCGCACGACTTCTGGTGGGCGCAGACGTCGATGCACTTCTCGACCGTGTCGGCGGGCTGGCTGCCAATGTCGGTCGTCGCGTCCAGCGGGTTGTTGCCGTTGTAGTCGACGTTGCAGACGACGAGGAACGCCGCGCCGCCGTCGCCCGCCACCGTCGTCCCGTTGGACGCCGGGCAGTGGATGTTGTCGTTGGGGGCCAGGGACGGCGTGGCCGTGGGAGAGGTCGTCGGCGAGGTGCTGCTGCTACTCCCGTCGCCCGACGACGACGACTTGTTGTTGGCGCCCAGGCCCACGCCCAGCCCGATGGCCAGGGCTATCACGATGAGGCCCAGCAGCGGGGCGGCGATCAGCCAGAACTTCTTCCTCTCGAGGCCCATGATCCGGTCGCGGGGCGCGTCGTGGACCGCCGCGGGGTACGGCTGGCCGGGCTGGCCAGGCTGGCCGGGCGGCGGCGGGTAGGCGTGGTGAGGCGGTTGCGCCTGGAGCGGCGAGTTGTAGCCGGCCGGGGGCGAGGGGAACTGCTGCTGGTAGTCGTATTCGTGCCCCCCCTGCTGGGGGACGCCGCCCATCTGGGGATTCCAGTAGTTGCCGCCGCCTCCTCCTCCGTACGCGGCGGCGGCGTTGGCCATGCCCGGGTGGTACTCCGGGGGTAGACGCCCGGGGGCGGCGGCGGCGGGGGACCGGCGTAGGCGCCGTTGACGGGCGAGTGGGCGGGCGACTTGGAGTCGTAGGTGGCGACGCCGCCGCCGCCGCCGCCGTCTGCCGCGTCGTGCGCGTGCGCGTGCTGCTGGCCCTTCTCCATGGTCACGGGCCCGTGGACGACCTGGGGCGCCTCCTGCTCGGGCGCGACCTCGAGGCCCGGCTGGGCCTGCGGGTCGTGGTGGATCATGGTGTTTCGTTTGCTGGGCGGACCGTTGGACTCGAGAGATGGGGGGGCGGTTGGGTGTGTTGGGTAGGTGTGTTGTTGGGTGTGGGCTTCGTGTCACTGCATCGGGAACGTCCGTCGTGGCGCGGCAATGGTGATGGTGGTGATGGTGGTGATGGTGTTGTGGTTGTAAATGTTGGCTGCGCAGTTTGGGAGAGGTGGCGACGAGGGGCAGCAAGCAAGCAAGCAAGCAAGCAAGCAACACGGGCTGGGCTACTGACACGGCGGAGAGACGGGGCAAGCCAAACCTCGAAACGACCCGCGGTCGAGGAGGAGGAGGACGAGGACGAGGACCAGGAAGAGGGTGGAGGTAAGGCAGGTGGAGGGATCGCCCTATTTGACATCCATCATAGAGAAAGACCACAGGACGGAGCCGGGCTGGGCCACGAGATTGGCGTATCGCTCCCCGAGTATCTCTCACTGATCACTAGGTAACCTGACTATATCTACTCGTAGTTAGTGGTGGTTTGTTAGTTGAATGGTGGCCGGTAGGGGTCTCTCTTTCTCTCCCTCTCTCTGTGTATCTCTCTCTCTACTGCTGCTGCTACTACGAGTGCATCATTTCCCAGGGACGCCTGGCGCCAACCCTAGCGGGCCCAATGGCGTCGGCTTCCCGAGTGAAAAGGCCGGGTCGAGCCAGGCGATGCTAGCTGGAATCAGGAGCGAGCCAGACACCCCCGGAGCGGCGCTTGAGATGCAGCGGAGGCCATCCTTCTGCGCCTCTCACCTCCGTGACCTCTTATTACCCTCTCTCTCACCCTCTTCAACTAACTACCCATGCTACCTTAGTTAGGTACTCGGACTACGAGTCGTACTACTCGTAAGGCAGCTAGAGGGAACCAGGGATTCCAATCCCGATCGACGCCATCCTGAACTGACACACAGTAACACACAAGTCCCCCAGCTCGCGCTTGTCCTCTTCCATCCGGCCTTGTGCCTGGGTCGAGTGGTCGCCGAATCAGGCAAAACAGCCCCTCCCAGCCTAGGCTGCCGGGGGTTGCGAGTACTCGCACTCGCAGGTTGTTGAGTAGGGCGCGGTAGGTACTCGTGGTAGTCTATCTGTTTCGAGCCAGGTGCTCGCTTCTGGGGTCGCCGTGGTTCATCGAGGTCTAGAGCCAGAGCCCGAGAGAGAAGGGGGTTAGACACATGGTGGAGATGAGAAGAAGAAACCAGGGGCAGAGGAGACGAGGAACCAGCCGTGTTGTGTTGATGGCCTCTGTCTTTTGCGTTCTTACCCGACACGTGAGAGAGATATATATACCTAGGTATATATATCAAGAGGGTCTCTCTGTCCGTCTCTCTGTCAAGGTACAGAGTATGTGTACGAGTATACGCCCTCGTGGACCGTGTTGCTGCAGAATACTGTAGCAACCTAAGTATCCCGAGTGCTCGTACGTACACTGGCGTGACTGGCCCTCTCGCCACAGGATCGGATTCGCGCAGGCGGTGGCCCAGGGACGAAAGAGCTGGAGGGTCTGTCTGGTCTGGTTGGTACCTCACTATCAACCTGACCTTAAGCTTATTTTTATTTTTATCCTCACCTCGAGTCCGCACAGGCCTCTCTCTCTTCCACTGTTCGGTGTCCGCCCGCCCGCGTACGAGTAGCGAGTAGCTCGTAGTCGCAGGTACGGAGACCACCCGCTCTCGGTGCGTGCAGTATCCGTACTCCGTGACGGGCGGTACCCGGCAAAGGCACAACAACAAGGCTTGGATCGCAACCCTTGTCGTCATTGAGGTTGGTCGGCATTGAGCTGACGGCACCAGTACCTGTACGAGTACAGTGCCCACGGTTCTGCAGCACAGCAAGCCGCTCTGCTGAGCAAGAGAGGAGGATGAAGAGAAGAAGAAAGGGAAAAAAGAAAGAAAAAAAGCAAAAGGGGGAAAGAGGAAAGACGCGAAATGAGAAAGGGAGACGGCCCGGGGACGGCTTCATCAGTCATGCTGGGTAGGGCTGACAAATCGACTAGAAAGACTGCCGCTTGCCGCTTGCGGGTAGGGACGGTCCCTCAAGCACGCGCCAGGACAAGAGACAGTCAAGTCATGGATGTAGATCTCCTTTCTAGCGCGGAGCGGCACTGCTCGTGTCCAGTCCATGCGCAGGGAGGGATGAGCTCGGTTGGAAGGGGAGGAGAGAGAGAGGGGCCTTCTGGCACGCGAGAACAAGGCCCCCCCCCCCTCATCCTTCGTCGAATCAGCCCTTTGCGGCATAGTACCACGACGCTCTTCTCATTACCAACCAACCAAAGCCAACTAGTAGTCAGTGGCAGTCCCAAGTTGGTCGGGCGGCTCGATCGCTGGGTGCCGCATCCCGTGCGTATGAGTGCGCTTGTCCATCACTGCCGCCGGCCCATCCATCCGTTAGGTTAGGTGCCTACCTAGTAGGTAACTGGGTCATCACCAGATTAGGTACGAGTAGATCCAGCATCCCATCCCAAGCCAGTTCCTGGAGAAGCCACCCACCAGCGACAATCGCGTCGGCAGCCCTGGCCCGAGCGAGTCCCCGGGTGCGCTGTGGTGGTTGGTGGTCGAAAAACCTTCCGAACGATCACAGGTGAAAGGAAGAAGAGAAATGAGAAGATGGAAGAAAGACAGGAAGGAAGAGGAAAAGAAGGAAGGAAAGAATGAAAGGAGAATAAAAAGAAAAAAAGAAAAAAAGAAATAGAAAGAAGGGGGAGAGACCACTGTCGGGCCGCCTCCCACTGACTGCGCGTCCGTCTCGGGGGAGTACCTACCGACAGCAGGTATACGAGACAAGTATCATCGAGTGTCCCCCAGCCTCACCAACCTGTACCTTTTCTTTCTAGCGTCAAGCCCGTAAGCAGCGCAACGCAGCGTCCAGCTGGTACGACTAGGTAGTTGTTATGAGCTACATGTAGGTGGTAGCTAGCTCTGTTCGTGTCAGCAAAGCCGGCGCCTTGCCCTTCCCCCTTCCTTTCCCTCCTCTTGCGCACGGCTCCCTCGCACACGTCCGAGTTTGCTCGTTGCCAGGGGCCTGGCTACTCTCCCGCGCCGGCTGGAAAGAGGCAATTCCAGGCCTCTGGCTCGCGGCATCTTCGGGAAGGATATGTCGGGAGGAGAAAGAAAGAGTCGAGTCTCGTAAAATTCGAGTCTCGTGACGCCAGCCGGTCCTTGCGGCCCAGCCGGGCCAACCGCACGCGTATGAATACTCATGGTGGCGCTCGGCGTCAGCTCCAGCGCTGACGCGACTCGAATCGGGGCATCCGAGCGGGAGGCAGTCGGCCTCTCGCCTGGTCTGCCCTCGACTGACGCAGTTCCAGAGTTGTCAGGCAGGCAGTCACCAGGTCGGGCGGGCGGCAACACGCAGCGAGAGCCTTGACCCAGAAACGAAGCCTGGGCGTGTGTGTGTATGTATGTATGTATGTATGTGTGTATGTATGTGGAAGGCCAGGCAGACAACCCCCTTTGCTGCCTTTTCTTAAAAGACGAGAGTGGCTGAAGGGGAGAGAAACAACGACCCGCTCAGGAGCCAGTCTGACACGTGCTCAACTTCATCTCCAGTACTCTCGCAGGTTCACGGCAGCAGAGCAAGCACCGTACCCAAGCACCATATCGCACTGGTCCAGGACTCTCAGCGCTCTTGCTCGTCACCTGCCAGAAGCGGCTGGCCCTCCCCCTTGAGCCAACCTTATCCATTACTACTCGTACGCCTCAGTCACTTGATCCAGAAGGTACTCGTGATAGTAACAAAGAAAAGACAAGCCAATCCCTTCCCCCCTTCCCCCCAAAGCCAGTCGACGACGATGACCGCTGATGACTGTTGACAACCCCGGTCCTCCGAATCCGCGTATACCGAACTCGGCAGCCAGGGCGCGCGAGCCAGGAATCACTCTATACAAGAGCGCGGCTCCCCCGTCTTCGTAAGCAGCCAGCAGGATAGGATATGCGGCGGCGGCCCTGGGCGGTCACCATCTCACACAGGACCGCCCCGTCTGCGGGCGCTTCGTTGTGGCGCCGTATCTGACGCGAATGCGCGGATGCGAGCCAAGGCTGGGCTGTTTTTCCTGACTTCTTCTTCTTCTTCTTCTTCTTTTGCTGTGTAAGCAAGGGGTAATGTACGTGGTTCGTCGCAAATCCACCGCTGCGGACCACCGCCACTGCCCTTCAAACTCGCCGCCGGAGCCCGGATCGGCATGACTGAGCGTGCTTTGTCGGGGCCGGGCAACAAAGTCCTTCGGGGCGCGAATGACCGACCGCCAGCAATTCCAGAGAGCCCGAGTAGCCCGCGAGAGAGAAGCAGTGTGTAAGTCCTCTTGGCTGGGAGCTCCAGCCAATCTGCTCGCTCGTCGTATACCTGGGGCGCAATACGCGCGAATACGCATCGCCTGCTGACCTGGGACGTTCTTCTCTCTGTTCAAAGAGAGGAAGAAGAATTGGGGGACACCAAGATTGCTGACCACCACCGCCAAGCGGTGCTTTCGAGTTCGCACGCGGCCGCACCGTCGCGTGGCTGTTCCCTGCCCCCCAATCCCCCCTTGTCGCGACATTGTAGCCTGTCACCCGGCAAAGCGGACGAGTACAGTAATCCCTGCCTCTCTCTCTCTCTCTCTCTCTCTCTCTCTCTCTCTCTCTCTCTGCTCTACCGACACGGTGGCTGCTGCCTGCCAGCCAGCCAGCGATGAGGAGGAGGCTCTTCGCCCTGGCCCGTCCTCGTGAAAGGTTTCCCACACCCCCTCCTCCCCACAGACCAAGGACCGGGCAGGCGGAGGGGGGGCTCAGCCACCGCCTCTGGCGTCTTGGTATTGCGCTGTCACACGAGTATTCCGCAGTGAGGCTTAGCCGTCCAGGTCCAACTGGGTCTGAACCCTTTGCTCGCCGCGCGCTGCCTAAGTTAGACCCGAGAGCTGAAAGCTGACTATTACTCGTAGGCGTCGTTGGTCGTCCCCGGGACGGCCAGGCGGGTTTTGACAGGTCGCTGGTGGTGGCGCCAAGAAGAACCCGAGGCTTTTTTTTTTTTGAGCGGCCGGCTTCCCGGGGCGGTGTCTGCCAGAATAGAAACACACAGTCTCTCTCTCTCTCTCTCTCTCTCGGAAATAAATAAAAAAAGAAAAAGAAAAAAAAGACAATGACGGGCTGCAACGTCGCATCGCATCGCACCCATGTCGCGTCAGGCCGGCATCGTATCCGTAAGGCTGCGGGATACGACAACGTCCCTGCGTCCCGCGTCTGCCTGCCAAGCAGCATGATGAGAGATTTGTGTGTGTGAGGCAGGGAAACTTTTGAACAATCGCCAATGCGCCATCATCATCACCACCACCATCATCGCCAAGACCGTCTCGCGAGGTTTGCGGCTTCCTTCAGCGAGATGGCCCCCGGAGCCGTGTATAAGAACCAGCTCCCGCCCCGCGCTATGACTGATATATAGTACCCGACTCAGCAGTCAGCACAATATAGACAAAGACAACAACAACAACAACAACATCTCCCACAACCCAGACACCTTCATATTCCAAACACCCACACAACAAATCCCCCCCCCTCAAAAAAAAAAACAACAGCAACAATGAAGTCCTTCGCCGCCGTGTCCACCCTCCTGGCCGTCGCCACCGCCACGACCCCCGTCAAGCAGCGCCAGGCCCCCGCCGACCCCATCTCCGTGACCGACTTCAGCGCCCACACCATCACCGGCGGCCGCGAGTCCTTGTAAGTATTTGCCCGTCCTTGTCCTACAACCCGCCCCCCCTCTCCAACCATCTTTCATCAGAGACAAGCAGCGAACGGGAAAAAAAAAGAAGAAGAAAAAAATCAAGAGATTTTAACGATAAAAAAAAAACAGCTTCAACTTCAACGTCAAGATCCCCTCCGGCCCCACGACCTCCTGCTCCTACGCCGGCGGCACCGCGGGGGGGCAGCTGCCCCCCGTCTCCCTGGACCAGGGAAAGTGCGACGACGGCTCCGTCAAGTGGCAGTTCTCCCAGCAGCCCAGCATCCCCGAGACCGAGGGGCCCTACAGGCTCGTCGTCGTCCACCACGAGGCCGGCTCCGACTCCGGCTCCCAGGGCTACAAGACGTGGGACGACGCCGCCGCGTCCTTCCCCGTCTCCGGCAAGGACCCCGTCGTCAGGCAGGAGTACGTCGGCCCCAAGAGCTTCACCCTCGAGATGGACCAGTAGAATGGTAGATAGATAGATAGACTAGAGAGAAACAAAGCTGGGGGCTGGGCCCCGGGAGACGGTTGCAAAGAAACGCCTGGTTCTCCCCCTTTTTGGGGGGCTCTCTCCCTCTCTCTCTCTTTCTCTCTTCTTTCAAAGGGGGCTGTGGATGTTGGCCGAGACGGGGTTCTCACGGCGACCATGCGGCGACATGTCGAGCCGATTACAAGTACATAGACGGCCAAGTTGAACCTTTGTAAATAGCATATACTACTTTCCACAATACTGCCTAGTCACATTTCCGCGTGACATTCTGCTCTTGGTGTTATTGCGGTCTGCGTGTGGGCACCTTGGAGTCGAACCGCGTGAGTGCTGCGACGCGGCATTCGCACGAGTACGGATAGACAAACTCATCAATTTAGCCTGATCACGTCAGGCTGCCAAGTAGAGTGGTGAAGCTGGGTCTAAGCATTCGATGACTCGGGTAGCCACAGGACGAGTGGCTTCCCCGTAACTATGAAACCTCTTGGGGAAAAAAGAAATCGCTTCTTCAAGTACAACACCAAATCGCAAAGCCTACCATGCGCTTCGTCGCTCTTGGAGGCATGATCCCGTTACGCCCCAAACTACCTGCCCATGTATTCCAATCTCGAGCACCGCTTGCAAACAATCACTGCGACCAACTTTTCCCCTAGAAACGAGAAGTGAACTTGACATCCAACGGGGGCTTGGACCAGAGAATCAGAATCGGCTGGTTGTGCCAGTCTCCAAACGCCTTCTCGTCGAACGACATGTCAAAATTGTACAAGACCTTGGACATGATTAGGCGCATCTCGTGGTACGCCAAGTTGCGGCCGATGCAGTCACGAGGCCCGAAGCCAAACGGCTTGTGCACGTCGCGGTTGTCGTGGAAGAAGGGCGACGAGGGGTTCTTGGTCGACTCGGGCAGCCACCGCTCCGGGTGGAACTCGCGCGCCTTGTGGAAGTTCTTCTCCGAGTGGAAAGCCGCCAAGTGGTGTACACCAACCTTGGTCTGGAGGGTAATGTTAGCGTGGCCGAGGGCAAGGCTGCGCACATCGCAGCATGGGCGGGCAGGACACTTACGTTTCCGGGAACTGAGACTCCGGCAATCTCTCTCGGGGGGCCTTCCGGAACCTGGCGGAGGAAGGCAACAGGGGCAGGGGGAACACGCGCAGCGCCTCTTCGAAACAGGCATTCAGGTACGTCAGTTGCCGGGTCCCCACGAAGTTGATTTCCTCGTTCGATGCAAAGGTCTCCCGGACTTCCTTGACGGCCCTCTTATGCGCCTCGGGGTTCTTGAGGAAGAAGTAGGTCAATCCGCTCAGCAGGGTGGCAGTGGTTTCGGAGCCGGCAATCATGAACAGGTCCGAGTTCGCCATCAGCTCTTCGTCGGTCATCGAGGCCTGCTCCTTGTTGTCCTTGTTGCGCGAAGCCATCATGTAGTCCATAAAGTCACCGCGGTCGGCCTGCTTGTGGCCCTTGATACGGGGCTCGCATAGCTTCTGAACCTTGGCCTCGTGCTCAACCAGCGCTTTCGAGATGACGCCTCGCAGGAGCTGGTTGACAAGCAAACCGATACCGGGAATACGGCCAACAATAGCCCGGTAGGGACCGGTCCTCAGGAAGTTGTGGATGTTGTCAAGCCACATGTTGGACTTGCCGGACTCCAGGCCTTCCAGGGGCGTACCGAAGGAGAGGTCAGCGATCAGATCGAAGGTGGTGAGGTTGTACCAGTGGCAGACGTTGGTGGTCTTTCCGGCCTGGGACATTTCGTTGATACGCTTGATCAGCAGATCGACGTAGACAGTCATGAGGGGCTCCTGCTGGGCCAGCGCCTTGTCTGAGAAGGCAGGCAGCATGGCTTTGCGGAAGCGGGGGTGATCCTGAGGAGTAGCGGAGATGATCTTTCTGGTGTCGACCGGAATGCCCTTGGCGCGGGCCTTGTTCAGCTCATTGTGGCCATGGCCGTAGATGTCCTTCCAGGCAGGGGCCGTGTTGAAGCTGAGGGTGTCCGCGCCAGTGCGGACGACCTCTCCGTACTTGTCGTGGAGATCGCGCACCCTGAACGCGTTGTTGCCCTTGAGGGCGCTGTAGAGCGTGGGAATAGGGGTGATGACCCATGACTTGGGACCCGGGAAGCGGCTGAGAGGGTGGAAGTAGAGGTTGTAGATAATATGGACGATTTGACGGACGACGAGGAAGGCGACAAGGCCAACAACCAGTTGGACGGCACCTCGCGAGGTGGCGAGGTGCTCGAGAACGGCAGCACCAAAAGCCATGCTGGTGTGTGTATGGATCGGCCCGAGACGAAGCGCGGGTCAATCAAGCAAGAGATGGTAAATCAGTGATAGCTAGTGGAAGCGTCATATCTGGAACTCCAGGGAGGGCGCGCGACGGCCGTTATTAATAAAAAAGCCAGGCCACCGGGCGCCGGGGCGCGCCGGGGCTCGGGCTCGGGCTCGTGCGAGTAGACCCAGCGACGCCAGAACCGCTGGCGAACTCCGGCGTCACTCTGCCAGCCCACCCAGCTGAATGGCTCAGCATGTGCCGGGGTGGGAAAGCTGGAATCCCGTGGCAGGCGTTAACCCCGATAGTGGACCCGGCTGCCTAAGTGTTGGTTGGCTTTGTGTGCTCGTCTCGTACGTAAGCGCGCCAGGGCTTCGATGACATATGATTGCCTGTAATTCGAGGAGCCCGGGTGCCGGCTGTTGTTGCTCGTGGCTTGTAGCTTGTTGGCAGGGCGGAATTCCGCCTGGGCTGAACGAAGTCGAGCTGGCATCTGGAATCATCAGCAGCCCCACTGCGCAGGCTCCCGGATTTGCAGGGTCGCCATTGGCGGTTTGGGTAGAATCTCACTCGCCGGCGAGTCGAGTCTTGTCATCTCTGGCCGGGACGCTCACCCACACATCACCACACTGGATCAAGAAACCCCTCACCAGACGCTCACAGCCACATTACACAGGCCCTGAGCGTGGTTGAGAGGCCCTCCGGAACGGCACAGCGGCAGCTGGATATGGTTGCTGCTGGAGGCCATCCATGCCCGACTGACGACAGGACTCAGCGCCGCGTGGCAGGCTATTCCCGGGTGGTGCAAGCGTCGATCACGGGTGAAGAGCAGGTGGCAATCGGGGCCAGGACCGTCCGAGGGACCCGACAGCGGCGACTTTCAGCGGCGACATGGGAGAACGGGATTCGGGATTCGAGGCCAGTCATGGCGCTACTGACCCTGGCGGACTGGGGGTGGACCCGACACAGAGGCTATCGGCGACTTTGGCGGTGGGACAGGTGGCACTCGCAGTTGTGCATTGTGGTGTGCAAGCATGCACGGCCGCATCCAGGATCAAGGCATGGCCAAGTTGCGAGATGTGACTCGGAGAAAACGCGAGGTAGCTCGGATGGATGAGTTGGCGGATCGAAATCCCTTCACGCATCGCTCAGCTTGCAGGGTCTTAGGAGGTATCTTCACAGTTTTTGAATGGGCAGTCCGCCTGGCCCGCCTCACTGGCAGGGCAACAACCTGCTCGTGATGGATCGAACCTTTCATCTCGTTAAGCTCCATGCGGTTTTCGCTTAAGAGGGAAGCCACGACGCGCCGTTGCGCTGTGAATACTTATCTGGGTATAGGTAGGTACCTACGGGTATGCCATACTAGACCAAGTAATGAGGTCGCCTAGGTGTACTCGTTAACTTCCATTAGGTCCCGCATGGAACCCGTAACCAACGCCCAGCCCATCAGTGATGGCCAAGCAGCTAAAGTCGCGGGTCCCGTCGCGCCTTCCTGCCGCGTTGGGCTTTGGATTCGTGCGCCTAGCCCTCCAACTGCCGAACCGTGGACACGGACTGCACAGGTACGCGTACATATCTACCTGACCTACATGTAGTAGGGCGCATTCATAAAATGCGTTCGGCAGCCGCAACTTCCGCTGACCAGTGCCTAAGTTACTCCGTATAAGTGCATTCCATATAGGTACATGACAACCGACAAACAATGGCAGGCTAAGGCTGCCTTGGCTGAGGCACCTCACGAATACTCGTACCTACCACTCTGCCTACTCCACTCCGTACGTATCATCTGCCCATCTGCCCAGGGCTGTGCCAGTCCGGGTACTCGTAGGTATCCAGGTACCTTAGGTTTCAGGTGTTCTATTTCGTGAGCTGCCCACGCTGGATACCACCAGTTCGCAATTTACTCCTGGTCCGTCTTAGCGGGCGACGATATTGTGCGTGCGCGTGGTCCTTCAACACGGCCGCGGACTGCAGATGCTCAGCCACACCCTTAGCGGGATTCAAGAAGGTTCGTAGTCTGTTTACGGAGATATCGCTGGCCGGCGCTCCAAAGAGCTGCACAGGGCGCTGCCGGCATTCGCAGCCGACACGGCTCCGAGACGTGAAACGTAATCATGCATACAACCCATGGCGTTAAACATTGCGGAGCACCCGGCGGCATTGGACGATGACAAGCGCATCCATCCTGTACAGCCAATTCTGCCTGCCTGCCTGTCGTGCCTGCCTGCCTGCCTGCCTGCCTCGACAGCTCTGTTCAAGTGGGAGGGCATCCGACAAGGCAAGAACTCTTTCACAACCCACGAAACACTGGACTACACGAGGAGGTATGCACCTCCTTTCCGTACCGTACACCTGAGGTATTTTAGGTACTTAGACCTACATGTAGGTGACCCAGTGCAACCGATCGGAAAAGCATGGGCTGGGATGGGCACGGAGGGTGCGACCGAGTATCTACAAGCAACCGGAATCGGCAGCTGCGGATACGAGACCTATCTCCGAGAGAACCTCCCTGTGCCCCCTCATCTTTCATGGGATGTTCAGCTCATGCTCGAAACCCCGGTCCCTCGTCCTGCTGCTCCTCGTACACCATCCCCTTCGAGGTGTCCCCCTCGTGCCCTCTGTGCCCTCTCAGCCTATGCACCCTCTTTCCACGGGTTGATTCGAGGTATGCGGGCTGCCTGACACGAGCAGGATTATCAGGTGTGGGGGGCACCTCTGCTTCTGCGCTTACAACCGCTTTGCCCCATCTTCGTCGTCGCCGCCATCATACCGACGCACATATGTTTCCGACAGAAACCTCCCATGACCCCGACGCCCTGTTGCTCCTCGCCGATTTGCTGCTCCCTGCGCCTGCATGTTGTGGTACAACCCGCCCGGACGCCACCGGGTCCCCGGCCCCGGATTCACCGACATCCGCACCACCTCCGAGCCCGGTTCCCGCCCCGACGGGATCGGAGATAACGACTTCTCGGCTGAGCCCTCCCCTCTCCAGCTTGTACCGTCGCCACGCTGCCATGCTGCTGTCTGTCTGGCCACGGGACTGTGTTCTGACACGGGTCTCTCCTTGTCCCGAAGCTGCTTCAGGATGTCATCGTCCATCTGACAAAGAGGTAGGCTTACCGGCCGACCTTCCGTGTTCGTGCTGTATGGCACCACTCCGCGACTTGGCTGGCGCGGCGCCACCTGCTCAAGCACACGCGCCCGTTCTCCAAGCCCGGTCCACGCCGGCGAAGGGGCCCGCGAGCTCTGCGGCGACGCGGAAAGCAGCCTTCCCGTGTCGCGGGACTGCTGCTCGAGATTGGATGTTGTCTTGGTGAGCAATGGTCGAAGGCTAGTCTGGCCACCTCTGGCGAAGGACCGCGACGGCCCTGCTTTCACCCCACCTATGAGGGACGTATCGTCCGATCTCACAGGCAGCGGGATTCGGCTGCGAGTTTCGCTCGTCTGACTCGACACCGCTGCTTCACTGGCGATGTTGACGGAGATAGGGATCCGACTGGGTGGTCTCTTGAACTGGACAGGCACTGGCGCTTGGTTCTCCTGGGAAACCCTTCGCTCGTCCTCGGCCCATTCTCGCTCGACGCCCGCCGTTTCTCGTTCTTGTGTGTCGGTGATCTCGTCGCCTGAAGAGGCTGTGCTGGAAACTGATCTCAACTTGGATCCGGCCATCTCCTCACCATTCTGCGAGTTGGCACCATCAGAAACTCCCATCTTCAATTCCATGCTCAACCTGTGGGAAGAGCTGGGAAACGACGAGCTTGACTGCAATCTTCCTCCGTTCCGGTTGGGGCTCGAAGGCTCGAACAGGTTCCCTCGTCTTTCCAGACTCTTGACATCTTCCAGGTCTCTCCAGTCGCTGCTCTTCTCGTCTATGCCGCTCTCTCCTATGGCTTGGACCTCATCAACCCGCAGGTACTCATTGCTGTTCGGGAGTTCCTTGCTGTCCTGCGAATCTTCTGCGTCAGTGGCGTCGCCCGTGGTCGTGCCCTCAACAGCGCCGTTTGGTTGGTCATGATTGGCAGAAAAACTACGGAGCTCGTCGACGGCCACCTCACCAACAGACTCGGCGCATCCGCCCCTCACGCTGTCGCCTGCCACTCCTTCGCCTTCCAAGACGCTGCCCTCGGTATCTGAGTGGAGATACGCCCCTGCCCACTCGTGGTCGTTCAAGAGATCCAGGTAAGTCTTGTCTGTTGGCAAAGTGGAACGCGCGAGACGCCTGCGAAAGGCAATCATGTCCTCGAGTGAATCAGTCGTATCGCCTCTGCCGCGGTCATGCTCCGACCCTGTCGCGGGATTGATTTCATCCGTATCTATGGCATCGACAATCCATTGCGAGCCACTCACGTGGTACTGCCGACGACTGCGCGGGCTGATCGGGTTGGCCTCTTGAAGCAGCGGCACTCTTCTTTGTAGCGTGGGATCGTTATACTCTCTGCGCTGTGCAGGCGGTTTGGGCCAGCGCCGACACCGCGCCTTGAGGGTAGCCAGTCGTCTCGGCGGTGGTGGTACATCCTCGAGGACCGCCATCCATAAACACCACCAGTCGAGAGCAGCGGGATACTGCCGCGTGCTGCCACAGAGCAACGCCTTCCACTGCTCGTCCTCTTCGCAGCAGCAGAAGCGCATGGCGACACTCTCGGCCCAGCAGGGCAGCGCTGCCGCCCGTTCCCAGCCCATCACCAATGCCACGTCGCCGGTGGCCTCGTCGATGATGATATTCCGCGTTGACACATCGCCATGTGTCAAAACGCACGGGAATGATTCGGGCATGCGCTCCGCGAGCAGGGTGATGATCCCATCGTCAACGCCACGCGCCCGCAGGCTTGCCTCGATGAGCATCCAGAAGTCGGCGTCTGAGTGGCACGGACCAAAGCCACCTGTGGCGCGGGATGCCATGGATGACGACGCGGGCCCCGTGCCGAAAAGCCTCTCGTGGCCGCGAACAGGCCCACCGCCAACGCTCGAGATGCACTCAGTCACGCCTCGGCGCCACTGGTCGATGTAACGGCCAACCTGGCGGGCGAGCCTCTGCCGCTCTTGGTCTCCGAGGGTCCACCAAAGGTCGTAAAGCGTCCGGCCGCCGCGAACCTGCTCCGAGAGAGTGATGACTTTGGGCCCTTCCTTCCAGGCTGAGATGATCCGGGGAAGGGGCACGCGCGTCGATACTCGAAGCAGATCGATGGCCGCCGCGGCCGCCACTTCGCCGTCGGCATCACCGGGCTGGCTGTCTTCGAGCGTCTCGGTCAGCACAAGATTGTTCCCGATGTGCCAGGTCTGGGTCTCGTCGTCGTTGTACGCAAGTCGAAGACTCGTCCTGAAGGGGATCGAGTCGACGGCTAGGCAGTACGGCGTCAAGCATGCGGGGCAGATGTCCTTGACATGCCCAATGTCCCAGACGGGGTTTCCAGCTGCGTCCTTGCCACCACTGGGGCTGTCCCAGCCGCCTTGCGATCCATCGCATTCCTCTCCGCGTAGGTCTCTTTTCTGGTCTTGGTTCTGGCGACGTTGTCGTTGCTGTCGCTCCTCTTCGGTGTCATGTTGCCGATGCTGTCGTCTCCGCCAAAGCCTCGTCCCCTCATGGCTCTGTAACTTGTCTCCCGGAGCCGACGGGCTGCCCCCTGACGCCAAGCCCGTGTCCCCTGCAGGCGTGGCGGTTGCGGTGACGAGCCCCGACCCGGGTCGCAAGGGTGTGGCAGCGGCAGTGGTCTCATACTCCAAGTGCGGGCGCAAGCTTGCAGTACGAGTACTTATGCCCGCGCAGGTCAATAAACTGGGGTCGTGCAGGAGGGTCACATCGGGGCGATGACCGTCATAAGGTAGGTAGGAGGGGTTTCGCGAGTCCACGGCAACAACAGTAGCAGCAGTGGGGGTGGTGGTGGTGGTGGTGGTGGTGATCGGGGCTGCAGCTTGAGGTCTTGGCGGCTGCGACCCCGGCGTCGAGCAGACGGGGCCGACCTCGCGCGCTTCTTGCTGCTGCTGCTGCTGCTGCTGCTGCTGCTGCTGCTGCTGCTGCCGGCGTTGTCGCGAGCAGTCCCCCGAGACCGCCAGATTGAGCACGTCGTGGCCCCATGACTGCTCGGTCTCGGTGTTTACCTCTGGTCCCGAAGCGGGCGCCATTCCAGGGTTCTTTAAATGGCTTCGGCTAATGACCGTGGCCCCACCTCCCGCTTCAAGGGTGATGAGGTGAGCGCGACCTCAGCTGGGCCACTCGGAGACTCGGAAAGCTCGGGACCAGATTCAACTCCGCGCTTGTCGATTCGGGAGGGGTTCGCCCGTCTGTTCTGCTCGGTTCGCCGTTTTTTTCTTTCCTGTGGCACAGCTTCGGGTTGTCGCTTTTTCTACAATTCACTGGGACGTTGAGCGGCTTGGGTTTATGAGTAGGTCGCGGAACAAAGCCTCGCGCCAAGCATAGCCTCCTGACGCAAACGATGCCACAGCCTCCTCGAAGCGGAGACGTAGAGACAAAGAAAGACAACAATGAAAGCTTGCGGCCGAGCGCGCGCACGCATGGGCAGGCTCATAACAGGGGCCGGAATGAGAGGGGGACGTGCGAATTGGGCCCTTCCGAAGATGTCAATACCCAGCTCGCGTGATTGAATTTGAATCCTTCTCAATTGGTATTGTACACACGACGGCCGTGATGTGCTGCTCATGCTGGATAAGGGTATAATTATGATTGGATTAAGTAGAAGTCTAACAAGCGGCGTGGGAGGCGCAAACGCTCAGAACGCAAGGGGGCCTCGCTTGATGAGCCGGCGTTTTGCAGCCCCGGAAGGAAAACAGACGAAACAAAAGGAAGAAAATTCAATGTCCTGGGTGACCGTCCTAACTCCAAAAGTGAACCTCTCATGCAGCAGCCGCAGGGGCCTGTGGGGGCGGCGCCGGCGCCGCCGGCTTTTGCGCGACGATGCGATACGTGGTGGTGATGAGGCGCATGTTGTCCATTTCCACAAAGGCCTGACCGTCCAGGCAGAAGCGGTCGATTAATGTCTTGAAGTGCTGGGGCAGCGCGCGGACCTTGACGAGGCCGTGGATGACCTTGCGCAGGGAGCGGAAGTAAATATCGACCTTGTCAATCAGAGGGGCCTGCAGGCCGTCTATGCTGGGGTTGTCGGATTTTGTGACGCTGAAGCCGGCGTTGACCAGGTCCTTCTCAAAGCTGGCGGGGGTGGGCGTGCCGACGGCGCCAATGAGCGGCTTGACGCGTCGCATGAGCTCGGCATGCTTGGGGTCCTTGGGGTCGTAGGGCGGCAGGCTGACCCAGTCGACCAGAACAAATTTGGCGCCGGGCTTCAGGCACCTGTAGATCTCCTTGAAGAGCTGCGAAAGGTCTTTGCACAAGCTGAGGGCCTGGATCTCGTAGAAGGCGTCAAAGGACTCGTCCAGGAAGGGCAGGGGCAGGTCGTTCTGGTCGTGGACGACGAACTGGTTGTCGAAGCCCTTTGCCGTGTTGAACTCGCGCGCCTGGGCGATCTGGTTTGAGTCAATGTTGAGGCCGACGACCTGGGCGCCCGAGTAGCTCGTCATGTGGGCAGCGACGCGGCCGCGACCGCAGCCGAGGTCAAGAGCCTTCATGCCGGGGCCGAGACCGATCTCGCGGGCAATAGCTTCCTCGTTGAGGTTCTGGTTGTCGAGGACGGAGGCCTTGGAATCCATGTTGGGGGGATGTACATCTTCTCGACGTCGCCAAGACTGCAGAGGTGGTTGAGGACCGAGTAGTAGGACTGGAGACACTCGCCGACGCGCTGCTGGTAGTCGGGACCAAAGGCGGCAATCATCTCCTGTTCGTTGTCCCAGTCATGGTTGTATATCTCGTACGAGGCCATGAAGTCGTCGACCTGCTTGGGGGTGAGGTCGTGGATGTGCTTGAAGGCCTTGAGGAAGGTCTTCCAGCGCTTGGGGTTTGCGGCTCTGTCGATGGAGCCATCGTGCTTGGGGGCGGCGGCGTTGGCGGCGGCGGCGAGCTGGGGCTTCTCGTTGACAATGTCGCTGGTGCGGGAGCTGTCACTGCTGCCGTTGCGGCTCTGCTGAAGGGCGGGAGGGCCGGTGGTGACCGGGACGTCAGGGGCGGTCACGGCAGCCATGTTACGGAGACTTGGCGCGGCGGGGGGGCGGGTGAAGAGGAAGAGGGCGCGTGAGTGCGTGTACGTGTATACTCGTTCGTGCGAGAGGGAGGGTGTAGGTAGGTAGGTAGGTAGGTGTGTGTGGACGGGCGGAGCTGTGCCGGGTATGGGGGAGGGGCGCAACAGCAGCAGTAGCAGCAGCAACCGCAGGTAAGGTAGGATGTGACGGGAGATGGGGGAGAGACAGTGTAGGTAGATTTGTGTTTTATTTGGTCTGCCCCGTGTCTCGTCTGCAGCAAGCCACGGCAGAGATATTAAGGTGGGTAGGTGGGTTGGTGTCGGAGAATGACGAGGACGGTAGAGCCACCTGGGCGGGCAAGCTGGTGGGCGTGGATGGCGAGTGAGGTCGGGTGGAAATACGAGACGGCGAGCTCAAGCGCGGGATGCCAGACAAAGGTCTTCCAAGACTTCAAATGGAAGGCAAGGCAGGTCCAGAGGTGGTGGTAGGTAAGGGGAAGAGGAGTACTACGAGCAGAGGGAAAGGAGGAGAGAATAGAGTTGCTCATGGCAGCAGCAGCAGATGGAAGAACACTGCACCCATTCCATCTATGGGACCAATGGACTTGAGGTAGGAGACAGGGGAGAGGTACTCGCACGAACGAGACAGGGGGCGACTGCCTCTGCTGGCTGGACGCGCCAACGCCGGCAACGTCGGTCAAGTCACGTCGCGCCGGGTCCGGTCAGGTCCGGCCGACAGCTGAAGCCCTTGTGAGCGGGCAGAGGTGGCCGTAGGTACGGGACCTGCGGAGGTACTCGTGGGAGTACCCGACCGGACTGGGCCACAGGATTATCAATCTATCATGTGCATACGCGTAGGTAGGTCAGGTAGGTAGCTAATGGATTGAATCGACTTGTACTCGAAGGTAGGCAACTCGGGTAACGGGCATCCATGAACCCAATGCATCCTGAAGCTAGGTACATGAACTGCATTGATTGGTGAGGGTCAGCCAGTGCAGGTGCGAGCTGTGACCAGCCCGGCCAGGGAGTCCAAGTTCTCTAGTTTCACGGGACGATTTTGAACAAAAAGTCGGACTGGCGACTGAAGCTATGGAGAGAGGGGTCTAGTCGAGTGCTGCTGGTGTCAGTTTGTTGGGTTGGGCAGAACAGAGGGGGGCGCGGCCGGGCCTTTTTCTCGAGGTGAGAGGTGATTCGTGGTGTGTAAGCCTGGTGAGGTGTAAGGAAGGTGGCGCGAGCAGCTTAGTACCCTGGAAGGTACCTTACGGGCACCTAACCTTGCGGATGGCCACTGGGCCGATGAGCTGATGCCGGGCGGGTGTTCAGGATGGGCCAGATGGAAATACTCGTAGAGCACGGCGGATGGCATGCAGAGCAGGTAGGTAGGCAGCTGCTGCTGTCCCCGTCATGTCTACTGCACGGATGTCGGTCCACTGGGCCGGCGAGTACATTTACATTGAGACGGTGGGTAGGAATGGGGGTTGGAAGGCACCCGTTACGCCGATACCTACGTTCTGAGAAGAAGGAAACGGGAATACATGCGTTGGGAGATGCGCGCACCTAAGGTAGGCCCCGGGACTGGGCGTGACTCTGAGAGTCGTGCTTCGGGCGAAAGAGCGATCGGGCGATATTACTGATTTCACGTACGGGTCGCCCTGCTGCAATGACGCATTATTTAATCTGAGCAGGCACGGGATAGATAGACTTTGGATCGCCTGAACGGGAAAGGCCCGCCTCCGGAAAAGCCGAAAGGACGGGAAGGTGCGACTTGCGCGAATCAAATGTCCTGATGGATGCATCTCAGTCAGGGTACTTCCACTCGTGCCTGCCTAGGTACACCTACCTAAGGATACTGAGGTCGTTTCCTCAGGTCCGGCCGGCCTGCATGCAATAATGAGGTACCGCCCAGAAGTACCTCCATAGCCGGGTCGAGATCCTCGCACGAATTCCCGTCGCTTACCCGTTGGCAAAGTTTCCAGGCCGGAGTGGCATCCGTGATATCAAACCCCCTCCCTTTGCAAAATGTCCTACGGCATACTCGTACGAGTACAGATGGGAAAAAGGTGGTCCATTCGCATGCGATCCCCTTGCTAGCTCCGCTTTGCGGCGTACCGGGCGGCTGCCAAGCAAAGCCCACAGATGCTTGTCCATAGCTTCCAACTCTTAGCTTCTTTTCAAGGTGAGGCGCGCCGAGCAGACCTTGTCATCGACATCCATACTCGTAGCCGCAGACCCGTCAACGTGGCCGCCTCTGCAGACTCATCAGTCACCATCGCTATTGCTCTCGCGGCAGTTGGGGTGGGTTCTCCCTCTGCTGAGGTACGAGTGCTTCTATCGCAACGCGCGCTGTGCCAGTTTTTAGGACGATTCTACTAGCCGCCCTTTGAGTCCACGTCCCTATTCTTTTCATACGCCGCCTCTGTCCATGCAAGCGAACGCCTGGTACGGAGGAGCCGTATTGAGTTTTCCCTGGAGGATAATTCCGGAGCGTCATCTGGCACGCTGCCCACCCGTCGTGTAACCCGGACTTGCAAGCTTCTAATCTACTCCGTCAAAGAGGTACGAGTATGTCTCGTGAGTGCCTAAGTCAGGACCTCGAAAACCCAGGACGATACTCGCACAAGGCGATGTACGGAGAAAGAAACCCACAAGAATAGCACAAGTGGGAAAAGTGGAGAGGTTACCGGGGTTGAGGTTGCAGGCGCAAGCTAAAAGTGCGTACCCAAGTACCTAAAGATACGATACTCGTCAGGTATCCATTTATTAGGTCTTGAAGAACCACCTCCTTGCCCCGGGCTATCGCTGCTCGGCCAGCCAGAGCTCTCATCTCGACCAGGGCGGGCCATTAGATGAGAGATTCATGGCTGCCGGGCACGGATTGAGAGGGCAATGTAAAGCACCGCGGCGACGCATTGCGTGGAATGACGCGATCGATTGACTGCAGCGTTCTCCGCAAACATGGAGGGCGAACAGCTCACCTGGCCATATACTCGTAGACCTACATATGCTCCCCGTGCAGTAGTCTTATGGATTGGACCCGGGGGTAGCGGCGTCTCGCATTCGTCGCAGGCGCCTGCTCGTCCCTTCTGAATGGCGGAGTGCTTCCTGCTGGTCGGTCCATGGCCCTGTGCGATGGGGACGTGTGCAAGTGGTGGGCGCCCCGGCCCCGACAGGGCCAAGCGCGTCAACCGAGCCAGCAAGCGGCATCTGACAGTGACAAGCTGCCGCGCTTGTCAAGCATCTTATGCCGGGCTCCGCAAATCCCTACTCGTCTCGGGAAGCGGATCGGGGCCACGCGACTAGCGAATCGTCACTCTGCAGCTTGCGCAGTGCGCCGTTGCGCGGTGCGCTGCACCTTGTGCTCTCCTCGACTCCTCGTGCTCCTCTGGCAACTCACAGCCCGAGGTGCACCGGCAGGACAACCATCTTCGATGAGCACGCGCCTCCGCGGGTGGATGTGTGTGTGTGGGGCGCCTTAAGTAACCGGTTCCGTGTGTGGTCTTCGGAGTACTCGCATGAAGAGATTGCCACATCCACTCAACCCACGAGCTACTCCGTTCGTGTATTTGCACTCCGTCGCTCCGTAGGCTAGCATGGAGTTCGTTGGTTTTCGGGATTACACGTACTCGCGCGGATGCGAATGAGAAACAGCCGCCGTCAAAACCAGGCGCAGAGAATGTTTGAGGATGCGGGAAAGCCGAGGACGAGGTTTGCACGAGGCCCCGTAGCGTAGCCCCGAGCCGTGCGGTTTCGCGGTTTCGCGGCTTGCTCCAACGACCGCGGGCGCAGAAGAGGCGAGGCGGTGCGTTAGGAGAGTGGGTGACTAGTGACGAAGCTGGCTGGCTGACGACCGGGGGCAAGGAATGGGCAGGGCTGAACTGTTGATCAACCGTTGTTCGCCTGCCCATCTGTTTGACTATCCATATCTCGCAAGCCTGCGCTATGGGTTCGGAAATGGGCAAGTGATGAGAAGCGGACCATGCATGGTACCCGCACGACCGTCGCGTTGCATATATCCGTCGACTTTTGTTCAACCGTGGGCTGGTGCGAGGAGTCGTGAGGGCGGTACTCGTACGAGTACGCAGGTATGACTCGGCTGCACGTTCCTAACCTGGTCGTTCCTGGACCGTTGTGTGCTCGCGTTATGAAGGAGTGGATGGCCGATGCTCAGCTGCTGGGTGTTGGCGCAAGGGTCCATGGGTGTTTGGCAAAGGTGGGAGAATGAGGCGATACGGTGGTGAAGGGCCGCCATCGGCGTCGGAGCCGGAGGACGAGGAAGCGGAGGAGGAATAGAAGAGGCCGAAGAGGAGCACCTGCACAGCTTACGGACAAGGGCACATGGACCAGACGCCAGAGCCAAAGCGAAACGCGGGCTGACCTGCCCAAGATCAGGTACCTAATCTGCTCGTACCTTACCCAAACCCGCCCTGATTAGGTCAGATACCTCGGGCTTTGATATCTGGTACGAGTACCTAGTCTAGGTACCTTGCAGCTGAGGTCCAGACTGGGCTCCAGCCGGCGCAAAGGGAGAAGCAGGTATGACTCAACCATACTCCGTAGATGCCTGCCCAACAAGAAAATATCCTACATCCAATGTACCTACCTGGTAATCCAAGTGGACATGACCTCTCCAAGAGGGCGAACCGGGCCTCGTGGAAGGCGCCATGCACACAGATCTGCATCCATCCCGTGGAAGGCACTGGTGCTTGCAATCTTGATTAGAAATCCGGCCCAACGTTCGGGCCAGCATCGGCTTTGGCAGTCGGTGCTCTCCACCTCTTCCCTCTGCTCCTCACGCCCTCCTCCTCCTCCGCCGCCGCCTTCGCCGCCCGCGACTCGTTATCGCCGCCTCAGCATGGCCGCCGCCTCAGCCCTCAGGCGTCCAGTTCCGGCCCGCCAATCCAAGCTTCGCCGGCGCCCACGCCCATCAACGCCACGTCGCGGTCTAGCGCGCTTCGTTCTAGCTTCCGGCCTTGAAAGGATTGCTTTCCATCCCCCCGGAAACGGCCTAGCTATCTCCGACTGCTCCCGGCTCTTCCGGCCGCCTCGTGCCACTTGCACCACCGTTCGAGGCCCTGTCAGCGCGCCGTGCATACTCGTACAAGAGGGTGTCGGTTCTGTTACCAGCACTGCCAATATGTATTCTCTGGATACTCGTACAAGATTGGCCCGGTCTCCCGGCATTCCGATGTCGCTGATTCGCCTTCGCCTTGCGTCGTCGGGATCGCCCTCGCTTGCATTTCTCCTCCCACCCAACACACAGGAGCACGGCTGCGCGTGGCCACCCCGGCGTTGTCGTGCGCGTCAAGTGCGCTTCAGTCCTTACGAGTACACCACGCCAATCTCTTCCTTCTCCCACGAAGCCCACTCTTCGACATGTGTCCGACACCCCCTTCCTGACACACGACTTTGAAAATACCCTGGTCAGTGACTGCTGCAGATGTTGACTCGTACGAATATCATACAGTGAGCTACTGAATGTAGGTACTCGTACAGATAGAGATGGGAGATAGTGGCCCCTCGCTGCAGGCCCATCCATGCATCGGGTGGGCCGACCCGCAGCCTGCCCTCTTCGCACCTACGGAGTACGTCACTGTCGCGACTTGGCAATGACGTAGTAGCTGCTTGAGACCAGAGCGCACAGGACGCGTGAGCGTTTCGAGGCATCGCAACGCCAGGCCTGTGACCTCCCAGCTCGTTTTGCCACAAGTACTAACGAGCTCGCGTTCTGGGCAAAGCCCGCTCACTCGTACGAGTATTCCAAGTTCCCACCGCAGCTGTCAAAAGTAGTCTGCTCCACGGAGGCTGGGCTCTGGGCCGGCCACGTCCAATCATGGTCTTGGCCGGCGCTGTTTCGGGCATGCGGCTCCTCCTCGCTGCCCAAGGCGACGTCGAAATAAGCTTCAAGGGCAGTTTTCACGGCAAACCGGCAAAGACACGGCATCTCATTGGTCTCACCCCGACCGGCGCTGGGGGGTGTGTGTGGTATTTGATTCAGGGCGGATCAGCGGCTACGAGTCAGCCACCCGCGCCGCTCCGCGCCCGTACCTGTCAAAGTCGCCGGCATCATCCTGCCCCTTATTGTCCCGCGGGAATGGATAGATCCGATCTATGCGGCTGTCTTGCGATTCCACGCCACTTCGCTCGGCTTGGTCCGCTCTGCCGGGTTCTCAGAGACGCCAACTCCCAGTTCCATGGCTGCCCCTGTCTGCCCCTGTCTGCCCGCAGCCGGCCATGTACGGCCAGGTCGAAATAGACAGTACTGGTACGAGTACAACATCTCGCACGAATCTGAGGTTGAGGTGTATGCAGGGACGGAGCCAACTTAACGCCCAGCAAGCTGCGACTCGTCGACCTGGTTGTAGGAGCCGGGGGAGTTTCAAGGCGGAAGGCAGGTTGCTCGTAGGAGATGAGTGGCTTCAGAGAGGATGCTCGGCTGCACAAAAGCCTCATCAGAGTACGGGATGGGCGAGCACTGGAGGAAGCAAGCCGGGACTCGTCCATCTCAGTGGCATACATGGCACCGCTCCTGACCAACAGTGCACAATGGCAGTGCCCAGTCGTTCTCTGCCACATACTCGGACCTCGGCGCCCTCGCTAGTGGGAAGGGCCACTCGCTAGTCGATGACGACGAACTGAGGCCGCCAGCGTCGCGCGATCAGATCGTGAGAGCGCGCTATAGTCCGGGGGTGCCAAGATGCTACTTGCGGACGGGCTGGCGGACAGCTCTCTCTTCAGCCCTACAGAGTGTCCCTCCCGCCACGTACACGGGGAGCAGCGTGCCCTGCTTGGCTTATACGCGTACAGCCGGTGTTACAACGGGTAAGCAGGCCTCTGGATCAGCTGACCCGGTAGACACAGGCGGGCTAGAACAGCTCGCGATGGTGGCGGGGCGGGCGATGCATACATCTCAAACGGGACGAAGTCCGACGTTCCGGGCACCCCCGTTCGATGTATGGGCACGCCCGTGATATCCGGCTTGCCGTGCAGCTCGCATGGGGGGTGCCTACCTGAACACCCACCCCCGCGCCCCTTGGGCTGGCTGGCTGTCCGTATACACTTACCTTACAACGTGCCTCAGGGGGGGCAACGTGCAGATCTGGGGTCAACGCCAGCTCCCTGGGCTTGCTCCTCTCTGCAGGGCATAGCGACCAGTCGGCCCATGTCCCGGGGAGGGAGGGCATGTCAGAGCGGGACCCTCGAGCCAATGGCAGCCTTTCAGCCCCGACGGGTCCGGCCTGTTCGTCGCAAAGTGGTGCTGGGAGGAGTTGGTGGTTGCCCGTTAGCTGCGTTTTGTGCGAAGAGGGGGGGGGAGGGCGGTTTATCGACTGGTCTTCCGGGTCAGGCAGGCCGATGTCGCCATGTACTCTCCACGTGTCCGTCACCAGGTGTCCTGCTGTAGATGGCTGTTACCTGTTACTGGCTTTCTCAGTCTTGTGACCACAGGTGAGTATCCTTTAAAACGGGGGCCGTATTGTGGTATAAATACCACGCAGCAGCGCCCCCTGAAACACCAGCTGAGAGCGAGGGCTGTCTCCAACCAACGGCGCGCACACCAAGAGCACCACAAGGGTGGCACACGGTCAGATGGCTATTTATTCTCTCAGACGATAGGGTTTCCCGGCCTTTCCTTGCTGGGAGACTGAGCTCGGCTATCCAAGTCCAAGACTGGGCTGCGACCAGTTCGAATACAATACTCCCGGCCCTGCTGCCGTCGAAATTTCCGTCTCTTCGCAACGGCCCATCCGCTGCCAGAAACATCGCATCGACCTGGTGTTCAAGATGGCCACGACTCCCTTGGTTTCATCTAGAACTCAAACGTCCTTGTGGCTTTATGAACTTGTGTGCCAGACCGTTGAAGAGAAGGCCGTGTCGATCGAGTCAAAGGATATCATTATGCAATAGACTCGGCGTGTACCGACGCGTCGTTTCGTTTCCGCCGAAGGCGAGGATGCCCCCGCCCCCTAATGCGCGTATCACGACAACCCCGAAGAATCAAGCCCGGGTTCAACCCAGACCGATGAGATCCGAACGCTAGTTCCAGACTTCCTCGCCAAGCACGCCTCACGAGAAGCCCCCAACGACGTTATCAGGAGCCTTGAATCGGCACGACAGCAGATGATCAGTACAAAACAAAACAAAGCCAACCCAGGCTGCCTTCACAGGCACTGACGGCGTCGATCACACCGGTCACGAGTTGTCCATGCAAACACGCCCAAGCCCGAAGGCCTGCTAGCCGCCCACGCGGAGGAAGGACGAGGCGGCGTCCCCTTGCCTGGGTACTCACGAGTGGGCATCACCACACACACACACACACACACGAGACGCACGCTATCGGTCATTACACGCAGCGTACTACGATCGCAGTACTTCCCTCCCGGGCTGTTGCGGGAGCGTGCCGTCGAAGCCAGAGAGCCTCCCCTACCGACAGGACCATCTTGTCTCCCTTCAACGGACGTTGCGCGTGAGCACTTGGCCGTCAGTGACACGGGGGGGGAAAGGGGCTCTGGCGCTAGCTACTATTCCATGCCCAGCAATCTTGACTCTGCTGGGCACTGCGCTCGTCGGTTACGAGGCAGGCCTGCCTGCGGAGATGTTGAGCCGTCCTCTGCCTGGGCCGTCTCAGTCTGTCTCCGGTAAGCAACTCAACATGAGGGAGGGTACACACCCCTCCCCGTCTACACAGCCGTCGTGGCCGTCCCCGTGGGAAGCCGCCCGGCCCAGCCCGTCCCATCACCGTCGCAGCACATCTCATCTTGCCGCCGAACGAATTCTCACTTTGTCACTCTTTGCGGGCCCGGGTCCTCTTTTCACGAGATACTGCACATTTCCGTAAGCGGCCGTCCAAGGGGCGGCACAACCTCGTGTGTTGTAAGGAAGTAGATACATGTAGGTATGTATGTAGATAATGTGAACAACAAGAGACAAAACTCCTCCTTTCCAAGGCTCCCGCTCGTTCGTGCAGTGTAAGGGGAACGCACGGAATGAAAAAAAAAAAAAAAAACAGAAAGAGGCCGTCCTGTCTCCCCAAGCACACGCCCACAGCTGCCGGCGTCGCGGGTTTTCCCAAGGTTGCGATCTTCGGTCACGAGCCTGGCCTCTCATCAATGGCAACGTAAAAGCCTGGCCTTGAAAAAGGGGGGGGATCCCTGTCCAATGGAAGAGCGGAATCACAACCTCGTTGCTCCCCAACATCCGAGACGCGGTGGACTGATTCCTCTTTAGAAGATTTCTTTTTTCTTTTTCTCCATCTCTCCTTCTGTCCTCCTTTTCCTCATTCTTTCTTCCTCTTTTCCCTTTTCGTCCCTCCCCCCCAGCCCCGTAGAGGAGAAAGAGGAGGACAGAAATGGACCTGCCATTCTCAGAAGAAGACAAAGAACGCCCCGGCGACAACCGCCAGCGCCCCCGTGGCCCAGGAGCCCGGCGCGGCGGCCGACCCGGGGGCGCCGGCGGTGGGGATCTCGGAGGGCGAGGCCGAGGAGGAGGATGCCGGAGGGGGCGCGGACGGGCTGCCCGCGTCGCCGCCGCCGGGGACAGCAGCAGAGGAGGCGGCAGGCGTCGAGTAGGCGGCGGTCTGGAAGCCCGTGTTCGACGAGCCCCCGGCGGCGGTCGGGTAGCCGCCCGTGGGCGTGGCCAGGGCCGCGGTGCTGGGGAAGCCGCTGGCCGGCACGCTGACGCTCATCGTGCTGCCCGGGTTGAAGGCCGGCGGCGCGTAAGAGGAGGAAGAGGAAGAGGCGCCGGGGGGAGCGGGGTAGCCCGAGGGCATGCCGGCGGGCGGGGGCGCGGAAGAGGCGGCGTCGGTGCAGGTGTCCGAGGAGGAGGCTGGGGGCGCGGAAGCAGCGCCTCCCGTGGGGACGGCTGGGGCCGAGGGCGCGGGAGCGGATGTGCTCCCAGGGATCTCGTCGGTGCACGTCTCGGAGGAGGAGGAGGAGGACGGGGGCGGGGCCGCGACGCCGCCGGTGGGGACCGCGGGGGCGGGCGTGGTGCTGTCGGTGCACGTGTCCGAGGAGGCGGTGGGCACGGAGGGCATGGGCGCGGGCGGAGGCGTGGTGGTGGGCGTCTCCGTCGTCTGCGGGGGCGGGGCGGGCGCCGGGGTGGTCTCGTCGGTGCACGTGGTGTCCGCGGGGGGCGCGGGCGGGGGCGCGGCGGCTCCGCCCGTGGGGACGGCCGGGGTCGGCTCCGGGGCCGGGGGAGGGGTCTCCGGCGCGGGAGGGGCGGGGGCGGTGGCCTCGTCGGTGCACGTGGTGTCCGAGGTGGCCGGGGGCGCGGGCGCGGGCGGGGCCGCAGCCGGGGGAGGCGTCTCGGCGGGCGGGGGAGGCGCGGGCGTGGCGGCGGCGGCGGTGGTCTCGTCGGTGCACGTGGTGTCGGAGGACGGGGCGGGGGCGGGGGCGGCGTCGAGGCCCGGGCCGGCCGGGGTCGGCGCCACGGGGTAGTTGCCCGGGTGGGTCGTCGGGAAGGTCCCGCCCTCCGGCAGAGACGGGGGCTGCTGGGGCTGGGCGTTGCCGGCCTCGGCGTATGAGGCGGCCGCGGCCGTGACCAGCACGGCGCCGACGTAGCCGTATTTCAGGATGTGGACCATTTTGGCTTGATTTCTGTCTCCCTTTCTTTATTTTTACTTTCGTTTCTTTCGTTCCTTTTTTTCCCGTCTTTTTTTTTTTGCCAAGAGTTGGCTCTCTCTTCACCCTCTGATTCACTTAATCTTTCCTATCCTGAGGATGTTTCTTGCTTGTTCGTTGGTGGTGGTGGTGGTGATGGTGGTCGTCGTCGAGACGGATTTCAATGAATGACTTGACTGCCGGTTCAAGGCAATGCGAATGATGTGTGAAGAGATCGGTCGTGGGTTGTCTGAACCCGTCGTACAAGGGGAAATGAAATTGCTGCGCACCAGGCGTTGTTGCAAGAGAAGTGTGGGAAGATGCTGGGCCAGTCGGAAAGGAGCGAGAAGCAGGAAGGTCTTCTGACATCCGACGGCGAGCAGCAACGGACAAGCCTTAAGAAGGAGAAGCAGCAGCGGCAGCAGCACAACGCCAGCAGCAACAACAACCCTCGCCTGCCAGATAGGGGTCGTCCGTCACCAACAAGAGGAAACGCACGCATGGCTGGGGGGCCCGCGTGGATCTGTGATGGAGCCACTCCTGAGCACTATTTTGAGCACAATGCAGGGGGGGACTTCTTGCGCCGGCACGGCTGGGCAGCGATCGCCAAGGGGTCTCTCTGCTGCTGCTCGCATGTCCGCCTTGATCTCTGCTATGTGTGTGTGTGTGTCTCTGCGAGCAAAGAACAACGCACACATGGATGAGACTAGCCCATCCTGAATGCAATCCTTTCCCGCGGGTGAGACTCGACCTGGTCGCTCAGGGTGGTGGGGCTTGGTCTCTATGATCACCGAACCGCGCTGCCTAGCACCCTGAACGCCCGCTTCGCCCGCTCCTTTCGCCGGGTTTCTGCCAAGACGTCTCTTCTCTGGCGCTTCCTGGCACCCGCCCGCAGAGCTGAGGATGGCTGTCTTTTTTTCTTTCTTTTTTAACGGGCCTTGCATCTTTGGGGACCCGTATCTGCCGTAAGCCCATCGTCATGCTCCAAGCCATCCGATCTACCGGCAGCCTAAGCCTTGGCGACGGGGGGGGACAGTGTGAATAACCGGCATCATTCAAGGAACGCCCGGCTATCATTGGAAAAAGACCACCCAGTCGTGCGACTTTGTCACTGTCGGAACATCTGTTCTATGATCTTGTTGCTAGGCACCCAGGCACTGCCAGGCCAGAAAGTCGAGGCTGGCAAGCCAGGCGAAAAAGCAAACAAAAGCTGCGAGGCTCGGTTGACTCGGACTACGAGCACAACAGCCGGGCCTAGCACCCCCGTAGCGCCATTTTAGCGACTACGGAGTAGTCCAGGGCTCAGGGGCTGCAGGCAGTGATCGACGTCCTTCCGCCGTTGCACCACATGGCGCATGGCTTGGAACGCCGGCTCATGACGACATGGCCGACGACGATGCTGCTTCTTCCAGAAGCCCACGGCTCCGCGGCAGACCGGGGTGAGCCGTAGCGGCCCCCTTGCCATGCCGGGATCGGGAATTTCTGGGCTGGGCTGACCACCTGCTTACGGATTACGGAGTACGTACGCGTATGAGTACAGTAGGGTCAGCCGCCCGCCTGCCTGTGCTCAGGGGCCACCCGGGCCGGCCTTTTTGGAGTCGTCCCCTTAATACTCGTACTGTCGAGAACCTGCCATGATTAGGGGTACGAGTAGTCCACACACGGAAGGGTACGATACAGCCAGCCTTGGGGGGGGGGGGGGGGGGGGGTTGTTTCTGTCTCCACGCTGAGAGGAGAGGGTGGCAGATCACGGGCTCAAAGTAGCGAGCGACACGGCGCTCAGCCGGCTCCATTAGGAAACCAACCACTCTGCGCCCCTGTCTCCCTCAGGTCCCGGATATGGTCACTGGAAGCTTTGCAGCAGCCCCCGACTATGATCGAGCGCCAGTGACCTCGCTGCCGGGTTGCAGTAACCACGTCCGCTACTTGCCTGGCCCATGGTGACTGCGTGCGTATTTTGTCAGAACCGAGACGGGCGCCGACAGGTACGGCACGGGGCCGGCCGACTTACCGTGGATGCAGCTTGACCTTCGGGTAGCCGCCAGGTCTGGGAGACAGTATCGTAGACCTCGCCATTGGTCCCATCGGGATACAGGACAAGGCTGGGCCACTCGCGTAGACTGCCAGACGCAACCATCTCGAAGATGGCTTGCTCAAATTGTCCAACAAGCCGGGCCAGCTTGCCAACCTTGGTACAGTTGATCCCGATGCCCCACGGGACGGCAAAGGGGCATTGGGCATCAAGACATTCCATCACCACCTGGCGAATGTCGCTGCCGTCCGGTAAGGTATCGCCGTCGCCAGGGAATACGAAAGATATCCAGAACGGGATGGGTGACGCGGCTACCGCTGGCGCTTTCTCCGAGGCTGAAGAGTCGCGCCCCCGAGGAAAGAGTTGGCGAATCGCCATGATTTCTTGCCGTTTGGGCACCGTCTCGAATGCAACAAAGGCCACGCGTGAGGCCAGATCCCTGACCGAGTCAAACAGCCTGATCCGATCAGCATGCCACCTGTGCAAGTCGGCGAGGAGCTGGATGTCGTATTGCCCGCTGTACTCCTGGCTGGGGATCATGGATGCGCCGTAGGGCCCCAGGCTCAGAGCGATGGCCGCGCCCGGAGAAGCAGCGGCTTCGGCCGTGGCCAGAGCCGACTCGAGAAAAGGAGTGACGTGCTCAGACGCCACGCCGTTGGGATGGCCCGGGGCGGGCGTGCGCGCCAAGGCCTCTGTGGAAAGCTGGTAGGTAGCAGTGGACACAATGTCGACGGGGACGCAGCCGAAATCCTGCTGGCAAGCGAGGAGCAGATCTTGTCTCCCGTCAAGGAGCAGGTGCGAGGACCATAGAGGGGTGTCGGGGCCAAAGGTCACGCCATAGGCATCCTCGAGAGCGGTGCCGAGGCCGCCATCGAGGAGGAGGACAGGCGCAGGGGCCATGAGAGTGGACAGCGAAGGAAAGCGGGCGAACAGCGACAGCGGCAGCGGCAGAAGGACAGCAGAAGGACGACGGCGGGGAAGCCAAATGAGAGAGATGGATGGTGGAGGACGTGAGGGCTGCGCTGGGAGGGGCTGATCGACAGGAGCGCGCAAGCGGGCGCTGATGGGCGGGTGCGTGGTAGGCGTGGGCACGTGCGAGTACTCGCACGCAAGGGCGTTGGCACGCTGACTTTGGTCTGCAGATCGGTGAGCATCCGGAGAAGAGTCGGGGATGAGGTGAGAACAGGGATGTAGGAGGTTGATGATCATCAGTCCCGCCAACAGTCGTCAATGGGCAGCGGTACATGTAATGAGTGGAAGCTGATATTTGTTCCATGGGTTTGTTTCATGTTGGTGCACAGCATTGGAATGGCATAAAGATGTGCTGGCAGCAATATGAGCTTGCACAGAGGTGCGGGGCATGTGATGGCGGTGCGGGACTCGAAGTACCTGATGTACCCATTGATTATTGGAAGGTACTCGTTCAGGTATAAACACCCCAAACACCGTGAATTTACGTACACACCTACTGAAGCCCTCCAGATTATCCCACTGGGTGAAGGGATCATGTCGTTTGACTTGGGATAGATGACAGACAGACATGACAGCGCTCAGCCAAGCGCAAAACAGAATGTGCGCAAAATTCGAACTAGATATGCAGACTTAGGATATTAATAGGAAAAATCTTTGACGTACGCGTACTGGAAATCGACTCAAAGCGTGACGCAACCGCGCCAGACTCAAATCCCTGCTCAGGCGCAGCTAAGTAAAGCGACCTACGGACATAATTCGCAATTTCGCAGAATCGACTGCTGCAGATTGTTCAGCTGCCGATTGCCCAGCTGCGCCGCACCGATGTCCAGGATAAGCCCCCGACGAACTGCAGCCATTGCCATCCAAGACAACTGGCACTCCATGGGTAAACGGCATTGTCTCCTTGGCACAACCGGTTTTGTGCAGCCAGGGCCCAGATATCAGCCCAGCCCTACGGACTGACCCGGCGAGACGTCAAGTTAGGTAGATTGCGTTAGTAGGTAGGTAGGTAGGTAGGTAGGTACCTATAGCAACCTACTCGTAAGTTGTCTCAGCATCATTGCCTTCCACACGCATCAAGCGAGAATCCCGAGGTACTCATCCATGGTCTGGGTGAGATGTCAACTCGATCTCAGCTCTCAATTGGATGAAGGCTGTGTCTTGACGGGCTCAAGCTGGTTGCACTGGTAGCGACAAGGTTGGGTACCTGGAATGGGAGAGGGTGTCTGGCAGGCCCTTGCCGTCTACGAGTACTTAACTCGTACAGCCCACGTCCGGGTGCGCGCCCGCCAGCAGCCAGAGACGACCTCCGGCTATACGGCACGGCACGGCAGGCAGGCGCCGGAGCGCGGCAGTGGAGGGCAGAGCGCCCGGGATCCGCGAAGACTCACATCACTGCTGGAGCCAGAGGAGAGTCGCACTAATAATAAGAGGTAGGTAGAGGGCGCACCTCCCGCGCGCTCTACGACTGCGACCGCGAGGAAGGCACACCCGACAACGCCCTGCATGCCCATTACTTACGAGTACCTACATTACCTTAGGTACGGTGCCTAAACCAAAGGTAATGCGGCGTGCGCTCCATCTTCCATTTGAGCATCGCAGTGCCACGGCAATACCTCTCAACGGTTAGGTACGGACAATAGCAGCGCTTGACATCACCCGCTTCCAGTCTCCCACGCCTGCGTGTCTCACTGGAGGCCAACACCGTTTCTCGTGACCGCCCCAGCCTCCTCTGCCATCACCAGCACCCTCACCTCGCACACCATCGGCCGTCCGGCTCACGGGATTTATTCGTCGAGGGACATTTCTGGACATCAACCACCAGCCAGCGGCCTCGCAGCCGTCTCACATTCGCATCATCGCATTTTCGACTCGGCCGGCAGGATTCGCGACACGCCGCGCCCTCACCTCACCCCGATCCGCCTCAGCCTGGCGGGCCCCCTCTGCTCTGCTCACGAGACGAGCCAAACCGACTGGGTTAGCCCCGTCCTGTCAACCCGCCGCGGCGCAGCACTGGGCTCTGTCGGTCCCGCCACGCCCGCGCCGCCTCCAGCCGCTGGGTTCGTGACCCCGAGTCGCTGCCGTCGCCCTTCCTGGCTGCCTGGTTGTCTTTTATTTTGATCATTACCCCCGGCCCGGCCTCTTCTCATTCTACCTACCTTTACCTATTGCTCCCGCTCAGTCAGCCAGCCGGCGCGCCAGCCTCCGTGCCTCCCACCCCAGCCCAATCGCATCGACTCCCAGATTGCTTCTGCGACCCGACCGGCCCAGTCTAGATCCCGTCGCGCGCCACCTGTCAAGCCCGCAGCACCGCCCACCTTCCCCATCAATTGCTTCTTGTCGCATCGCCCCGGCCCGTCCTTACTCGCCTTGCGACTCGCGCCCGCTTGGCGCCCACCGCGCCCGTCTGCGTCCGGCCCGTGTCTACCTCTTGGCAAATCCGGCGCCAAGCCCGCTCTGCTTACTCGCACAAGAGTACTCACTCCCGCCTCTCCCCGGCGCCGCTCCGGCTTGGCCAAGCGCCCCCTTCCGCCGCGCAACCCGGTGCTCCGCCGCCTAGCCACTCCCATGGCCGGGCCCGATGCCGAGACTCCCTTTCAAGGGGAGCCGCCCAACGCTCCTCATGCAGCTCACCCCAATGGCCTGGCCGACCGCAGCGTAGAGAACGAAAAGTCGTCTTCGCAAGCACCGGCTGGCGCTGCATCCGCCAGTGACGCTGCGGCCCAGGACAGCTCACGCGCCAATGCCTCCAGGGACGGTGACCACGCCGCCAAGGAGGAGGACCCCCAGGTCGCGAGGCAGCCAACCCTGAAGGAGAAATTGACCCATAAGGCCGACAAGGTCAAGCAAAAGGCTAACCCCGCTGGAGGCTTCGACACCACGCCCATACCGGACGCGCCCCCGGGCTTTACTATCAAGTTTACCTTCCACAAGGCTGAGAACTTGCCTGTCGCCGACTACGGCACCGGCTCTGCCGACCCCTTTCTCACCGCTACACTGACAACTCCCCTGCCCAGGCGGCACAAGGAGGACCCAGACCTTGTTCACCGCACGCGCACCATCAGGCAATCCCTCGAGCCCGCGTGGAACGAAGAGTGGATCGTTGCCAATATCCCTTCGACTGGCTTCAAGCTCAAGTGCCGCTTGTACGACGAGGACTGGCCCGACTCGAATGACAGACTAGGAAACGTGACCATTGTCGCCAGCGACATCAATGAAAACTGGTCGGGGATTGCGCTGGACGGCAAGCCGTTCGAGGTTGAGAAGCGGATGGGAAGCAAGCGCGCATACTTGCTTAAGGCATGCACCTCGGCATTTTCCAGCGAAAAAAACATGACGCCATTGCTCTACGTCAGGGCCGAGCTCATGGGTCGTTCAACCCCCCGTACGGACACTTGCATACGGTTGGCCCAACTTGTGAGTCACCTACAGGAGATGCGGCACCCCCCGGCGAGAAGAACTGCCATGTCTTAATTCTGTGTTCGATCAACGTGCTGACCTCAATTTCAGATTTCTTCAAGCACTTCAGCCCCATGATTGGCCGAATGACAGGCATCAAGGTCAACCGGGATGAGAACGCGGATTCCCAGGAAAACTCGGAACCCGCTACGCGCGGCACGACGAAATACGATTTCCAGGCAAACGAGCTGCAGCTTGCAGGACCGGTTCCGCCCAAGCTTTATCACCGCTTCGTCGAGTTCAGCCCCTTTATAGGGTTGCTGTTTCGCAATCGCGGCTTCCGGGGCCGTGTCCTTCACACAGCGCTGCACACCCAGCATGAGCGCATCTACAACTTCGACAAGAGCACCGAGTACGGCACATTCGAGCCTTGCAGTGAAGAAGCCAGCCTCCAGTTCTTGCGGCTGGCGCACTTTGACGAGGGCGCCCGTGTTTTCACCTATGTCATCACCCTGGACGGCCTGATGCGATTCACAGAGACTGGGAAAGAGTTCGGAATCGACTTGCTGAGCAAGCACACCATGCACAGTGACGCAGCCGCATACATTGCCTGCTCTGGGGAGTTTCTCATCAGGAGACTCAAAAGGCCCTCGGCCAGTGACTCACCTGAGCCCGACCAGCCGACGCACCCCGACGACGACCTGGAAGGCGGCCCTCCGAACGAGGCCCCGCCCTCATCGCCCGAGTACTACCAGCTGGTCATCGATAACGACAGCGGGACATACAGGCCGGACAAGTCTGTCCTGCCCGAGCTCCATGAGTACCTGACCAGGAATTTCCCTGGTCTGGGAATTGTGACGCTTGCCTGCGATGACCCCAAGTGCCAGAAGCTGAAGCAGAACCAGCGGGAAGCGAGGAAGAAGGAAGGTCACACCGTCAACATGGTTCTGAACCGGAGCCCCAGCGCCAGCTCGCTGAGCTCCGACGATCTGAGCGATCTTGACGAGATGGACCGAGCTGGCGGTGCTGGTCGCAAGGGCAAGCTTGATCGCGGGATTGACTTATTGGAGGACCCGTCGCGCTTTCGCGAGATGACGAAGGATGCCTTTGGCAGGACAGTTCCTGCGTCTCCGGCGGCACCTGGCGAGGCAGAGGCTGGCCCTAGTCGCAGCCGCGGTGCAGACGGTGGTTCATAACCGTCCGCCCGTTTTTTTTTTTCTTTCTTTTTTCTTTTTTGTGTACTCGCTACTCTGTTGAACCTGTCCTCTTACCCCAGAGACAACAAGCCCGGGGCTTGAGAGGCACACGGCTCTTGCGGTCCGGATGCATCCCTCTTGCGATGATATACCCCATTTGGAAACCCTTTACTTTTCAGTTCGGCCTGTCTTGGTGCCGCGGATGACTGGGGCACCTTTGGTCAGATTAATGTTGAATATCACTGTGCCCCTTGGCGGGTCCTCTTTTCTGCCTCCAAAACCCCTATTCACGGCTTGCAACAGTGACGGTAAATCACAGAACCGTACTCGGGCTACGGGGATCTAACTAATCTCACGTGCGATTGAGGACGAGACACTAGCCAGTGTGGCCGAAATGTCATGAGAGGAACACGAACCGCGCGCGGATTATTGGTGGCGTAGCCTGCGCAGAAGCGAGCTCCCTCTGGTCTTGGACAAACGAAGTGACCGCGATCAGATCGCCCGGCATGTGTGGATATGTGGTTGTCTATGTGAGGTATGTATTTGTACCGTATGTGCAGGAGAAGGAAAGCCACCGCGACTACTACATGTTAAGACAAGAGGGTGGAAAAGAAGACGAAAAAGAAGAAGAAGAAGAAGAGACTCCTGCCGGACATCCCACCCCTGATTTTCCCACATTGCCCAGATCAGAACAGGCGGGGCAAAGTAGACAAAAAAAAAATGGTGAGATACAGAATAACGACAACGCCACGCCACGAAACAAAACCAAACAATCCAGAAAGATGGCCCACGACGGAAAAGGCCACGCAGTGGGGAGGAGGGGGGGAAGACTTGCGTCTTCACCCGTCCTGCCCCAGCGTCGAGTCGCTCGAGCCCCCCGTCGACCCGGGCGGTATGACGATGGCGGGGGGCAGCGCGTCCGAGTCGCCGTCGCCGCCCTCGGGCGTGCCCCAGCCCGTCTGCTTCCGGCCGCTGGGGTAGTGTGATGACGAGGAGCCGGAAGAAGAGGAGGTAGAGGAGGGGGAGAAGGACGAGGATGCCCCGTTGACGCCGCCCGGGGACCCGTACATGACCGTGTTCACCCATGCGGCCATCTGGTGCGCGTACTCCTTGAAGTAGTCGGTGTGAACCCAGCGGTCGAGCCCCCGCGCGCACACGGGGTCCTCGACGTAGCACCAGGAGCGGACGAAGCCGGACCACAGGTTGAAGCGCTGCAGCTGCTCGTCGCGGCGGGGCCAGACCTATTTATTTCGTGCGTGTCAGGCTTGGGGGGGTTTTCGAATGAGAGGGGGGGAGACGGGCATTGGAGGGTGAATGGTGGATGGGAAAAGGGGAAGGGGGGGGGGCGTGGTGGGGAATGAGCGGGAAGAAGAAGGTCCCAGGGCAAAGAAAGAAAGAAAAAAAAAACTTACGCCATCCGAGTAGGAGCCGTTGAGGACGTTGTACGACTGGTTCTGCGTGTGCCGGACGTCGCCCATCAGGCCGATGAACGAGACTATTTCCCCCGGCCAATCAGTCAGCCAGCCGCCACCAGAAATTCTGGCAGGAATCTCTGTTTTCTTTCTTCGTTCCCTTGAGAAGGCAGAGGCGGAAAAACCCAAACTTACTCATGTTGCCCGGCGCCTGGTCGGGCCTCAGCGCCAGCGACGCGGGCTTCATGCAGCCGGGGGCGCTGTTGAAGCCGCCGCCGAGGGCGTCGGCCGCCAGCCGCGTCACCCACTCGTTGCCGAAGAGCAGGCCGCCGCCGCCGCCGATCATGTCGCCGGCCACGTGTGCGCCCTGTGGGAGAGAATAATCCGCGTTAGTCATTCATGATCGTCCCTCAAAGAAAAGAGAAATGGGGGAAGAGGGGGGGGGGGGGGGGGGGGGGTGCCCAGAGCCTGTCCATCACAGTCCACAGACTACCACCCCCCCTCATGCCCACTGGCCTCGCAACGCACCTGAGAGAACCCCAGCAGCCCCAGCCTGGACCCGGGGCAGCGCTTGTTGTACGCGGTCATCTGCGCGACGCCGTTGACGACGCCCTTGCCGACCGAGTCGCAGTAGTCGTCGATGGCCGCGGGGTAGTGGATGTTGGTGACGCCGCAGCTCGGGTTGTTGACGCACACGAGGTCCGTCACGTTGGAAAGGCGGCCCGGCTCGGGCTCGTTGGACCCGCGGGCCAGGAACAGCTGCAGGTCGTTGCAGTTGTTGTTGTTCAGGCCCGGGTGGTTCCCGTGCGGCCCTCCCCCTATAGGCCGCGTGTCTCGGATCTGTCCCTGGCCCTGACCGCTGCTACTTCCACTGCCTCCTCCACCCCCTCCTCCGCTGCCGCCGCCGCTGCCGCCGCCGCCGCCCAAGAAAGAAGAGTCGTCGTCGTCCGCGGTGCCGATGGTCGTCGTGCCAAACTCGTCCACCGACTGCCGCCGCGACACCACCGCCGCCGGCGAGGCGCGGCCCACCGCCGCCGCTATCGCGAGCGTGCTGAACAGCGACCGTGCCCACATTGCATTTGCCCGCCTTGTTGCTCTGGGGAATACAGGAGCTGGTGCCTTGTCTCGTTGTTGGTCTTCGACTGACTGACTGACTGACTGCCTTGCCCACGTTCTATGAGGGGACGAGCGGCTCGGCTCAGAAGAGGGAGAAAGAGGGAGGCTGTGTGTGTTTATGAGCGAGCGGGATAGGCGCGCAGAGGCACCAGGGCGAAGACGAGACGGGTCCTCTCTTAGCCTTCTCTCTTCCCGTCCTATTCTTGCAAAACAAGCTTGCTCGAGGCGCAAATGTTGCTATCGCCGACGTCGTGTGCTGTCGCTTGGTCGTCGATCGGTCGTGGGGACAAGAGGGCGTACTGTCTCTTTTTCGCTGATGATCGGCCAGCCAAGCCGCATTCTCTTCAGGCGACAGACAGAGCAAACCAGAACAGAAAAAAAAAACTCTAATTCCTCTGACCTAGGTGGGCAGAGCGCCCGAGGACATCTTTATTGCGGCCCGGGCGGGCGCAAGGGGCCCAATCCCCATGGGACCCTCGCGTGAGGCGAAAGAGGCGAATTACCTCAGGTCTTTCGCCACGACAGGATTCTTAGGTGGGCGGTCGTTTTGTTTGGTGAGCGGAGGGGAGCGCAGCAGCCCCGGGGACCGCGTACAGCCATTCCTAGAGGAGCCCGCCGTCTACCTCAAATAGAGGCGTTCTGCCGGCGGCTTGTATTGTACTCGCTTCTCTGTCGAAAGATGCCCTTCCCGTCCAGCCCGCCAGAACTGAGGCGTCTGTGGCCGGATTCAGTAGAATGCATCTCGAAATGGCCGTCTCGCTCATGAGCCTATCTAAAAAAAGGCTGCGCATGCCGAGGGCTAAGCTGCACAGTGCCGCAGTGTTACGGCCGAGGTGGCCGCGCAATCGTCGAGAATGGCGCAGCTCCCAGGTCTCTGAATCAAGAGAACGGGTGATCGCCTGGGCCAGGTTGACTGCGAAAAGCCCACGAGTGCTGGGGACGCCCACGAGGGCACGATTCGAGCTGTGCGCACCCACGGTCGCGGTCCTTGTCATCGAGGTGGCGAGTGAACCAGATCCTTCGCTCCACACCTCCGACTTTGTTGCTGCCGAAGCCATTCTGACCTTGAAAAACCCCCAGACACCCTCTTCCAGCCGAGCGCAGATGTAGTCTTTGCCACCTGCGCCGTTGGCAGGATCGCCAGGCGGGGCTTCGCCTCGCAATACCGCGGCCAGAACGTCGACTGGGTGGTAAACTGGGACTTACTGCACCCGGTTTGCCGTCCTGCGTGGCCGCCTCCTTGTGCAGGCGTCTTCGATGCACCGTACCCACGGCCTGCTCGGTTACAGGTCGGTGGCGGCCCAAGGCAAACACGGACCAAGGGTCTTGGGGCAAGGACACCTCAGCCTTTTGACCCCCCCTGGCCGGCAAAGACGCAGCCCATTTGATGGACGATTTGTGGTTTTAGGCAAGCGTGTCCACCCCCCGAAAACGAGCCGCTATCTGCGTGGTCGATCATCTCGGAGTCTTGATGCAGGACTCACAGGGCTATGTTGAGAACAGAAAGGTGTCGAACTGGGGAAGGCTGCCGGAAGACTGCTGGCGCGCCGAGAACAACGGATATCGATCCTACTATTCCCTTGAATCAGAGGTTAATATATTCCCTGGGAGTTGGTTGCAGCTCGACCAACGGCCACTGGGGGAAAGAGGCGGCTTGTAGGGCGGGGAGCTGTATTCTTTGTGCCCTAGGCACGATGGCCCAGTGTCCAAGGTATCAGGTTGCGTTTCTTGGGACGAAAATAAAGACTCGCCAAGACATATTCCAAGCTAAAGCAGCACCAACCGGCTGACGGCAATCGAGGGCGTTCGTCTCCAACACACCAATCTTGCGAAAAAGCACGTCAAGCAGTGGGAGGCAAACTCTCTGTCTTGGGTGCCTGCTGGAAATCGCGCAGATCAACAGGTTAGGTCTCGCATCTGGTCTCCGGTCATCAGAGAGAATGCAAGCCACGTCTTGTCGGATCGCGCTGTGAGCGTGCTCAATTGCGCTCACGCCTTTATTGCCGGTTCCAGACGCGAAGATGCAGAGGTGTGGACATGGCGGTATAAGTCGACTGCCCTGACGGCGGTGGCCTCCACGACGGCGGTGGACGGTCGGCGACTACGGCAAATCTATCCTTGGCTCATGTCAAGCTTCATTGGGGGCGGCGCGTCTAAGGCCCCAAGCGGCCCTCTAAGTCAGCCCCAACACTATGTGTGATGGGTTGCTGGTGGTGGGGAGTGGCGATGGCGCTGGGTTGAGAGGAGCTAAACTGGCGAGCTGATGGCGCGCCTTTCCTGGCTTGATCTCACCTTTCAAATGATTGGCCTCACGAGCCTCATGAGACTCCTAGTACCTTGCCGCCGAGACGGCGAAGCCGCAAAGCCGGTGCGAGGCTTCGGCGGCATATTCGGAGAGTGCGTCAAGGTCGAAGCAAGAGCGAGTGAACATGGAGTTGAGTCTCATGGTCGATAAGTGACACGGTAGGTCTGTCCAACTTCCTCTGACTAGCAGCATGGCCGGAGAGGTGGCGAACTCCGGCGCCCGCGGAGCGCCGATCTGGATCTGCAAAGGGGCCTTTTTTCTTGGGCGGACTGCGAGTCACCATTGTTACTTGTTAGGTCCATGAATCAGGCCGCACCGAACGTCAAAATCGAGGCCTGGCGTGAGGTTGGCGAGCTCTCAGGCGGCTTCAACTTGGTGGGCTGGCGGGCGATTCGACAGACAGAGAGTCCCAATGCTGCCTGGTCCGTGAAGTGGAAACCTCGCATGTGGCCGTCCGTTTCCAGGCTGCTGGATAGGTCCTTGGGATACGGTGGCCAATGCTGTGGCGATGGACACGACAGGCTGCAAGGTACGAGACGGGCGGACGAACCCTGTGGCCCGGCACCCCGGCCCTCCAGCCGGACTTGTGGCTGCACGGGGGCTACTGAACCCAGACACACAGCCGCGCCTCGCCAGGCGGGAAGACGAGTGGTTGCGTGGACTTGCCGGCGAACTGCCGGGGCGTGACGTGGCCACTCGTAACCTTGGTGGTGAACGTGGCACTGCCGTGGCTGTCCAAGAAGAGAGAGGAGGGGCGCAGGCAGGGCCGAAAGGAGACGGGGTGGTCTGGCATAGCATGGATGATGCATGTAAAGTCGAGCGCGGGCCTCGCAACGGTCCTCGATGTAGAGAGGGACGAGCACCTTCTCTCGTCTCGCTGATTGGTCGGATGGGCGATGAGAGCGAGACGCATCGCACCGAAAGTGGGCTTCATCAGTCACCGGCGGACGGTTGATCCAGCGGGGACGACATGTTGGTATCCGCAGTCGACCAAGTGGCGGTAGCCCACGCCGAACGGAACAGGCGTAGCAGGGTCATCATAAGCGTGGATTATCACCAGGCTTGTTGGCGCGATGTGGAAAGTGAGGCCGCCTGGTAGACGATGGGTCGAAATGTCCAGCGGCCGGCGAGGAATACAGCAGTTGACGTATGGATGTAGGTAGGGGTGGTATGTCCACGGGTGCAGGTGTACATCAGCGTCGGGTACATAAGTGAGCTGCACAACTGCTACAACGACTTGACCTGCACAGATTGCACAGGATTGATGGACCATGCTGTCCACATATGGGGGTGCCGGACATCATGGGTCCGGTACAGATACCTGATGAGTCGGTGTTCCGCTGCGAGAAGGGTCGGGGTAGAGGGAGACCGGCCAGTAGCGGTACACTCTGAGCTCTGTCACCCGGGCGTTCGGGCTTTCAGGTGCGTCAGGCGAGCCTTGGAAATTTTGAACTCCACTGACATGGACAGCAGGCGCAGATCGCAACCTGACCCTGAGACACCTTCAGACGGAATGGATACCTGCAGGAGACTGGTGGTGTCCAAGCTACGGTCACCCTGATCCCGGTATTTTTCATGTAGCCTCGCACACTGGCTTCCTGTCCACTCACTGGAAGCCTCTGCAGCCACCGGGCTTCCACTACGGGGAAGCTGCAGTGGACCGAGCCTGCCAGAACGGGTCGGGTGGCAGTCCGTGGGGCCGCCCATCCCAAGTCGAGCGATTACAGTGGCTATTCCAGGTGGACTCGCTCTGCTCTCTCGTGGCTAACCCGTAATGGGGCCAGAGCAGTGTCTTGAAGGCGGTAATTGCCGGACAACACTGGGGTGCGAGTACACGCACACGGTATAACCACTGGATCTATCATTCGAAAGTCGTCGACAGTGAATACTCGCGCTCATGGCGGTTCCCCGACTCGAGCGCCCTCCTGGCTTGTGACATGCATTGGATTGCGTCCTCGCACCGTTGTTGGCAGCAGCCGGTCACCCTGTCATCCGCCTCTCGTTGTCTGCCTGTGTTTGCGCTGCAGCTGGCTCGGCTTGGCTTGGATTGCTTGCCCTGGCGCCCGGGCGATTGCCTGCCAACCTGACCTGACTCGGTTTGGCCCATCCATCCACTGTGCTGGACCCGCGCCTGCTCATCTGGCTGCCCGCTCGCTCTCCTCCGTCACCCTACCTCCGTTTTCCACATCCGCTATTCGCCACTGCTCGCCCACTCGCTCGCTTTTTCCCTCGTTTTCCTTGTTACCATCTCTCTCCTTGTGTGTCCAGCTCCTTTTCGTATCGTTTCCTCTTCCATCTTCCACTTCCTTCCCCAGACCATGACACGCTGCGCGCCGTGGTCGCCGAGTGCGACGGCGCGCTCGCTGCTGCTGGGCGGCATCTTCCTTCTCCCCGAGCGCTCGCCTCGGTCAGCTTCGACGGCGAACTGCCCGGTACCATTCATGCCGGCAGCCCTCTTGAAGTCAAATGGACCTCGGACGAAAATCCCGTCCGCGTCACCGTCATCAACGGCATCGACTACCAGCTTTACGACATCATTTGCGGTGTGTGGATCAACAACAACCATGACCAGGCCTGCACCACCTCCACAACCTCCAAGTCTTGGACGCCCCCCGACTCATTGCCCATTGGCCTGTACTCCCTCCTCATCACCGGAGACAGCGGCGGTAGTTCAAACTCGAACAACTTCAACTTCGACCACGACGCGGGTGACAATGGCGGCAGCTCCTCTTCCAGCTCCTCCGGCGGATCTAGCAGTTCCACGACCAGCGCGAGTTCGTCAGCAACCATGACGACAACTGCCGCCGATGGCAGTCGCACCACGATCACCGAATCCGTTCCCAACGCCACAGGCGCCTCGGATACCACTTCGACCCCCGGAAGCTCCACTGGCGGAAGCAACGACGGTGGCCTCTCCACTGGCGCTAAGGCCGGCATAGGCGTCGGCGCCGCTGTCGGTGGCCTAGCTCTCATGGGTGCTCTTGGCTTCCTGCTGTTTCGAATGGGCAAGAAGGCGGCTGCTGCGAAGAAGGACAACAAGGACGACGAAGAGGCCGCTAATGCCGCCGCCGCAGAGGAGTTCCAGAAACCTGAGCTGGCAGGTGACACCGCACATGGCGCTGCCGACGCGGAAAAGAAGGATAATGTTGCCGAGCTAAACGCGCCCGATGTCATCCACGAGGTGCCCGACCACAAAGCGCGCATTCCGACACCGGGAAAGAATGAATTCGTTGCCGAGCTGGATGCCACCGGCGGCACCTTCATGGTCCCACCTGTGAGCCGACCGTCATCGGCCGCGCCCAGCGTTCCGAGTGTCGTGGTATCACCAGCGACAGAAAGAGCCACTGATACTCTTGGGCACGACGATGCCGACCGACCAATCAGCACCGAAAGGCCGGTTTCTCCCGTATCAGCCATGGGAGACGCGGATCACGACGATGGCGAGGCGGACAGAACGGAGTCCAACACAAGCGAATCCGCATTAGCGAAGAAGGACGGCAATAGCAGTTCGCAGACCTACGAGACGCCGGACGATATTGGCCGGCCGAAATCTAGAGGATGAGCGGATTGGCCGGACGAAGCGCAGTTTGGACGACAGAATACCCTGCATCAAAAGCATGTCATCTAATCAGAGTATAATTTAATAGACTAGCGAATCAAGAAACATGACGAATTGAACCAACAGCTCTTTCGAGCCGTGCTGCTGACGGGAGTCAGACGCATGCTGCAAGCCACCGTCGTGGGGTCTGAAAACTGCCGCGGCCCTTGACGAATCGTCGACTTTGCAGCCGCGCCATGCTTTGAAACTACGCGTCAGCTCACCTTTCGAGAACGCTCGTGTACTTATTCACACGACCGGCCAGACCGCCACCCCACCGGGCCAATCAGGCCAATCGTCTCGCACCGTTGCTCGCGGCAGGCATCTCATACGCGACCCTTCCTAGCCACTGCCCTAGGAGGGTCGCGTCGGCCTCGCGGCAGCGGTGGCCCGGCGCCGCGCCCCAGGGGCCGCTTGTCCCGGGACCGAACCCTCCCGCTGCCGCCTCGGGGAAACGAGCGCGCGTGGCCGGGGGCACGCGCGGCGGCGGCGCGGTCGCGGCGGTCGGCCCGGCCACCTCGGCGCACCACGTCGCCGTCCTCTCTTCCCTGCTCGGCGGCGGCGGCGGCAGCAATGGTTCAGCATCATCGGGTTTCAGACCTGCGGTGGTGGTGATGGTCTCGGGCATTGGCACTGTCGTCCTGCCAATGCGGCTGCAGCAACTTCTTCTTCTTCTCCTCCCTCTCCCCCTCCGGCCCTGGCCCCGCCCGCGCCACCAAGCCGCCGCGTCGCACGCCGCGCTGGCCGCCACGCTCGCCGCAATGCACCACAGCACCAGGCACAGCGTCAGGTCGTCGCCTGCCAGGGCGTCGAGGGCCGGGCTGCGGTCGCGCGGCGGGGGGGCCGCGTCACCGCCGCCCTGGCCTGGGTCGGCGTCGAACAGGGCCGTGGCCGGGGGTGGTGGTGCTTGCGGGTGCGCCGGCTTGGGCCGGGGGAAGAGCGAGACGCGGGGGATGCGCATCTGTTGGTAATGTGCTGGCCGGGGGGCTCCTCTCGTCTTGTGATGCCCGCGAGGGGGGGGGGGGGGGGGGCTTAAGACAAGAGTGCGTTTGTGGTTCGTGTTTCTGTGTGTGAGCTTCGCCGCTTCTGGGCCAGGTAGGTGGCAGTTACTCTGATGCGTGCGCCGAAGGGTAGGTATGTGGTAGGTACGCCGTGTTGAGGGGTTTCCGCCAAGAAATCTCCCTTCGAGTATCAAGGGAAACAGCCAAGCCGGTCTCTCTGTAATATACTGCCAGATCGGCTTTGTCCACTTGCCTTGTGGCCGCCTCTCGCTGTTCTCTGGCGCCATTGTCTGTCTTTGTCGGTGCCTCTCGAGGGTGAAAGGGGGGGGGGGGGGGGGGGGGGGAAGCCATGGGGCCGGACAAGCGCGTGGACTATGAACAAACAGGATTGAGCAACCTGCCGTCGGCGTTATCCATGCGTGCCCAGACTCGTTTGCAACACATTTTAGGGAGTATCAGCAACGGCGTGGCTCCCATCTGGGCGTGGCCGTGGCCGAAGCAGAGGCGAGGGAGCCGGCTGGAAAAGGTCGAACAGTCATACCACCATATTCTGCTCGGCAGATCCAGCCATGTACTTCCTCACGCACTGCCTACCTGCCCGTTCGTGTGTGGTTCTTTGTTCCCCGAACACACAAGAAGTCAGCGCAGGATGGGTCGTTCTTTCCGAAGTGGAAGCATCCAGATCAGCGCCAGCCCATCGCGTCACAAATCCAGACGCTGAGTGAGGAAACTGTATAGATATTTTTGACATTTTGAAATGGTCCAGCTATGCATTCTATGTGCTCTATATGTGTACCCGTGCCTGATTTGGTATGCCCGGCTAGTCGCGGCTCGCTGAGACGAGAAGACAGCGAGCCAGCTCTTGGGTGCGCTCAGTCCTTGCGCTGGCGGTGGCGGGCCATGACCGCGGCGCGGGTGTCCTCGCGGATGGTGACCCAGGCCCAGAGCCAGCCGAGGAACTCGAGGAAGGCAAACACGAAGAAGACGCGGTTGCGCAGGGCGTCGGCGCCCGAGGAGGTGCCGTAGGCGACGGTGGAGGTGTGCGCGGCGGGCTTGGGGGCGGACATGAGCGTGTCGTCGGGCCCCGGGACGGCGCGGGGGTTGGTGATGTAGACCCAGGCGGACAGGAAGCCGAAGATGGTGGCGCGGATGGGGGCCTGCGAGCCCCAGTGGTGAATGAGCCAGACCTCCTCGGGCATGGACAGGCTGGTCAGATCGGACAGGCCCAGGGCCAGGAGGACGACGGCAAGCAGGGAGGCGGCGGGCGAGGGCGTGGCGAAGAGGGGCGTGTAGGGCTGTGGAGAGGGACGAGGCCGTTGGTCAGTACAGGGGTGGGGGAGAGCAGAGCTGGCAAGAGCGGCCGGGACCTACCATGCCCATAGCGTCGCCGATAACCCACACGAGAGCCTGGTCGGCAATGGTGGCGGGGTTGGTGTAGAAGAACCAGGCGAGGGTGATGTGGAAGAGCGACAAGGAAGTCAGGATGGTCTTGGCGGAGATGAGAGCCATGGCGGGCGGCGGCGTGGCGCGATGGCGGGTGCGGCGAGCGAGGGTGAATGCGCAAGGGCTGGTTGGGGAAAGATGAAGCTATTCCGGGGACAGGTTTGGCTGGTGGTTGGGCTGTGAGGAAGGGAAGTGACGTGTGGGCCGGCCAACACGCGCAGCGATGAACAGAGGGGGCTGTAGCTACAGGTTCCTCCTGAGTACACGTCACAGCTGCCGTGACCTCACTGGACCCTGCAGACGATGGAATGGAAGTCCCGGCGACCGGGGCTGGCGCTACAGGGCCCACTGCCTGGCAGACCCGAACTTTAGTTAGGGCGCGGGTGCCTGGCAGCCCGGCACCCTGGGCACGCCAGGGCACCGCGGAAAGCCTCTACAGTGGATCAACAGGCAGGGCTGTCCCGAGCGCCCAGGCGGGCGGGCTGTGTCCCGATTCATGGACGCATTTCCCAGCTGTACAACTTGACCTCCAGTAACCCTTCCTGATCTTATCCCGACCGACGACAACCTTGCCCAGGGGCGGTTAACCGCTTGAAAACACCACAGAATGTCGCCCTCGTCATCACGAACCATTTTGCGCCAAATCCATACCGGAGCATGGCTGCGCGGGACTCGCGAGTCGTGTCTGCGAAAATGAGACGCGCCCGAGCCCCTTCGAAACCCTCACAGCCTCGTTGTCTGGGCACGCCGGCTGCCAACTTTTTCAAGCACAGTCGGCCGTATAACGGACTCCGCCTGCGACAAGCCAATGGGGGTGCTTCGCATGAGACAGTTGCACTGGTCCAGGTTGCTCAAGAAGTCAGCAGCTTCGGTTCTATATGCCCGGCGTTCCATCCACGGGGCTGAGCATAGCTGCCATGCCGCATATAAGACTCCCCTCTCTCGCCGTTCGCAGCCTTGCAACCGTCCGTCGAATTTCCCCGGCTCTCCCAATCTAGTCTTACCAAGCCAGAATCCGTAGCCGAACTGCTTCCACAATGGCCGATATACCTTTCGCTTCTCCACCACGGAGGCCCTCTTTGAGATCAGAGCAAAGCACCAATGTCGTACCTCTTCGGCAAGACATACCGCCATCCGCGACAGACGACTCCTCTCCCAGCATTCATGAAACGGGTGATCTAGCCGAGATGTCGAGCGCTGGAGAAACGTTGCAACCGCAGATAACCGATCAGTCTCGTGAGCAAGGTCAGTATCTCATGGAGATATCTGATCATCCTTTGGTTTTCCTTCATCTCGACCTCTGAGTAGTTCTGACGGAACGAAAAGCGGACATGCAAACGCCGCAAGCAGAAACTGAGCCTTATCGTGTGCTCATGCCATGGCTATGGGAGATTCTGTCGCTATCTCTGGCCGTAGGTCTCCTCATAGTCATGTTCGTCCTACCCTCTCGGTTTTCAGGCCAACGCGTGCCTGAGTGGCCCTCCTCCATCAGCCTCAGCACCCTTCTGGCACTGATCAACACCATTTTCCGCGCCGCTCTGATCATACCGCTCTCCTCGATAATCGCGCAGGCCAAGTGGCACTGGTTCCGATCCCGGACCCGGCCGCTGCAGCACTTGCAGGACTTCGACTCTGCCAGTCGGAGCGCCTGGGGGGCATCCTGCTGCTGACCAAGACGGCGCGAAAGAGCCTGATAGCTGCCCTGGCTGTCCTACTCATCATCGTCTCTTTCGCGACCGGTGCCTTTGTTCAACAGTCCATCAAAACGTACGCTTGCTCGCAAGTGATGACCGACGCCATTGCCAACCTGCCCTACGCCCACTATGTCCCCATCAACGGCGGCGGCATACGCCCGCGGGTTGAGTCAAGTCAGGCCATGTTTCTCCCCGAGGCGAACCCCGACGTGCAGAATATGATCTATACAGGCTTGGCCTCTCCCAGTAGGCTGGCGGATCAGATCCGCCCCGTCTGTCCAACCGGCAACTGCACGTTCCCTCACGGTGTTCCTTTGGAGAATGGCGACGCGTCGATGTCGACAGTTGGGTTTTGCCAGAAATGCGTGGATGTAAGCGACTTGGTTGAGGGGCAGGCCGAAACCCCGCCAAACGGAACCCTTGCCTACGAATACTCTCTACCCAACGGCATGAAACTGGGTGCCGTCTCCCCCGGAACTGCAACTGCCATGATGCAGATTTCAACGGACAACAACCTGACGTGGATGGGGAGTCACGCGACCCTAGAGCTCTTGAGAGTGTCGCGGTGGGCTCTGGCCAACGTCACGACGATGGCCCTTTCTTATCACTACATGGAGAAGTGCGATGGCGTCTGGGCTTCCCTGGCACGGCTCTGCCCGGATGCGGCCTTCGGCAACGCGACAACAGGCCCCCCCGGAGGCAAGGGGCTTCTGGGCGTAACATGTGCACTCTATCCTTGCCTCAAGACCTACAGCGCTTCCATCAAGGACAACAACCTGGTGGAGAGCCTTCTCTCGGACAGACCCCTGGTCCCATACTACGAAGCGCCTCGCAACAAGAGCGACTTGCCGTATATGTTGTCTTGGAGCGACGCTGCCACCAATCTTGACCACTCTTATGCCGCCGTTGAATCGCCATGCCTGGTGGACGGGGCGACGTACACGCGCGAAAACATATCGGAAGCTCCCGGCGCGGAATCTCATCTGACCTTGTGCGAGCCCAGTCCCGCTCCCGGTCCTGGCATGGGTTCGTGCACCTACCGTGATGTTACGGCCCCAGAGTCGTGCATATATCGCCATGGATGGCAGCTTGCCAGAGCCATCTACGCCGAGATGGCCGACCAGGTGTTCGACGCCACCTGCATGAATACCAGGCAGCAGGGCTTCGCATGCCGAGGGTACGCGAACATGAAGTGGCATTACACTGTGTACCGCGGGGGCAATGCGACGGTGGAGAGTGTGTCGAGCGCCTTTGCGGCGTTCGCCGACTCGATGAGCAACGACTACCGCACGACATGGGGCGCGGGCCCGCTGGTCAACGCGACGGCCGAGTACGCCGGCGGCATGCAGCCCGGGTTCGTGGACGGCGTGGTGTGGCAGACGACGGTGTGCATCCTCTTCCAGTGGGAATGGGTCCTGCTGCCAACGCTGCTCACATTGGCGACTGCCCTGCTGCTGGCCTGGATCATCCGCAAGACATGGGAGCTGCGCTTCGAGCAGCCCGTGTGGAAGGAGAGCGTGCTTCCCCTGCTCTTTTACAAGGAGCGGCTTGAGCCCCACCACGGGATGCCGCGGTTCGGAGCGGTCGACAGCGCCTTGGATGGCGACGACGACGACGACGAACGGCTGCTGGAAGTGCCACAGCTAGAGAAGCTAGCCAAGCAAGAGCCCGTGAGCTTCAAGTGGCCGTCCAGTGGTGCGCGGGCTTCTGAAGAGGACGCCGCCGAGGGCAAGAGGGGTTGTCGGGGTTGATCAGGCCGCGAAGAAGGGCGTGCATGGTGGACCGCGACTCGTTGCTTGGGGACCAGCCAGGTACCTGAGTCCAATAAGCACAGTAAGGCCACCGCAGCCCAGATGTGACCATGAAGCCGGTGCCTCTGACCATGTTTCCCGCCCTTCGAGTCTGGTTGTTGAGTGTACTCGTAGCCATTGACAACCACGGAAAAGTGACGAACAGACAGCCTGCTCGCGGTACAGGACCGATGGCTTGTAAGCAATGCTGTTTTGAAAGCAAGGGCACCTTGAAGGGTGATCAGATGAAACTGCTGAGCTTGGTGATGTTTGCAGTCGTAAATGCCCATGCGGTCTCGTTACGAGTAGAGGCCGGCGACAGCCCAAGTCGGGTGTGGCTGTAGTGGACCGCAGCGCGACCAATGCCAGTGAACGAGCCTATGGATTTGTGGGGCCACGGTCGCGGCCACGAGATGACAGGCAGGCGCGGCTCGACTCGACCCCGCGACTGCCTGAGCAGATGTGGATATGGAGGGGCATCTCTCTGAGCTCCGATGAGGTAAGCTCCAAACTGCAGCGCGGCTCGTCCGAGCGGAACTTCTTCGACCCCGGACCATCGCGAACCTTTTCAATCCGGCTTCACCTTTACACACGCCATACCCCAGACCCAAACGCGTCGCCCCCGTCGTAATGGCCTCCCCAGACCCCGCCCTCGACACCCCCCGCCATAGCCGCTACTGGCAGCGATGCTACAAGTCGCTTCTGCCTCATCACTACGCCCCCATGGACAGCAATCGCCTGCTGCTAGCATACTTCATCCTGGCCGCCCTCGACCTCATGTCCTCGCCGTCATCCTTCTCCTCCCCGCCCGACCCCTCTCTCCCCCGGAGAAGCTCTCCCTCATCCCTCTCGCAGACCGCGCCCGCATGCGCGGCTTCATCCTCTCCCACCAACATCCCCACGGCGGATTTTGCGGCTCCTCCCACCATGTCTTTCCCACTCGCCACACCACCACCTTCCAGCACAGCCAGGACGACGGCAGCTGCCGCGCCACTGCCCGCGACCCCGAGAATGCCAGACTCTCCGCCACCTACTTCGCCCTGCTGTCGCTGGCCATCTTGACCCCGGGCAGCGGTGCCGCCGCCTTCAATGGCGTGGATCGCGTCCGCACTCTCCGCTGGCTCAAGACTCTCCAGCGAGACGACGGCAGTTTCGGCGATGTAGTGGACCAGGAGGGCTGCATAGCCGGCGGCATGGACATGCGCCACTGCTACCTCGCCGCCACGATTCGCTGGATACTCGGCGGCAACGTGCCTCAGGACGAGACCGAGGAGAACCTGGATTTCGATGTTGATGGCTTCGTCGCCCATATTCGTCGCGGCCAGACCTACGACGGTGGCATTGCCGAGAGCGCCACGCATGAGAGCCACGGTAAGGACTGCCCTGATATCTCTCCAGTACCATATCCTTGCTGATTTCGGAAACAGCGGGCTATGCTTATTGCGCCGTTGCCGCCCTGTCTCTACTGGACATGGCAAACCCCGAAAACTCGTCTGACCCCCAGAAGTACATTAAAGCTGGCATCCCTTGCGTGCCCAGCCTAGTTCATTTTCTCGTGGACCGACAACATCCGTACTTAGAGTCAACTTCCGACGACGAAGACAGCGACGCAGACAACAACCCAGAGACATCGAATGCACCGCTGCCCGATATATCAACCCTTGCGCTAGAGGATCACCCCGTGGGCTTCAACGGCCGACTCAACAAGAATGCTGATACCTGCTACACCTGGTGGGTGGCTGGGTCGCTGGCCATCCTTGACCCCACGTACACCTCAGCCTCCACCCCGCTCATCGACCGCCCCCAATCTCGCGCGTTTCTGCTCAACCAGACCCAGCACCTGATAGGCGGGTTTGGCAAATACCCAGGCAGCCCGCCCGACATCTACCACAGCTATCTCGGCTTGGCCGCACTTGCCACCATTGCGGAGGGCACAGATGGCCCCACGGAGCAAGGACTGGGCCGTATCGACCCGCGACTATCGATCGGCGTTGAGGCTGTCCAACGAATCAAGAAAGGCCGCGAAACGCTCTTTGAGAAGTCACAAAAACGGAGCACAGTAGGAAGTGGAGATGAAGATGCGGAACATGAAGCGAAGGAGGACAGTTCAAGACAAGACCAAGCAAGGCACGTCCGAGATGAGATCGCTGCCTGGTCTCAGCGTTGGCGTGATCAGAACAAGGTCCCGACTACACAGATGGACCGATTGCTGCCGGGTCAGAAGCCAGTATTCTAGCGAGAAGGCGACGAAGAAGGACACCTACGAAGATGAAAAACGAGAGCCGTACGAGCAGATTTCTCATCGTCAGGTGCAGAGGCCGGCCGATGCTATGCGCCCACGGCAGCCACGCGATGAGAGGGTGGTGTTACGGAGCAGGACCCCCAGCATCATGCACCTGCAGAATGCTACGTGGTGTCTGACGCCCCTGAGACCTTTGTGAGTTGTGCCAAACCCGACCTGGCCACAGATCCAGTCTCACTGCAATTCATGGGACTCCAGCACAACTGAGGGGCAGAAGCCGTCTCCCCGGTCACAGGCATCGGGCATGAAACTCCGGTGCAGCACCGATGTCGGGTATGGGGCCAGCGACCACGGCATGGCCTGGTCTCAAGCAACGAGCTATGGTGCTATGGAGACGGTCGACTCGGTATGGGCGATCTCGGGAAGTCTGGCAGCGGTGGCGATCGCGCAGTCAGATGACTGACTGCCATGGAGAAATGAACCTGTGCCGCCGGGGCGGAATCTTCAGTCCATGCTGGGTGTTCAAAAGCCCATGGTCGAATAACATGGAGTTTACAAGATCGAATTTCAGCACACACCAGACCCTCTCGATCTGCACCATCATTCACAGATATCCACGGGGTGGCGACCCGCGCGCGATCCATGGCACACAAAATCAAGAGTCTGGTGATAAGCCGAAAAATACCACACTGGCAACTCCACGAGATACTGAAAACCATTTGGGGAAAGCAAGGCTGAAGCTGAATTGACACTAAGTATATACGGGATATCGTGTTCGTACAGGGTCTACTATCCGTTCCTGGAAACGCTGTGTCTGCCAAGGACCCATTCAAGGGGCATGAGAACTGGGACCCCCCGCCCTGAGCACATCTAACAGACCTCCGCTAGGCGTGTAGGTCACAAGTGCGCGCCTTTCAAGCGTCGGCCTACCCGAGCGACCCTTGCATCCTCGACGTCAATCTATCGGCTGAGCCGCGCCCACGAAGCCCGCCTTTTTCGGAAAATCCACCGCTGGCTGCGATCTCGAGGTTTCTGATCAAGCCAGGCCGAAGCTCTCTGATATTCTCACACGACGGTGTGCTCGTTGGACATGCGGCGAGAGCGGGAGTCGGAGCGGCGCTCGAAGCTTTTTTTGTGGCCCCCGGACGTCATGACATGGTCGTGGTCGCGGTCGGCGTCCTTGACGTGCTCGCTGCCGTGGGGAGGCGTCACGGTGTCGTGCTCGTGGTGGTGGTAGTAGTAGTCCTTTGCGTGGTCGTCGTCGTCTCGGGCCATCATGTCGCGGGCGAACTCCTTGTCGTGGTCGTCCGGGTGGCGGCCGTGGCGCAGGATGTGGTCGCGGACGAACTCGCGGGCGTGCTCGCCGTGGTGGCCCAGCAGGTGGTGGCGGTGGAAGTCCTTGAGCGACTCGGGCGGGGTCGAGTAGGAGACGGACTCGTGATGGTTGCGGCGGCGGTAGTGCCCGTAGGGCGGGGGTGCAGGGGCATGTGCGCCTCCTCGTCGTGAGGCACGGGTACGGGCTAGCGGGTGTCAGCATACTCGCGTTACACGGGGGATGGGGCAGGGAGGGAGGTTCAAGCGGCTCACCTTTTTGAACCGATGGTATATCGTGAGAAGCCCTACAAAAGCGGTGGGCATAGCAACGACAAGGGCGACGACGGCAACGATGCCTCCGTCCGTGAGCGCCATTGCCATGAACGGGTGAGCTCTCCGATGGGAAGAGACTGGTTTCCTCTCTCTGCTGCCAGAGGGCGGAAGGGGGCCCGGAGCGTCGGTCAGGGGAAGGGGAGCTGAAGGTTGGGCAAGGCTGAGCGATGACAGGCACAGAAGCAACTTGGGGCCCGTTTCTGCGCTGGCGTCGTTCTTGCGAAAGAAGGAGAAAAGGATCAGTGCGCACGGGTGGTCCTTGATCGAGGAAAAGCCCACCGGTGGTATTTATGCCGACCGGGCTCCTGGGTCGCCAGAAGCAATGCTGGCCGGGGCGGCTTGACGCGGCGTCGTTGCTTTCGATGATGCAGCTCCAGAGACAGACGAGTTTGGGTTTTCGGCGATGAGGGCGATCATAGGGGTCGCCTCACCCGTGTGCTCGCCTTACCTGCGGTCCGACTCTCGGGGGCGCGACGACAGCCACTTGACTTTGGTGACTACCAGAGCGCCGGTGGGCTCTCGGGACTCCTTGCCAGGGCACAGCGCCTGCGAGTGGCAATCCCCTGTTGCCGTCAGCTTGGCCCCGGCCGCGGGCCACGACATGCCCCCGATGCCTCGGGGGGAGGGGGGTAGCGCAGCAGGGTCTTATTACGTTGCGGGACAACGTGGCAGAGCGGCGGGCAGGCGTGCGTGCGCTGGCGCAGCTTTGCCATCATGGTGTCTCAGTTGCCATGTTGTTGACGATCTCCCACTTTCCTCCTGGCGCTCGCCCGTACACAATCACCGACACCGACAGACACTCACCTCGCCTCTCCATAGTGACAGCGGACGCGGGCGCGAAACCGACGCAGACACAGACACAGCAGCTGCGGAATGATGATCATTGTCAGAGCCACTGAGCTAAGGACGGGGAGGAGCTGAGCAGGCACAGGCAGTCTCGACTATCACAAATTTGGGGATCGATGGCCCGGATATCGGCGTGATCCCGATGCCTGGTCCTTGGTCCCTGGTGTCCTCGGCTGAGTGGGAGAGTAGCTCTTTGATCGATGTGTTTTTATCCCGATGGGACGAGACAGAAGGGCTGGTCGATGTGCAGACGGGCTGGAAGGGAACCGCGACAAGGGGGATGAGCAGGGCTGTTTCGGCTGCGAGGGCGGGAATGGTTGCTGGGCCCGGGGCTTCGGGTCCGAAGGGCTCAGGGTCTTGAGGGGGGTTAGCGAGGCAAAGGGGAGACGGTGAAGGGCTCCGAGGGGAGGGACGTCATATCGGCAGCTGAGGAGACGGGAGTGCATCTCGCGTGCCATGTGGTCTCGTTGACTACTTGCTATGCGTCTGCTATGCGTCTGCTATACGTCTGCTTTACGTCTACACCGAATGGGCCAAGTGTCATTGGTGAAAAGGAGCACAGCCAAGGTACGTACGCAGCACAGCATGACTTGGTCTATGTGTGTATTCTATTCTTTAAACTGACGTTTTCTGCCCCCCGGCAGGTGGGAAAAAAGGACATGGAGCACTTACTGCACAGCCCACGCGGTCAGGTAGAGACCAGCTGCTCGTGGAGGGATCTCACTCACTCACCACCCGGCCACAGAATCCCTCTTGTACTTCCTGGCCAGCCCGACCTGCAGCTCGTCCATGGCCTCTCCGAGCTTGGCGGCGTCGCGCTCGTCGCGGAGGCGCAGCCGGTGCTCGTTGGAGAGGCGCGGCCGCGTCGTCCACCGGAAGGAGCCGTCGTACTGGCCCGGGTACTTCTTGTGGTCGTCCCCTTGCCGGACGAGCTCGATCCTGCCGCCGGCGTTGGCGTTCTGGAACCACCGGCCCGCGACGTCGGCGACGAACATGGCGACGGGCGGGTCGCTGATCCACTCGGCGTCGGCGTGCAGCTCGCGGGCGCGGCGCAGCGGGTCGTTGGCCAGGGCCGGGTCGGCATCGAGCGAGGCGAAGTACTTTATCGGCTGGCGGCGGGTCTGGGGGTCGAGGTAGAAGGAGGGCGAGAAGTAGGCGGCTATGCGGCGGTCGGGCCAGTTGTCCAGGACCCAGGCGGTCCGGCCCGCCATGCCGTCCTGCTTGTGGACGCCGTCCTGCGTGCCGTAGAAGTTCCACGACTTGGGCAGCTTGTCGTCCGCGGTGTCCGGGTCGACGGCGATCCCGCCGCCCAGCACCGCCATGCGCCACACCTTGTCCTTGAAGAGCTGGAGGCCCTCGTCGTCTTTGAGGAGCTCGTAGATCTGGGAGGGGGGGTGTGAGAGACAAGAAACAGAGAGAGAGAGAGAGGGAGGGAGGCAGAGAGAAGAAGAAAGGGACACGACTCACGTTATCCCAGAACCCGATGGCCATGATGGTCACGCTGCGACCCGGCGCGGCCCGGAGGATGCGCTTGTACAGCTCGAGGGGCGCCTCGGTCTGGGTGAGCAGGTCGGCGTCGCCCCAGCCCCGGCCCTTCCAGAACTCATCGAACCCGAGCGCCTTGCAGAAGTCGAACGAGGTCTGCATGCCTTGGGCCTCGAACTGGTTGGCCCAGACGAAGTCGTCCCAGGGCCGCCTCAGGCCGACGGGGACCTTGCTGTCGCCGTCCTTGTCGCCGCGCCCGTACCAGCTCAGAAGCGCTTTCGCCATCATGGCCGAGTACTTGGAGGGCACGTCGAGCACAAACGCCGCCAGCTTCATCCGGCGGCCGACTGCTCCTCGAGGGCGATGGTGAGCTGCAGCGCGGCGAGGTCGCTGTTCATCATCTCGGCCCGGGGCGGTAGGGCATGTTTGGTTAGTGACTCTTCTGGTTTTCGACAGTCGGTGGAGAGAGACAGACAAAGACAAGAAAGAAGAGAGACTCACTCAATCTGCATCAGGTCCGAGTCAATGATGACATGGTCGACCTCAGGCCGCGGGTAGGCCCCGAGGGCGGCGACCACGCCGGCGAGGGACAGGCAGGCCAACGGGAGAGCGGCGCGCATGTTGTTGATTGTTCGCTGTGGGGGGCTATTCTCTTCTGGCCCGTCTTATCCTGTGAGTGCCCTCCTGTTCTCACTGCCAGATGGAGGGTCGAGGAAGATATATATTGTACCTACCTACCTTGGTACGTGCGTATACCACGTGATTGCCTGTGAGAGCATCTATACGTGGAATAGACGTGTGCTCGGGCACTCTGCTGTCTTGCGCGCAGCAGACCCTTCCAGAGCGCGTCGGCGATTTTTCTCTAAAAATGCCAGCCAGCCTGCAAGAGAGAAACCCCAAGGCGAAGCCCGTCAAGCTTTATTTACAATGGGCTTCGTTTTGAACTCGTACGAATGAAATAGTTCGCCACTGGCTTCCCGCGAGGTCCGAACCGAACCCACAATGATTCGCCCGCGGTTAGGCGGCAGCTGAGCCTTTCTTCTCGCCCCGGCTTTATCGTATTATCGTATTAGTGACGAGGGAGAGCCTCCAGAGGAGCGCCCCGCTCGGGTGGCAACGTCCATGTCCCTTGTCAAGTTGTGTGTGTGTATGTGTGTGTGTGTGTGTCGGTTAGTTACCGGGGACAGTCCAGACAGTTGCTGCTATACTATCTCTCTCTTTTTGTCTCTTTGAGACCTCTCTGGTGCCTTGCAGCTTCTGGGCGGTGGCCCGTGTACAGTCTTCTCCTTCTCCTGCCTCAATTCTGGAAATAGCTCTTGCTTAACTCATGCTGATTGCCATTGTCTTGTGAGAGACCAGCCGCATTCAGCCAACCTCGCCACCCCGCCGGGGGCGACGGCGACGACGAAAGATGGGGCCACGGAGCTACCGGAGTGGTTCAGCTGTCAACCACTTTCGCCCTCTTTACATCGCTCGGGGACTGTTCATGCCAGCCACTGAGTCCTTTGCCCCTCCCCATCTGAGGGCCCAATCTAGGTACATATAGTAGTCTCCTCGACCTCTGTGGCCCGTGTGTAACGGTTCTGGCCATGCATGGGACCAAAGGCACTGGTAAATACCACTGAACCAGACTGGCGTGTTCGACACAGTCAAAAGATACGAGATTGACACTTCCCTAGTGCTCAATCTTACCAGCACTTATGATCAACAGCAATGCCAGGGCCAGACCCGTGACACCGTGGGCTCTCGCTCGTTTTTGGATGGTGAATATGCCGCAATCTCCTTTTCAGAAGGTGGACGGGGAGCAACTCGTGACTTTGGACCTTGAGACTTAAGCCTGCCTGTTATAAGAAGGGGGAAGGGGGTATGGAAGGGCGTTAACCCCGAGGCAGAGGAGGCAGGGAACGTCCAGCGTGGGGGCGGGGCAGAGCAATACCGCGTATATCTCTCGGGGTCCAATGTCATGATGATGAGAGAGGGCATGAAGCTACGAGTCTGTGGTCCATGGTCTGTGGTCGGTGGTCTGGACCGCTGAGCGCCACGCCACGGCCGGGGACGGGGCGCCACCGCAACCAACCAACACCCGACCAAGTCTGCTCGTGGCCGTCAAGTCTAGCCGTAAAGTTCAGGCCTCCAGGCACATTAATACGCCAGACAGACAGACAGACAGACGACGAGCGCGCCAGTGGCGAGAAGACGTGGCGCGCTACGCGGCGTCTATACGTTACGATGTGATGCGAGGTAGAGGAGGGCTTCAGTGACTGACCTAGCTTACGGAGCCGCCCGCCCCAGCGAGTTTAACCCGCGGCTTTGGTCGCCGACCACTTGCGCGCCGCTTGTGGCCCCCGCTGCTCCCCTGCCCTATCTATCCGATTCTGGGTGTGGCGACCGAGGAGGGGAGGGGAAAAAGCCTGGCAGGCGGAGCGAGGCTGAAGCCCGGCTCCGAAACGGGCTGGCTGCCGGCCGGCCGGCCGGCGGAGGAAGAAGAACTTGCTCTCAGCAGCATTGCCATGGCTTTCCTGGGGGTGGCCGAAGATACTGCGGCCTCGAGGAGGAGTCTGTCCCTTCATCTTTCGAACGTCAGGGCCGCATCGCACGGGCGAGCGAAGCAGCGCATTTGGAAGAGCCCCGGAAAGCAGCCGAGCCTTCTTCCCACTTCACTTAGAAACTCCCGACGTCGGAGAGAAGACTCACTCGATAGACGCCCCGAGTTCTGCGCGCGGCACGCCTACCAGCAACCAACTCTCCTTCCTGCCCGGCGCACAGGATGGGCTGGCGATGTGTCCGAGTTCATTCACGCTCGACATAAACGTCGCAGGCGGAATGGCAGCAGTCCCTCGGAACCTTTTCGACGGGCATGTAGACATGCTGGTCGCCTGCCAGGACGAGGCCGACTCCCCGATCCATTGGATGTCTTCACTGCTGCTGATACCCTACATATACAGGCCGCAGTGCGGACACGTGATGATCTCCTCCAGAGGGCGTAAAGGAGAGAGCGAGCAAAGAGGGATCTCATTCGCCGGCAGTGTAGGACCGGAGCGACGTGTGAGTGAGGATAGCGGAGGGAGTGGCCTGCCTGGCGTAGTGAGGTGCCGGAGGCGGAGTGACGGGGCCGCGGCGCATCTGTACGACGAGGAGCATGGCGTGCGAAGCTTCAGCTTAGGGAAAGATAAGCAGACAGACAGACAGACCCTCGAGCGGCAACATGGAACACCCGCGCGCCCCTCCTCAAAGGTGGGAGGCTGGAGTGGCGCTCTAGGAGGGGATTAGTGTACGAACCGGGACGCCTTGCGAATGAAAGGGGGGACGGTACTGCGTGACCTGACGCGGGTCCCAGGCGAGAGTCCCGGCTCTCAGTGTCCAGTCCAGTCGTCTTGTCTGGTTCTACTCGTACGCAAGTAGAGGGGGGGGGGGGCATACTTTGATCCTTGGTGTCGACGATGAGAGGGGGCAGTCTCTTGCCTGTCCTCGATTTTAACCATGCAAATGATTCCACCGCACGAATGATTCCACCGTGCAAATGATTCCACCGCACAAAACCCCCTCTTCACGGCTCACTGTGGCTCGACAAGGCATGGAAACGTATCGGCCGATAAGTTGTATTGATGAATTCAAAGGAGTGTTAAAGTGTATATCCGGTCCACCCTCACCCCCCCCCCCCCCCCCTCTCTCTCTCTTTCTGTCTCTCTCCAGCAAGCTACAGGATCGCGCTCATGATTGGGCCATGAGACACCCCTTCGGATCAAGGAGGGCAAAAGGTGCCTCGCGAGATCATCTAAGCAGGGCAGGAGGTGATGGATTTCTGTTGAGCATCGGTCAGTCGCGGCGCGCGTGTGGATTTCGTGCGGGCCTCCCCCACACCCCCCTCTCCCGGCCCGGCTGAGAGGCTTGAGGCGCTCCGACAGCCGGACAGATGAGTCGTCGAGACGGCCCGGGAAAGAGGCTTCTCTGTGACCCGTGTGAAGTGGCTGGCAAACAAGCTTTTTGATTTACTCCCGGCTTATGGAGGGAGGGATGGAGACAGGCAGGGAAGATGAAAAGACAAAAGCAAAAAGAGGGGAGATGGCGGGCACTTACGCAGCAGTGGTGGTTGCCGTTGGCAAAGTCCTTGCAGTTCTTGGGGCGGCCGGGAGGGCACCCGAGGCCGTTCTTGATTTGCTAACGGGGTGGCGGGTGAGGAGAGAGGGAGAGAGTGTCAGTCGTTGTACTCAAAAGCAGTTGCTGCGCACCTCTGCTTGCGAAAGGCAGTGGGAAGAGGGACTCACGACGCATCCGACGGCGGCGTCGTCGCGGATCTCCAGGACGTCGGCGGCGCGGGCGTTGAGCTGGTCCTCCTGAGTGAGCAGGCACTGTCAGCAGGAGGTCTGTGGAATTGAGGGTCAAGGCGGACAGAGGAAGTCTGCTTCACCCCGGGGAGGGAACGGACTGGGACGGTGGCAGCGATGGCGGTGGCAATCAGGCCGGCGCTGAGGGCGAAGAGCTTGGTGAACTGCATTTTGAAGGTTTGTGAAGGAGTTTGGAGGACTGTTTGTTGATGCGTGTGTGTGTGTGTGTGTGTGTGTGTACGAGTCTGATGAATCTGTTGTGTGCTGTAAAGAAAAGAGAAGAGATGTTGTTGAAGCGGACTAGAGACCCCTTTTATATCCCGAGCATACAGTATCTCCCTCGTCCAGTGTCTTCCCTACGAAGAGTCCAGCTCGTCCTTGGAGACGACCATGGTTCAGTCCTCCTGGATCCATCGCATTCCCCCCTTCTGTCTTTCGGAGATGGATACTTTTACCCGCGTAAAAACCCTCACCAGGTGTCACCTCAGACGTTCGAAGGAGCGCCTGAAGCATTCGATGACGCCGGCGATGGCCAACCGGCCATTCGAGGAGAGTGAGCGAGGCGTGGCTGAAGCAGAGCGGCCGAGTAAGCCGCCGCCATGCCGAAAGCCATGGCATCGAGATGCGTTCTCAACACGCCGGCTCGAGGTGGAATACCGACTGACGCTGGGCTGCGGTGGCCTGCCTGCCTGCCTGCCTGCCTTGCTCTACACGGAAACAACCAACCACGTATGCTGAGGCTGTCTTGTCTGCTGTGGCTATAGAAGATGACCTAAACGCCCCCGGTTGGACGTGGACGGGCCACTCAGCCGCGGAGCCTCGAGCGGCCGCGCGTGTGACACAAGATGCGATCTGATCGGCGGGTGTCGGGACGCCGGCCGGCCTCTCTCGTCTTTCTCGTCCTTGCCGACGCTCCCCCCTCCGACAGCCGTACAGCAATACGCAGGCGGGCTGCAGGTACGGTGCGGTACGGTATGGCACGCCGATTCTCCTTCAGCCACATACACGTCAACCCACAGCCCCGGGATCGCCATGCGCCAGGCTTGCGCGGCCCAGTAGGCAGGGAACTCTCTCCGGGGCCGGGGTTTCAGCCCTGTCAGCACTTGCGCGCTCTCGTATGACACTCGTGGGGAGGGGGGACTCGGGGCAGGCATTTGTCTGCCTGCCTGCCTGCCGAAATACGGGGAGGACTGGGGACTGGGGAAGTTGGGCGTTCCAGGTCGAGGTCAGCTCGGCGGACAAGCCACGCATCCCCCCCGTCTCTTCAGAAACCCTTCAACGCGGGAGGTTGGTTTGGTTGACCTACGTGGCGCGCCCGTCATGTCGCGTCAGCGGCGGCGCGGCCGCACCGGGGATCCGGTGGCGGCGGTATTTTGCATGTAAGTCAGGGAGGGCATTACACGGGCCATCCGGACTATACATATTTAGTATATATCTAAAAGATACCTCTTATACACGCCACACAAGCCTCAGACAGCTGGGGTCGGAGAGAGCTGTGCCACGAGGGATGGCCTGATTTATCATGCTGCGTCCTCTCTCAGCTGGCTGAGATGGGCAGGCAGGCAGGCGGGCAGGCGGGCAGGCGGGCAGGTAGAGCTTCGTTGGCGGACCTGTGGCTCGCCTCATTCTCGTGGTTGTGGGCGAGGACAATCAGTGACAACTGGGCCATGTGGGACGTGGAGATGGCTGAGAATCCACGACGCCGCCAAAAGTAGCTTTCAACAAGAGGAGACGCCACTTTCTTCAAAGACGGTCTAAAAATACCCAAAGGCACGAAACCACATAATCACGAGTGGAAAGCTGGCAAAGGTGTCGGAGCAGTCTCGAGCACAATGACGCGGAGGCTCGACCCAGCAGAAACTCCAAGCTGTGAACATCCCCTCCTCCCCGGGCTCATACGCGACCACCTAAGCACCTGTCACAAGCAGAGAGCTGAACGATGGCGGTGGGCTGCCGTGGCAAAACTTGGGAGACAGGGTTGAGTTCCAAGTATGTCATGTCGAGTTCACGTGCGAGAGGCAAGTGGCCAAAACCCATCACGGGTCGGACAGACCACTTGCAGCCAGCGGCTACTTCCGTCGGACGAGTCGAGAGCCAGAGAACCATTTGTAGGTAACCGGGGGAAACGGGGCCATCAAGTGTTTCCCTTTCAAGAGCCTCCAATAAAGGAAGCCATGCCGGATCTACTTGGCCGTCGAATCTCTCCTCTCCTCTCCTTTTCAACACGTAAGTGACTACCAAACAGACCCTTCAACAACACACACACACACACAAAAAAGCCAGTCATAAAGTTGATTCAGGTGCTGATGATGCTGACTCTGGCAGCGTGTGCCTCGGCCTCGGCCCTGGCCGGAGACGTGAAGCCGCCGACGGGAGCGGAGCGGCCGCGCAGGAGGGGGACACTGCCCACGGACCTCAACCCCCGGGGCCGATGGCCTGCCCTTCATGTAAGTCGGGAAATTGATGTTTCTTCTTCCCACTGACTGACCGACTGACTGAATGACTGACTGACCGCGCCGCTTTTTTTTTCCGGCTTTCCCCGAGCGCAGAATCAAGGACAAGAGGCTGAAGGCAGTCAAGGACGTGCTCGTGGGGCCCGGCTGCGACGACGAGGCCATGGCGCAAGCCACGGCCACATACGTCCGGGCGGTGGTCGACGAAGCATGGGACGACCTACCGAGTGCGCGCATGCACCCCAGTGATAGGATCTTGGGAAGCATCCGCGATAGGTTGGGGAGGTCCCGTGACGTGGAAGACTTCTGGCGGCGGGTGGTCGAGATAGATAATGACATCGTTGAGCCATTTCTCTCGGGCTGAACTGGGCCTGCCACTCTCTCTGGCCTGTCCAAGCGTCCACCTTCCTGCCCGAGGTTGGGTAAGGTAAGCTTGAGGGGAGACGGCAGGCTTTGGGTGGGAGTGGAGCTGAGCTAGAACGGAGCTGAGAGGGGATGGATGGATTAGACTTGAGATAGAATAAACTTGAGATGGCGAAGACCTGAGATGGGATAGACTCGAGATGGATTAGACTTGAGATGGCGAAGACTTGAGATGATATTAGATAGACTTGAGACAAATAGACTGGAGACGGGATAGACTGGAGACGGTATTATAGACTGGTGATTCCTGAAAGACGCACTAAGCAAGCTCGCCCGGCCAGTGCTATCTATATACCAACCTACATACATGACCTACGCTCGGTACGCCTTGCCTCCCTTTATCATCACATGGTCACCTCCCGCCGCGCCGCCCGCAGCAGCCACCCGCCCGCCGCCCTCCGGATCCTGCCCTCCCCGCCCACCGCCGCCGCCGCCGCTGCTGCGGCGCCTCACCCTCCATCCCGCGGAGGATCGCGTCAAAGTCGAGCGCCGTGCTGTTGCTCCTCTTCCCGTCCCCGCCCCCGTCCCCGTCCCCGTTCCCGCGCGTCGGCGGTGGTGGTGGGCACGAGTAAACGCTGGCGGGTCGCTGCCGCTCTTCGTCCCTCGCCGCCGTGCTGTAGACTGGGGCGGCGGTGGCCATCGAGGCCCGGTCCGCCGTCTGCCTCTTCTCCCGCAGAGGGGCTGCGGGGGTAGTAGCTGGTCCGGCAGCTTCCTGGTCCAGGATGGCCTGCAGCGAGGAAGAGCAGGAGGAGGAGGCCAGTGGGGGGGTGCCGAAGCTCATGGTGATCCTCCGGAACTGCGCGGGCGTCATGCCCGAGGGGCCGGGTGCAGCGGTCTGCTCAGGTTTCTTCTCTTCTTTTTCTTCCTCCTCTTCTTCCTCTTTCTTTTTCTCTTCTTCATCTTTCCCTTTTCCTTTCTTTCTCTCTTTTTCTTCTTCCTCTTCCTCTTCTCCCTTTTCCTCCTCCCCATCCTCTCTCTGGCCAGCAGCACTTCCACCCGCCCACCCCGCCGACTCGGGGCCCACCAGCGCACCGGCGCTGCTCGACGAGCCCTCGAGCTCGCAGAGGGCGGCCGCAGGATCACCGGCGTCGCTCTCCTCCTCCTCCTCCTCCTCCTGTCCCCCTCCACCACCGCGCTGATGCCCAGACGCGACGACACGTCGGCGTAACCGTACGCGTACGGGTCGGCGTAGAGCCAGTCGCAGGTCCCGCAGGCGGCCAGCAGCCACGGGGTCGGGGTGCTGCTGTCGACTGCGCCGCCGGCCATCATGGGGATGCAGTTCTAGACTGACGGCGTGTGAAGCAAGAGAAGGATGTTGTGGTTCGTCCCGTTGTGAGAAGAAAAAGAAGAAGAAGAAGAAGAAGAATGCCTTTGACTGAAGAGACTGACCTGAGTCGTCTCGAGAAAAACCGGAAACAGGTCAAGGCGGAAAATAAAAAGAATTGGATGACAGAAGTGAAATAACCGAGGCTGCGGGCTGAAGAAGACACTTTCAAGCAGACGGACCGGCTTGCACGCACGGGAATGACTCGTTTTATGCACCTCGCACGCATCCTCGTCGATCAGGAAATCGGGAGCAGAGATCCAAGAAGCTTGTCATTGTACCATCTTGACAAAGACCAGAAGCTCTCTGTCTTCAGGCCTAGATGTCTGTATCTTGATCTCCTTTGTCCGAATCATGTCGCCGGGCCCCGGCCGGCCCAGACCTCAGCCGAAAAACCCCGAGTGTCCACGACCGACAAAGAGCAAAGGCCACAATGGATTGTTCAGTCGTCCGTCCATTGTCGCTGGCGGCAACTGCCGAGTCCATTCTCAACCTGCCAAGCTGCCCCGACAGACATCTCTGTCAAAGGGCGCAGTGTCTGTCTGTAGATGTCAGGTCGAGTTGAGAGGGTAAGGGGCCAAAGTCCACCCTTCCGTCAACCTCTGCTCCCATCACGAACCTCACTGCCTCGAGTCCCGAGTCCCGTCACAACAGTCAAGTTCCGAGCTCAGTCTCCCCTTTAACCCTCCATGTGACTGTCCTCCCCCTCCCCAGCCCGGATCTGCTCCTGCAGGCTGGCCATGACCTCGTCGTCCGGCACGTCGAACTCGATATCCTCCTCCCTCCTGAAGATCCCGTAGAATGTCACCGTCTCTTCCCCTGCCTCCCCGCCTCCGCTCTTCTCATCAAGCAGATCCCCGAGCCGCATCTCGAAAGTCAGGTAGCCCTCCCCAAGGAACACAACCCGCGCCTCCACCACCTTCTCCCCTTCCCCTTCCCCTTCTCCACCACCACCGCCGCCGCCGCCGGTCCGGATCGTCACCCCCTCCAACCCCGCCCGGTCGGGTATGTCGCACCGCGGAAACATGTGAAACCCCGCCGGCGGGATGTGCACCGTGACCTCGTCGTCGATGAAGTCAATCTCCCACTCCATGTGGTTGCGCCGGTGGAACCGCCGCGCGTACTCGACGCTGTACAGCGCCCAGAACCCGTCCTCCAGGTTGCCCACCGCCGGCGCCGCCTCGCCCCGCGACAGCGCCCCCGCCAGCCGCGACCGCGCCGCCTGCACCATCTTCTCCCGCCGCCGGAACTTCTCCAGCACCTTCACCTGCTGCTCCGCCCCGTGGTCCGCCGTCGCCGACGCCGCCGCCATGGCCCGCAGCTCCTCCTTCTCGGCCGCCGTCAGCGGGGACTCGCCCTCGTCGCCGCTGCTGCTGTCCCACTCCTCGTCCTCGTGCAATCTGGGGTCTTGCTGCGCCATGGTGTGTCTCTTATTTTTGGGTGGGTGCTTGTTGGCTGCTGCTAAGAAGAGAACAGTGTGGTGGCGTAGCGGGCTGAAAGTGTGTCTGTTGCCTGCGAAACCAAGCTGGGTTGATGAAAGACAAAAGAGGCAGAATGTTTTGAAAATTTCCACCCGCCCACTACTCGCAAATACCCACCCACGCAGACGGCAGAGTTAAAGGCAGTCAGCGGCGGGCGCAGCTCCGTCTTTCGTGTGGGGCGCGGTGCGTCTGCCAGAAATTTTCTGCCGGGGCCGCGGGGGAGGCCGAAGACTTTACAAGCCACTTCTCCCCTTCTTAACTCTGACAGGGTCATTAGTCCAGACTGCAAGGAGGTCAGTTGTCTTTTCAAGATCCATCACACAACAGAATTTTTGCTGCTATCTACCAATATCATCAAGCCTTTGTTGCCCTTGGATAGGACATTATACTGTCACCACGCGACACCAGCCCGCGAGACCCTGATTGCGTCAGTCTTGGCGGGAGGAGGGGCAGCAGCCCCACCGCGGCGATCACTTCCCCGACTGTACAGCACATGTCTGACACGGGGACCCTGGGACGGAACTATGTTTTGATTATCAGTATTCGTAGTGATGCATCCTATGGATACCCGCACTCGGATCTGTCGCGAAAGGTCGTAGGTATCGAGCCCTCCGGAAATCAACTCGAATCCAGAGTTGGGCTGCCCAACACCGGTCCTCGGTCGCTCCGGCCACGAGATAGCAGCATGTCGTGGTCTGAACCCATACTGCAGGTAGTCTTCCTCAGTGCATCCGCTCCTCCCGTCCATCCTGCCAGCTAGTGCAGTTGATGCAACGCAGGGCCTGGCCCCGTCAGCTTTGAGTTGCAACGCACTCCGGTGTCATGGAGCCCAAGACGCACCTTCATACTAATCAGCTTCTTGCAGTACCGGCACTTGGTCTTCTTCTTGATAATGGGGTCTGGCGACACGACCTGGTACAGGTTGGCGAGCAGGTACAACGCTGCGCCGAGGCAGATGAAGTGAATAACGTTCTCGATGAACATCCTGTCCGTTCACGAGTCGCGCGGTCAGTCACGACCAGCCCATTGATCAGGCTAGATGAGGCAGGGTATATGTAGGTCACCCACCCGTAGCAGAGGATGACAGCCCCGTCTTCCTTGGCTGCGTCCGTCGTCATGTAGCCCGCCAGGCGCTCGTAGTTGGGCCCGGCCCGCAGCACCGCAAACTTCTCGGCCATGTTCTTGTTGAGCGGCAGCAGGACCGAGAAGGGCGGCAGCAGAATGTCGCCGACGAGAGAGTTGGTCACGCTCGTGAAGGCGTTAGCTAGACTGCAACCAGGAAGCGAGAGGGCAGGGCGGGGGTGTTAGCAACAGCGCTGTGACGAGGCGAGACAGAGAGGAAGAGGGAGAGGGAGAGAGAGGGGGAGAGAGCGACGAAGATGGGGAGGAGTGACGTGCATGAAACCAAAGGCAATCTCGAGAATGTTGCCGGAGCAGGCAAAGTCGATGAAGCCCGAGATGAAGCGCTTGGCCTGCTCGCCGCTGTCGTGCAGCAGCCTCTGCGTCTCGTCAATGGGCAGGGAAGACATGGCGAGCCGTTGAGGCGGTGGGCGTTGATTCTGGATTGCTTGACTGATAGGGTGACTCGGGTGCGCGACACAATTGAGGGAAGCGGAAAGGTCATGTCCTAGAGCGAGGAGCAGCAGCAGGAAGAGGATATGTGTGCCTCTTATTCGGACACGGCTGGCTGGTCCCTGGAAGCCGTGGCCGTGTCAAAAAAGGGAGCGTCCATATCCTGCTCTGTGTTGGGCGACAAGGTCGGTCGGTCCGTGTCTTGGTCCAGCGGCAGCAGGGGCGACAAGACAGCGCTGGAAGTGGCACCGGGCCGTTGCCAATCTGACTGACACCCCCATATGCAGTATGATACATCTGCGAACGGCAGAAGGCGCCCTCGTGAACGGCTCATGCGCACCTTCCGAGCCTCATGGATGGAGGGCACGGAAGCAGGAAGCGACCACCCGCGAGCCCACCATCGCTTGGCCCGGTTAGCGGCCGGTGCTATCTCCAGATCTTGCCGTGCTTGACGTGAACCCTACCCCACTTGCCGCTGCGATCGCCGGCCAGGGCACATGTGACTTATCCCTCTGTCTGTAAGGGCCAGCCATGGGAGGAGGAGGAAGCTGTCTGGTCGAAGAAGTCAAGGGAGGAAGGTCTACGAGAGTAAAGCACGGGTTGGATAGCAGGTGGGTTTGGGATATTCTCATTCAACATCACCGGCTCCATCCACGCTTCAGTGGGATGATGAAGAAAAGTCGACCGCCGACGAGAGGCTGCACAATGGCGTCGACCTGGATACGTTCATAGATAAGTACCTACCCCAGGTACGTGAATCCATACAAGAGTTGAGCAGAGTCTGGCGGAGGCATCCAATGTTTCCACCGGAACAGCGCTGCTTACGTGTGGAGCGCGGTGCCTTCAACAGAAAGCCGGCCGTGTCGCGGCGACTCAGGGCCGTGCAGCAGCTCGAGCTTCTGGCCTGAGCCCCCCAGGCAGATATGAGTATGCGCATGAGTCCCGAAACTCTCAGACCGGCGGCAGATCAAAGCAACCAGGCGGATGTGTGGTCGAAATACTCGTGCTTCACCGCGGTCTGGACGTGAGCAGCTGGAATTCACACAGGGAGCTGTCGACACCCATCACCGCCATGACACCCTCCATTATTGCATGGGGAAGAGTAAGGTAAGAAAAATAGTATCCCACGCAATAGGAGACCGTCTTATAGCCACCACTTCAACCCCCCACACCCGCGTGCCAGCGGAGAGCCGCCCCGCATGCACAATGCCGAAGCCCCGAGTCCACGCCGGGCGTGTCGGGCACCTGCACCGCCTCACGGCCACGTGAGCTGTCCCCGACCGCACCCTGCCGCGCGTCTATTCGACTTCTTCATTCTCGTCCCTCCATCTGACCATGTAACACCTGCCGGGACTCTGGCTTGGCCGCAACTCGGCCGAGGAGGGCCAAGAGTAGTCCGCCCCGCCAGGCATGAAAAGCGCATCGCATGTCCCGTCTGTATACTCAAGCCAGCAAGTCCGTTGACTGGTCGCTTGGCCATTGGGTCCTGCATTGGGCCGTCGTTAATGCACCCAAGGACGGGCCAGCGTGTGGAGTCGAGGGTTCTCCTTTCCGCCGCTTGGTTGTTGTTGCCAGTCTCCGACCATTACGAGGTGTCCATAGCCCAGCATCATGGCGGCAGTATTTCAGCAATATGCCCCCCGAGCAACATTCCCCCTCCGGGTACGCGGGAGTGGTTGGATATCTATCCCGTCATCGGAAACAGCGAAGGAACCGCCGATGAGAAGCACGGCTCCAAGACAATGCGCCGCCAATCCAAGCCCGCAACTCCCACGCGTCAACCCACCATAGAGCCCCAGGGAAAGAAGAAGCAGACTCACCAGCACCAGCAGAAGCAGCAGCAGCAGCAGCAATGAAGACCGCCCCCGACACCCGGCCAACCCGCACCCTCTCCCCCTGGCAGGCAGCCGCCTCCCTGGCGCTCTCGCTGACGTCCCTCGCGCTGACCCTGCTCCTCCTCCTCGCCGGGCGGGGGCCAGACCGCGGCGGAGCGAGACCACCCGGAGGAGGGGGAGGGGGCTGCTACCACCTGCTGGCGGTGGACATGACGGGCTTCGGCGCGGACCTGATCACCGACCAGTCGCTGCCGGTGGTCGACTCGAGCTCGGCTTCGGAGCTGCGCGCCGCGGCGTCCGTGATCGGGGGCCGAGAGGGCGGCGAGCTGGCCCGGGCCCTGGACGCCGCGGCGCGCGAGGGGTCGGCGGCCGGGGGGCACATCGCGGCCTCGCTGGGGCTGGCGCGGCGGTACACGCTGCACGCGCTGGCCTCGTGCGAGGGGGGCGAGCTCGGCACCACCGCAGCCACCTCCACCAACAACACCACCACGCCCGATGACGAGGACGAGCAGCACCGCCTCCCCACGGCAGACTGCACACCGCACCCCCTGACAACCCCGCTCCACGCCGACGTCCTCCCCCGCGCCCTCCGCCGCCAGCTCGACCGCGGGCCCCTCCGCCGCGTAGCCAACCCGAGCCTGGCCGCCCTGTCCCGCGCAACCCGCGCCGCTGCCGCCCTCCTCGCCGCCGCCGCCGCCCTCTCGGCCCTCACCGCGCTGCTCTCCGTCCTCGCGCTGACCCGCATGGCCCTCCGCGCGCGCCGCCGGCGCAAAGGCCTGATCGGTGGCAGGCGCGGCCGCGTCCCGGCGCGGAGCAGTATCAGCATCGGTGACCGGGGCGGAGTTCCGGCGGTGCTTCTGCTGCTGCTGTCCGGGCTCGGCGCCGCGGCGCTCGTGGCCTGCTGCGCGGTGGCGGGGAGGGGTGCGGCGGGGGCGGCGGGGGCGATCAGCGGCGGGGGCACCGGGGCCGTCGCGTCGGTGGGGCGGGGGTTCCTGGGCGTGGCGGGGACGGCGGCGGGGCTCATGGGGTTGTGCTTCTTGTGCCTGTGCGTCTCTTGCTGTGTGAGGAGGGGAGGAGAGGGGGAGAAGCCAAAGGTCTGAGAGGAGTGGTGTTGCTTGGCGCGTGTGGGAGGTCTGGTGCGGTTGTTGGTTTTTATCGTATAATCTCGAACGGGGCGGCGGCGGCGGTGGTGAAAGTCGCAAGAAGGGGTATTGTCGGGATGACTGTTCGGAGATTCATGTTTTATTTTCATGTGTTAAGCCAAACGTTGCAATTCCGTGGTATCTTAAGCATCGCAGTTGGTGAAGCGCTATCAGGGGTGAGGCATAAACGCGTATTGCAAAGGCCGACGACGCCATTCCGTCAAGTTAGTATGTGCCCGCCTGTCTGAACCAGCCACGACGAACCGGCTACCCTCCGACCTGGCTGATGATGCGCTGCTCCCGCTGTAGGATGCGCTCCCGCTCGGCGACGCGCAGCTCCTCGTCCGACAGCGCGTCCTTCTCCACCTCGACCCAGCGGCCCTGGCCGGCCCGCTGCGCGCGGACGTGCCGCTCCACGCGCGCCGCCGTCGCCGCCCAGTCGGCGAACCGCAGCGTCTGCGCGCGCGTGGCGTCCAGCGGCAGCGCGTACCCCGAGTTGAGCCGCAGCGTCCCGATCTTGCCCCAGTCCCCCCGCCAGTCGACCCCGGCCGCCGCCGCCACCGCCGCCTGCCCGCCGCTGCCGCCGTCCGAGGGCACCGCCAGCGCCGCCCACCAGTCCGCGCAACCCGTCAGGTCCAGGTACTCGAGGCCGTACAGCGCGCGGCCGAGGCGGCGCAGCAGCACGGCGGCCTCGGTCCAGTCGCCGTCGAGCGCGTGGCTGTAAGGCCCCGTCGCCGAGTACGGCACCGCGCGCCCCGTGACGGGGGACACGACCTTGGAGAAGCGGGCGTTGGGCGTCAGGGACGGCTCGGGCCAGCCCGCGATGCTGAGGTGCGTCAGCGCGGGGACCCTGGCGCCCAGCGACAGCAGGTGCTTCCACGACACGGCCGGCTCGGCGCCCGGCTGCACGGCGAGTGATAGGTGCGTCAGGTTCGGCAGCAGCCGCTGCTCCGACGGGCCGCGGCTCGGCACGTGCTCGGGCGCGTCCCACGAGTCGAAGACCTGCTGGTCGTCCCTTGGGGCCGTCGTCGTCGTCGTCGGCGCTGGGCACAGCAGCTCGGCCAGCTGCTTGACGGACAGGGACTTGCCGATCGACCCGGACAGATCCAGGTGGAACAGGTCGGCGTTCCACCGGGCCAGGTCGGGCTGCTCGAGCTCGTACTCGGCCAGCTCCTGCTGGGAAGGGCCGCACAGCACGAGGCGCAGGTCCCTTGGGGTCAAGCCCGGCGGGTGGAACTCGGCGACGTGGCTCAGGAGGGCGGCGCGCATGCGGCTGGGCAGGGTGTAGAGGTGGAAGTGGTTCCACTCGCGCTGCTGGACCCAGTCGGCGGCGAGACAGCGCAGGGCCAGGCCCACGAGGCTCTGGTCGTCGGGGTAGTAGGCGCCCGGGAGGGGGAAGTGGTGGATGCGGGATGAGTCATTGTAGAGGAAGCCGGCGGTGGCGCGGCGGACGGGGACGGAGGTGGTCCAGCTGCGGGGAGGCGGCGGGCCGGGAGGGGCTCGGCGGCCGTGGACGGTCCTGCGGTGGACGGGCCGGCGCGGGGGCGGCGCCGGAGTGTCGGGGATGTGGAGGATCTGCCGGAGCTCGGGGGGCACGCTGGGGCCGGCTTGCAGGAGGGGGTTTGTCTGGGTGGCGCCGCTGGCTCGGGCTTCGTTGCGGCGGAGGTCGGAGAGGATCTGGTTGACGGAGCGGCCTTGCTGGGCTAAGGGGAAAGTCAGGCGTGTCGGCGGGGGTGGCAAGAGTGGAGCGGCGTGGGAGCCGAGGGGGCGGCGGGGGGCTTACCTGATGACGGCTGCGAGGACGACGACGAGAGGCTCAGCGAAGGTGATGCGACGGAGGGCGGCTTGGTGAAGTGGGTGGGGTGTCGTTTCTTGGGCATCACCGTGGAGAGGGTGAGGCGTGGGAGGGGGTGAGTGGGTGAGGGGTCGAGGAGGGCAGGTCGGGCAGGCTGTCGTCGTCGTCGTCGTCGTCGTCTCGGCTATGTACAGGGAAAGAAAGGCGGAAAGATGAGGATACTCTCGGAGTAGGTTGGTGGGATCGTTATCAGCTGAGCTGGAGATGGTTTGGAGGGGTGGTGGTGCCTGTACGCGTAGCTCTGGTCTGCTCGGCTCGGCTGCCTTGCTACGTCTTGCTAGCCTAGCGCGCAGGGCTAACAACCCTTGCGATGACGCCACTGCGCCAGCCGCCTGTGGTGACTCACTGGGCTTTTTGTTCTCGGGTGAACACAGCACAACCAACCGAGCGACGGAGAGCTGAAGACGACTGTGGTCCTTAGCCAGAACCTCTCTTTGGATTATCATCATCTATGCATTCTGTTTCGTAAGAAGCCTGCAACCTGATGTGTGATTGTCCGTACGCAGTCAGTTCAAGCATTGTCTCGACGCGGACCATCCGTAGTCAGGTAATCGCTCACAGTAACCTACGCATTCTTGTATGAAGAGGTTCTGAGCTAATGAACAAATAAATTATTCTCCTTATGCGCTTCGCGGATGTGATACTCAGGACTCATATACTATCTTGAAACAATTCGCCTGTCCCGGCACACCCATGTTAGATAGGCTTCACCGGCTACGTATTGTGGGCGCGCGCCTCAGAAAACCGCCGCCGACCACCACCTTGTCACTGAACGAACGTGTCTCTGGTCCTGATTACAAAGGGTCATTGTTTCCGTCTTCGGTCATTGTGCAGATGGCGTTTTCGGACCCAGAATAAGGGCAACAGGCGACGGTAAAAGAAGCTTTAAGAGACCTTGCCGCAGGAACCGCAGGAGGGCGCCTTCAGGTTCTCAAGAGTACGAGATTTCTGCAGTTCACCTCATTTGACTGTTATTCACTTGTAGACATAGCTTCCGAGAGACACCAGAGCCATCATGGCACACTCGCCGCTGCACCACACCCTTGCGAGGGTCACGCTGGATCGGCAGTGCGAGAGCATGGTGCACTTCGAGCTCGAGCAGGAGACTCTCTGCCGATCCAAGTACAGTCTTCAGCCCAGCAAGGGGAGTTTCGAATTGCCCTCGTGGACCGAGGCCAAGAAGATACACCAGAGCGACGATCACCACAGACGCGAGAGAGAGCAGCGCGTCAGCTCGCTTCTGTCGGTTTTGCGGCACCAGGATCTCCCGCTGCAGGGCAGCCAGAGCCAGCCGCCGCCGCGGTCACCCCACTATCTCCAGATGATGCAGATGAGGCGTGAATGCATCGATCTCCAGCACGGCTCGCTGCAGTCTGCGGTTGAGCAGAGCGGGTTTTCGACCTAGGGCCCGCCTCTTCTCCGCGACTGTCTCCTGGCTCAAGAGGGAGTAACCTCGCAGATCTCGAGCCCCGGTTCTGTAGGCACCCCGGGGCGGGCGGCATCGTGTGGCATTGATCGACAGGGCCAGCTGCATCCACGGCACCTGCGCCGCACCCCGACGCCCAGATACGTCCCCGGGCCGGGACTGCGGTACTTCCAGCAACTTCTCGCCGCGCGGGTCCCGGAGTTCAAGGCTCACTGCGCGCGGGGCACCGGACCTGCTGCGAACGTGGAGCCCGTCTCAACCCAGGCGGAGAGCTCGCTTGGCTCATCGTCAGGTGAAGGCCCTGAAGACGCGCGGGACATTTGGGTAAATGATCCGGGCCGCTCCGGGAAACGCAAGCGGACTTCGCGGACAGCGCCTGGAGCGTCGTTCCTGCGAGGCACAGGCGGTCGAGGTCCGAGGGGTCCGGGAGGGGCAGAGCCGGGGCGCTCCGACAGGCGTACGAGTGCGGCGCACAAGACGAGCAGCAGCTCTACTCCCAGGGCCGGGCACTCCTGTGCGTTCTCCAACAAGCTCTTTCAAATGTCGAGTACGGCATGGGGTAGCCGTTCTGGGCAGCCGGGTATGCCCAGGGAAGACGACGGGGCGCAGGCAGAGCGTCGGGGGCCGCTACTGCGCTTAGCCGGGGGGATCGAGATGTCACCACTCGCTTTACAGGCACTCAGATGCTGGCGGAGATGTCTGGGCAGAGAAGCCCGACTGTTACGGAGGACCCCGAAGTCGCACGACAGCAGAAGGCTCAGGCGTATCGCGAGTGGAGGGAGGGGCCGGCTCGTCTACTCTTCGACCAGCGGGATGCGTATCTGAGAGCGAGGGTATTTTCCGAGCACGCTCGGGACGAGGGGATGACAGCTGCATCTCGCGAGCTTGAGGCGTTGTGGAACGGGGAGCAAGAGGGGCGAGGGGCGGCGGGGGCTTCGAAGCGGGCTCGCAAGCATTCAAGTGTTGCGTTGTGGGTAGTGAATTTCGACAGCTAACACTGGGCAATGAACCCTGAGGTATTCACCCATAGCTCAAGATGAACGCAAGGAACCCAATAAAGGGCAAGTAAATATTGACAGGCGCGAGGCTGGTGTAACCCGGGAGACGTAGAGACATCGGTACAAAGCACATGTAGACACAAGTCGCATGTAGACATTGTGATCCATCCGATTTGTGGATGCAGACATACATTCATGGATGGGTGTAGTCGGCGCCCCACCCGGAGCGAACGGTCCAGGCGGCGGCGGCGGCGGCGGAGGCGGCGGCGCATCTCTCTCAACGCGGGCCCCACGTGCGAATACGTCACCATCGAGAATCATCCCGGATCGACCACAATGCCCCCGACGCACAGCATGGCATGGCATTTCCAACACCTCGCCGCGTCCCGGCGCGCGCGGACCCTGTGGCGGCTGTCAGGTCCATCGCTCCCTCGTCCCTCGTCCCTCGTCCCTCGTCCCTCGCTCGTCCTCACACTGTCCTCACGCACCGCCGTCTTCTCCCGCCTCACACAAGACATCCATCCATCTGGCAACGACAGACACCTTGCCTACCTACATTACACAGCAACCGACCCCCTCAACCCTTGTTATTTCCCCCTAGCGAGTGAATAACCCCCTTCCACGCACCCCCTAAACCTGCCTCAACCTCCCTCGACCACCCCGCAGCCCACCATGGCCGCCACCAATCACTTTGACGTGGCCGACATGTTCAGCACCCGGGGCATGGTCGCCGTCGTCACCGGCGGCGGCACGGGCATCGGGCTGATGGCCGCGCAGGCGCTGGCCGCCAACGGCGCCCGGGTCTACATCACGGGCCGCCGCATGGAGGCCGTCGAGAACGCCGCCGCCACCCACCAGCCCGCCGCCGGCAGCAGCGGCAGCAGCGAGGGCCGCCTCATCCCCATCGGCCCCTGCGACGTCACCAGCAAGGCGGACCTGGAGCGGCTGGTGGCCGACCTGGGCGCCCGCGAGCCGCACATCGACCTGCTCGTCACCAACGCGGGCATAGCGGGGCCCAAGGCCGAGCCCGAGCAGACCGACGCCGGCGACCTCAAGCGCAACCTGTGGGACAACGAGGCCGTCGACGACTGGCAGGCCACCTTCAACACGGACGTCACCTCGGTCTACTTCACGACCGTGGCCTTCTTGCCCCTGCTGCAGGCCGCCATGAGGCCCGGCGGCGGCTCGCTGGAGCCCTTCTCGAGCTCCGTCATCACCATCTCGTCCATGTCCGGCCTGATGCGCCACGCCCAGGGCCACTTCAGCTACAACGCCGCCAAGGGCGCCACCGTCCACCTCAGCAAGCTCATGTCCGCCGAGTTCCAGAAGGCCGGCGTCCGCGTCAACTCGATCGCCCCGGGCTACTTCCCCAGCGAGATGACCGCCAAGGCCAGCGACGAGAACCAGAAGAGCCACGTCCCGCCCGAGAAGATCCAGGACAAGGGCCACGTGCCCCTCATGCGCGCCGGCCGCGAGATCGAGATGGGCATGACCGTCCTGTACCTGGCCAAGAACCAGTACGTCAACGGGGAGATCATAGCCGTGGACGGGGGTGTACTGAATGTTTTGGCGGGGAGGTGAAGAAGAAGAAGAGAGCGGAGGAGGAGAAGCAGAAGCATAGCTTGACACTGGCTGATTCGGCGATTTTTCACTCTTGGAAGGGCCAGAATCCTCTATCCGAGCAATTGTTTGATATCCCGGGAAGAATTAGGCGTGATCACAGCGCCGCGAAGAATTACCAAAAATCAACGTATCATCCACTTCGGATTAGATTAGTCGCGATCATCTAGTGTCCTCTTAACTAGGGGGAATCCAGCTTCATGACAACTCTCATCCCCGACTCCGTATAACTACCTGCCAGCAACGCCTCCAGCGCCGACCAGTCAACCATAAAATCATCACCCCCTCTCCCCCCCAGCACAACCCCTCCCTCACACCGGCGCAACGGCATCGTCCTGGCCCGGGTTGGCCTCCTCGTAGTGGCAGAACTTGACGAACCGGTAGTACCCCGCGGCGACCAGCGCGCCCAGCGCCGGGCCGACCCAGTAGATCCAGTGGTAGCCGGGGAACGCGCCGGAGGCCGCGGCGCACCCGAAGCTGCGGGCCGGGTTGAGCGAGCCGCCGGTGAAGTAGACTCCTGCGAGGACTGTCAGCCTTTCCTACCCCTCGTCATCACTAGATCTGACTAGACAGACAAAAGAGAGGGAGAAAAACAAAAGGTAGGCCACGGGGAGAACGCACCAGGCAGCTCCGCCACGAAAAGTGCCAGCCCGATCCCCAAGGGCGCCAGGAACGTGTCGCGCGACTTCTCCGCCGCCAGCATCAGCACCACGAAGACGAGGTACGACGTGAAGAACATCTCGGCGAACAGGCCCCGCGCGATGCTGACGCCCGGAGCCAGCGTCGTGTTGAGCTGCGCCACCATGCTCTCACCGTCCCCGCCCGGGCCCCCGCCCCCGCCGCCGCTACCACCACCGGGGGCGAAGAGCACGCGAGCCACGGCCCCCGCGCACACGCAAGCCACGAGCTGCGTCGGCACCAGCACCGCCGCCCGCCGCGGAGCCAGCTGGCCCGCCAGCGACATGCCCAGCGCCACCTGCGAAAGTGCCGCGGGCCGAAGGCAGCCGTGTCTGTCAGCTTGGGCGCGTTGAAGACGGGTATGATCGAGAGTGCAGGTTGACAGGGCTGAGGGTATACAAGGAGTCCAAAAGAGCTGGGGGGTGGGTAAAAGTCGACAAGGTGAACAAGCACAGCAAGCACATAGCGACCATCCGCCGCGTCCACGCAGCGCATCCAAAATAACCCTTCCCCCCCTCGACGTCCGCATCGCAAATACAACGTTACAGAAAAAAAAAAAAAAGACTCACCGCAGGGTTAAACAGCCCCCCGCTGATCCTGTACATGGCCCAGGCGGTCACGAGCAGCGACAGCCCGTACCCCAGCGCGATGTACACCGTCTGCACCGCCGGCGACGTCCCCGTCGAGGCCGGCCCGGACGACGGCGTCTGCCCCTGCTGCCCCTGACCCTGCCCCGTCGACTGCGCCCGCACCATCAGCTCCGTCCCGTACCCGAAGAACAGGAACCAGAACGTCCCCACAAACTCCCCCGTCGCCGCCACCAGGTGCGCCTGCGTCTCGCTTAGGTGGCTGCGCCGGTGCTGCTGCTGGGACTGCTGCTGCTGGGACTGCCGCCGCGGTTGCTGCTGTTGCCGCCGCGGGCTGCTGCCGCCGTTGACGTGCTCTCTTTGGTCCTTGCCGGGTGCCATGTCGTTATATCTCGTCACTGACTGGCCTAGAACGAATAGAATCCTCCCTCGAGGACCGCGGCTATCCCACCGGGGGGGTTCTGATGATATACTATCCAAGCATGCGGCGTGTGGCCCCCGGCACAGAGTGTGACGCAGTCCATGACGAGCCCATAGAGGCCGGATGGCCACTGGCCTCGTCCAGCGTCGACAAGATGCCGCGCCTGCTAACCCCTAGATAGATATCGGGGCCCTGCCCAAAACCAAGAACGGCCATGGCGTCGCGTTCATGCCCCGCACTTGTGGCCTGCCGTGAACCTAAATCATCCTCCTGCCTTTGATGGGAGGCACTGTCCGCAGCGTAGCACCCTCTTGTCTCAGTGCCGCGCTCCTCTCTGCACGACGAGGCACAGCCCAACACGAGCGAGGGTCAGGGCCATTGAGAAGACCACTCTGGAACCTTGCTCTCGCGGTTATTAAAGCTACGCACAGGGTTGTCCCATGTGGGTCGCGATGGATGAGATAAGATCCGGCCCAGGCTTGGCCCTTCTGGATTGCGGGGAAGAACGGGGTGGGTCAACGAGGGCAAGCACTGATGGAGGGACAGGGAGAGATCGTCAGAGCTGGCAAGTCCCATGAATAACAACAGGCTCATAGTAATAATATTGGTATATGTGCGTAGATTGATATGCAAGAGATCCAAAACCCCAGTAAAATACGCCACAAAAGAAATCGCTTCATACCCACGCAAAGTCAGTTCGCACGCGGCATGCGGCATGGTCTTTATACACAGAATGACCGTGATTCGACTCCGTCACTCTTCTCCACGGCCGTTTTGATGGGAACCATCCATCACAGCTTGGAAGTCATGTTCTGGGCCGAGGCCAACGCCGCCGACGCGTCGCCGATAAATTCGTCTACAATGCCCTTGGCGCTCTTCTGCTCGTTCACGAGAGCGGCGCACTGGCCCATCAAGAACGGGCGGAACGAGTCCATCAGGTCATCCGCGTCCTCATCGCCGTCTCCTCCCTCAGATCCCGACGACTCGGACGTGCCGTTGGCGACCTTCTCCAGGTCGGCTTCGTAGGGCAATATGCCCTTGGACGTGAGCTCCTTGATCTCGGCCTGGCGTTCGTTCTCCCAGTTGTCAATGTACGGGTTGTTGCGAACGCGCAGAGGTCGGCCAGTGAAGATCAGGGTGCGAATCGTGTCGTCGTAGCTGGCAGTGCGCACAGCTTCCTTGTGAGACTCAGGGGCGCCGGCCTCTTCGGCGAGAATGAAGCGGGTGCCGACCCAGACGGCACTGGCGCCCATCATCAGGGAGGCGGCCAGCAGCTGCCCGTTGTGGATGCCGCCGGCAGCAACGACCTGAACCTGCTTTCCGGTCAGAGGGCTCTTCTTGCCCTTGCAGATCTCGATGCAAGCAGGAATCAGGACCGTCGTGGCGACGTGGCCGGTGTGACCACCTCCCTCGCCACCCTGGGCGCAGATGATGTCGCAGCCAATGTCGAGGCACTTTTGGACGTGCTTCGGGTGGCCGACCATGTTCATGTAGACGACGCCGTGCTTGTGGAGCTTGTCGACAACGGCCTTGGGGGGACGCCGACCGCGGAGACGAAGAGCTTGGCACCGGACTCGATGATGATGTCGACGAGCTCGTTGAGCTTGCCTTTGGTGTAGTCGTAGCTGCAGGTGCGGCATGTCAGCAACGGCGATCGAGGATTGGCAAGAGGGAAGGGGAGTTATGGAGAGCGTACTTGGTCTTGCGGGCGTTGCCACCGACTTGGGGCAGCAGAAGATCAATGCCGAAGGGGGCGTTCTTGTCGTGCATGTAGGACTTCATCTCGTCGATCTGCTCCTTGAGCATGTCGGGGCTGTAGGACATGCCGCCAATGACGCCGAGACCGCCGGCGTTGGTGACGGCGGCAGCCAGCTTGGGGCCAGCGGCGACGTTCATGCCGGCGAGGAGGATGGGGTGCTTGATCTTGAACAGATCGGTGATGGGAGTGCGGATTTTCTCTGGGTGGAAGAGCCTGTCAGTCCCTTCCATCGTTCTATGGGGTCATGCCGAGCGGCGACGGGACAGAAACTCACGTGGTGAAGCCATGATTGCGGTTGGGAGGGCGAGTAGTGACGAGACGAGGCAAAGCGAGTCGAGGCGAATGGGTCAAGGCGAGACGGGGCGAATGGATCGAGGCGAGATGAGTGGTGGGAAGGTTGGAGTGGTCTCGAGAGGCGACGCTGGAGAAGGTGAGGTTGGGCCGTCGTGGATGTTGGCCGGGGACAGTTGTTCCGTTAAGAAGAAGCAAAGCGACTTGGAGACGAGGCCAGTCAGCAAGGGTACCGTCGGGGCCGAGACAGGAGCGGAGAGTTCGGCCGCCTGCGGGGGATGCGTGGTTGCCGTCGGCAGCTGAGGGAGTCTCAGCTGCGCCGGGCGGTCGCCAGCCAGGGCGCGCCTTGCCGTCACCTTCCAATTACTCGTGGCTGCGACCGCGAGCACTGCACTGCACTACGAGTACTCGTACGCTCGCCACTGCCGCTCCAATCAACCAGGCAGCGCGACTGCCAGCACAGCCGCCTGAACGCCGCTATGAGCCGAGGTCCGTGGTGGGGCGTCAGAGCCCACTAGCCTCATTGGATATAGCGCTGGATTAGCTCTTCGGTGCATGACCCTTTTGCGACGACGTACCCACGTATTGGGCGGCGTACCGAGGCTCGACAGGTCCCGCCGCCAGCGGGCGGCTGGCAAAGGACGGGACTTGCCCGGGAGCGACTCGACCGCCCCGTACGCCCCCAGCTTTCAGGCTTGTGACAACGGCTGATCGCTGCAGCTGCGCAAGTCACATGCATGGATGTGCTCAAGCCAGGCTGAGTTACCTGATGCGCGTACGAGTAAAGCGGACGCGCGCACGAATCCGTGTAGCGCCGCGTCTGACCGAGTCCGCTCTGCCGACATGACTCCGGCGTCGGTAGCCATGACCGTGTCCTGGCCCGGCGCGAGCCCCGTGCAGGGCGGCCGTCGCATGTCTGCTTCGTGCATGGCCCGGCTGAGGCTAGGGATATGGCAGCGTGTTACTTACTCCCGTACTCCGCGACGTACCAAGCATGTTGCTCACATCGGCACCCAGCATGCATGTCGACAGACGCTTCTCCAGGCACTGGCTGGCACTCACCAACTGCCAAGTAGAAACCCGGACAGCTAAACGCAAACTCTGTACCTCATCGATTGCTCGTAAGCCGGAAACCCTGTGGTTGTCCACGTGCTCGCGACAAGCGATCGTCAGACGACTGATAGCAGCCGATAAGCGCGATCAGATGGAGCCAGGCACGCAGGCACGCCAGGCACGCCAGGCCCGTTGAAGCCGGCCCCACTCCCGCGGACGTCAGGCCATCGTAAATTTGAGCCAGACAGAGCTGCATCGCGCCTGCCCAGTCGGTACTCGTCATTGACCGGCCTCGACTTGCCCAGGCGACCTCGCACTGGCGTCTCCACTTACATAAGCGGGATATCGAGGGACAACGAGACACAGCGCCACAAGGAAAGAGCGAGGGGGAAAGCAGAGAAACGGGTCTCCCGGCAGCAACTGCGCCATTCGAGGCGTGGGACTCGTCGTCATCGAGTCGGCCTCTCGCCTCCCGTCCCCCATCATCGACCTCCCTCAGGTAGGCCGAGGCGGCGCCGTCGTCTCTCCAATGAGCTTCCCTCCCCCGCTCCGGGCATGGGGCATGCTCGGCCGTCGCGTCACGGCTACCCGGCTCGGCGCCCATCTTGACCTGGCCCCCGTCGCCCGGCGCCGTCCTGCCGCGCACACACCGGCCATGCCACGGACACCCTCCGCCTCCCCCACAGCCGTTCGGTTCCAGGCCCGGTCTGTCTGCGGCTGCGCCGCCGCCGCCGCCGCCGGACCCCGCACCCGCAAGGCCTATATCGCTCTGGGGAGCAACGTCGGCGATCGCGTCGCCATGATCGAGCGCGCCTGCCGCGAGATGGACGCCCGCGGTATTCGCGTAAAGCGCACCAGCAGCCTCTGGGAGACGGCTCCCATGTATGTCGTGGACCAGGACCCCTTCGTCAACGGGGCCTGCGAGGTTCGTAGCTCCATCACCCCTCTCAAACCTCGAGTCGTGGTTCCTGTGAAGCTGACACCCCGCAGGTGGAAACGGAGCTCGAGCCCTTAGACCTGCTGGACCAGCTGCAGGGCATCGAGAAGACCATGGGCAGGCAGAAGCTGGTGGATAAGGGCCCGCGCAACATCGACCTCGACATCTTGCTGTACGACGACGAGAAGGTCGACCACGCGCGCCTCCAGGTCCCCCACGTGGGCATCCCGGAGCGCGAGTTCGTCCTACGACCTCTGGCTGAGATCATCCCTCACCGGCCACTCGACAAGACCCGGCCCTGGCGCCTGATCCAGGACTACCTCAACGAGCTCTCGCCGTCGGGCGCCGAGCCCCTGTCCACCCAGACCCCCATGTCGGCGGCCGTTCCGGCGCTGCGCGCGCTCAAGCCGGACCGCCCGACGCAGGTCATGGCTATCCTCAACGTGACGCCCGACTCCTTCTCTGACGGCGGGCTTCATAGGCACGAGGAGCTTCGTGGCACGGTTCTCTCGTTCATCCAGGCCGGGGCCACGATGATCGACGTCGGGGGTCAGTCGACCGCGCCGGGATCGACCGAGGTCAGCGCCGAGGAGGAGGAGGCCCGCGTCCTCCCAGCCGTGCGCCTGATCCGCAGCATGCCGGAGGCGCGCCACGTCGCCGTCAGCGTCGACACGTACCGCGCATCTGTCGCCGAGGCCGCGGTCCGCGCCGGCGCCGACATGATCAACGACGTGTCGGGCGGCCTGATGGACCCGGCCATGCTCCCTACTGTGGCCCGCCTGGGCACCACCGTGTGCCTGATGCATATGCGCGGCACACCCGCCACCATGAGCAAGCTCAACTCATACACCGAACACGAACACGGCGTCGTGGGCGGGATCGCCTCGGAGCTGCTGCAGCGTGTCGCCGCCGCCGAGACTGCCGGCATCCGCCGCTGGCGGATCGTGCTGGACCCGGGCCTGGGCTTCGCCAAGGTCGGTCACCAGAACCTCGAGGTCCTGCGGCACCTGGGCGAGCTGCGCGCGTGGCCCGGGCTCGAGGGCCTTCCGTGGCTGCTGGGCCCGAGCCGCAAGCGCTTCGTCCGCAGCGTGCTGGGCGTCCGCAGCCCGGCCGACTGCGTCTTCGGCACGGCCGCAGCCGTCGTCGCCTCCGTCCAGGGAGGCGCCGATATTGTCCGTGTGCACGACGTCGCCGAAATGGCCCAGACGGCAAAAATGGCAGACGCCATCTACCGATTCTGAGGCTGGATTGCTATTCGGAGCAGCTACATATATGAGGTTGGATGGCGCGCTGTTGCAGGCCGACTCTCGTCCGAGCCCCTCTTCAGCCCCTTTTCCAGCTCCTATCTCGATCCACATCACCATCACGTGACCCATCTGCTGGAGTCCATATCGCGTCAATTCTTATTACTGAAGATCATTTCGAGTCGCATAATGCATTGTCGATATGTACGACGACTTACTCTGCCGTCTCGCACGATGTGCTCTCCGTCGTCCTGCAAAAGACCGGTGGTGCTCGTGCCCTTCATCCAATTCTGTACTTATAGAAGCGCATAAGTGCGCAAAAAGTTGAGATTCTTCACGCGCGGAAACCTCCGAGCAACTATTGACGCTCAACACCAAGTCAGCCTCCTCCACGCCCACTGAAGACCCCTTGTGCTAGTTCTCGTGGCAGGTGTTTGTCAAGATGATCTCTGTGCTCCCAGGTGACAATCTCACGAACCCCGGATCAATGTCTAGCCCTACGCCCTGGCAGTACACTGGCCTGTATCACTCTCGCAACAGCTCAGGGCGCCACGCGCCCTACGGACTCACTGTCACCGGGATTGGTCCTGAGTCCTGTGACACCGCGGGTGCTGGACAGTTGCCCTGGACGCGCAGTGGGCGCTGACAGTGATCCCCCCCCGCCTGCTAACCCCCTCAGCCCGGTACAGTGCGCACTTCCTGTTGACAGGCGCTGCGGGCCTCGAGGGGTGAGGAGTTCTCGTGGCCGCTGCAGCAGCGGCGAAGGGAGAAAGGGGGAAGAAGAGAGGGAAATCTTGACGGAAGCAGGACGCGGGATGGGCGAGGGTATCCGTCCAAGTGGGGCGCCTTTCGCGTCGGCGGCGTCGGCGGCGTCGGCGGCGGCGACGACGACGACAAAAGTCAGAGACCCCCCCTCTCTTCTGACTGGGCCGCGCCGCACCGCGCCAGCTGCGGGCAGGGTAGGGTAGGGGACCTGCCATCGTTTCGGCATCTGATCCGAGGGACGATTCCAGCCGCACCCTGGTCGAGTGGGTGGCGCTGGGGGTCTGCCGAGTTACACAAAGGCTCGACGGCGCAGTGCGGATGCAACAGAACATTCCACACAAGGTGCATCCTGGGACCTGACCGGCCGGGAGAAAGGAGGGGGAGACGGAGAGGAGGCCAGGGTGCGAGAGTGGACAAGGACCGAGCGGTACACGCCACCGGCGCCATCACTGCTTGCAGCATGGCTGGCCGGGCTGGTCGTCTCCTTTGGGGACGCGCTCTCGCTTACAGGGCGTTTGTCTTCTCGTTTTTTTTTTTCTCGTGATGCGGGCTTTGGGCTGTGGGCGTCGTGCCAGTTGGACCTCAGATCCCTTCCAGTCCGTGATACGGGCCCCAGCTGAGATGCGGCCCTGTATATGACACGCCCTCGCATCGGCCAGTGCCCCAGAGACGAGACGTCGAGTGGTTGCGCCCCCGGCTCTGCGGTCCACGCCGCGGGCCTCCACCACCGAGATATTGCCATGCAACCTGGCCATGCGGCCCTGACTGTCGACACTGAATCGCGGATAACTGTCAAACTTTTGACATCTGACTGACAAGGGGGGGGGGGGGGGGGGGGGGGGTGCGCCCTGATGGTCTGCGGTGGGCGTCGAACAACCCCGAACGCGATGACGTCTCATTCTTCTTCGCCCATATCCCCCGTACGCGATTTGCTCGCCTGGCGCTCCGCGACGACCTTGCGTGTCTTCGCCGCCCTCTTGCGCTCAGCCCTCGCAACGGAGGGAGCGCTTCCCGCCTCTCGAAGCGAGCGGCGGCACACTGCCCACTCCTACAATCGGGGGCCCCGCGCCACGGGCTCCCGGGTTCGATCAGATGAGCGGCCTGCCAGGAGTTCGCGGCCCTCGGCGGGCAGCCCCTACACAGCCAGCGTACTTTGGGCTGCCCGCCCGAGCAGTGCAACGGAAGAGAAGGCGGTATAGAGGCGGTATGTTCCCATCCACGCTCAAGAAAAAGGGGGGCAAGGCGAGGCAAGTCATGCGCTATAGGGGCATCGCGCCTGGAAGAAGCTGTTCACCCAATCAGCATGTTTTTTTCCATCCGTGCAAGAAGCTGCTGCAGGCTGCAGCCTTCCGCTGGGAGATCCAAAAGATCCCATCTCTCGCTTAAGCGGTGGACCGTGGGTGTTTAGCGAGACAGTGGGCCCCCTTGACGACTTGGTCGCGAACTCTGGAAATGTTTCTCACTTGGCGGGGGTTTCAAGCGGTCATGTTAAACGAGGCCGTGGTGGCGGCGAGGGTTGAAATGTGTGTCAAACCTTGCGAGAATCAGCCGGAAGCCCAGTCGCCTGCTCCGGATCAGCGCGACGGAGTGGCGGTTCAAGTCTGCAGGGCAATAACAGTGGACTTCTCGATGGTTAGCCGGAGGATCCGTTCGCGTCTCAGCGCGAACAGCTCGTCGAGAGCGTACTCCGTGTAAAGCTCTTGAACAATATCAAGTGTCGATTTGAGGCCGAGCCTGATGAGTGATTGCATTGCTGTGCAACCATTGAGTTTCATCTCGTTGGTTCATTTGGTGAGAATTGACTTTGAATCAAGGTGGCTAAGCTGCTGGAATCTTTTCGCCGTAGGTTTCCAGCAAAATTGCAACACGTTGCGGAGTACTTTAGCCCTTCTCAAACAGCTTCTTCAGCCCTTGTAGATACACTACTTCATTGAGTGCGCCCCGGCGGCCCGCGAAGAGGTTTTGAGCTGACTGTTTTTTTTTCCCACTTCAGTGGGACAGGTCAAGAACATTCCTTTCCCCAGAAAACCCACGGACAGCCTTCCAAAACGGCCGTTCTGAAGCGAGATAAGCGAAGAAGCCGACTAGTGCCGGCGCGGCCGTGGCCGATCTCGTTTATATCGCCTGGCGACACCCGGTCGTCCCGTCGAGCTTTGGATCCCACCGCGAAGGACCGATCTTGATCGGCCCCGCCGGGCGTGGCGGTCTGCTTCCCGCCCCTCCTTCTCCGGAGCAGGTGGTGGTAAGCTCTACGCGCGCTGGATAATGCTCTCCGCATCTCCAGCATCGTGGGGCCTTTCCGCGCTGGCCATGTTGGTGAGGGTTGGGGGCAAAAGTCACGGCCCGGGAAGCGAGAGCTCGGTCGGCAAAGAGGTCGCAATCAGCATCCGGAGGCAAGGCGCCGCAGCTCGCGACCTCGCACTTACTCCGCTCCTGTACAGGCTGCTAGGAGGCGAACTCAGCGCGCGGAATTGCACGAGGTTTCGCCCGGTTGGCCGTTGTCATTGACGATCATAAAAGAGAGCGCTGTCGGCAGCATCAGATTCTTACTCACTCTCAATCACCATCCACAACTACCAATCAAGTCTCGAAACATACACAATTCCACAGCCGTCACCACTCGAAGAATTAAGAACCTCTTTTAGAACACACTCCAGAAGCCAAAATGCAGTTCTCGGCCTTCGTTTTCGTCCTCGCGGCTCTCCAGGGCGCTCTGGCTGCCCCTGTCGAGGCCCAACAGGACGTTCAGCCCGTGAGTAGTCGTCACGGTCACAACCCCTGATCGTAAATAGAGGTTGGAGAGGCATGGATGATGAGCAGCTAACAGATATATGCAGGGGCTTGAAGCGAGGGCACTCCGCGGAAGCATTGTGGCTATTTGCACCGCCGCTTGCGCTGCTCTCTCCAGCCACCCAATCGAGTACGCTGCGTGCTACGCAGCCTGCGTCAAAGACCAAACGGACAAGGCCTAGGACGACTAAGGGAGGGACCATAACAAAGTCCATGCCGGACGATCAGATACGGATATGGTCCGGAATAAGAACCACTGAAGCAATTCAAATATTGAAAAATTATGCGCTCCGTTCGTTATCAAAGGGACGGGGGGAGTCGGGTTTGGCAAACTAGGAAGCGAAGCATTTCTGATTGACATAGCGCCGTCCAAAAATTACTGTCCTTACTTATGCGTCATAGGAGCCACAGAGAGGGAGAATTTGAATAGAAATATAGAGAAATGAGAAAGAATAAGGGCCTTTCAGAAAAGTCTCACAGTGAAGAGCCGACGAGGGAGCCAACGGCCCAATCTGCGAGGGAAGCGTCACGAACATCTTCAAGGCATCGTCCAGGTATACAGCGCTATGCATGATGAGCTTTTGATAAGTTGCACAAAAGTTCGACCAGCACTAAAGTTTGACAAGAACTGGGGCCGATGTGTTTTGCAGTAGTCTCGTTGCACCGAGTTCTGACCGTTATGGGTAGGGCTGTCAGGACTCTGCCCTGTCATCCGTTGACAAGAAGGGGCGTCGAAATACGAACATGTACACAGTACGGAGTGTATAATCATGTGCCACCATACCCCGAGTAGATGGTGTAAGGTTCAAGGTTTCACACGGGAAGGAGTGCTCTATGCAATGGCTGTGGCGCAGCGTCACGGTCGCGTTGGCCAATCTTACTCAGACCAGCGTTCGATTCGATGGAGCAGATGTTCCGATCCAGTCAAAGGAAACTCTGTCGTTGGTGGGCCGCCGCCATGGACAAAGCAGGGAGACTCGAAGACTGTGTAACTGAGACCTTGGATCGATCTGGTGTGAGTTGACAACTTACAACTAGTGAATCGAAGTTAATAGTCGTATTAATGCCGGACTGTACAGGAGATCTGAAGAGCTTATCGCCGGTCAAATCCCCTGACGTGACTAGCTTATTCTCAGCCTTGACGGCAGTCTCGTGGCCTTGCCCGGTGCATTCGCGATCCACGAGAATGGAGCGCGACGACCTGCAGGCTGCAGAAACTCGCGCCGCAGAGCCTGGACACGAATGCATATCTGCGTGCGGCGGTCGCACGCCCAAGAGGCGCACATCACCGGCCACATGGCAGCGGATTCGTTTCTCGTGTAAAAACTCCCCACGGTGCGATTGGCCGAGGCAATCCTGGGTCCAAAGTGCTGTCATGGATGACTGATTCGGAGAAAGAGGATCTTCTGGGTGGCTTGCTGCGGCGGTGTCGGTGCTGAAGGCCCAAAGGAGACGTTGGTCCATGTGCCAGACATGGCAAATGACACAGAGGCAGCGCATGGATGGGCTGTGTATGGCGGCAGGTTGACGTCGCTGGGCCGTCGGGGCGGGGCATCAGGCAGCGGAGGACAGCGTTCGGTGGGCAGCATCCCGGCCGAGGGGCGGGATCCTGGTCAAGCATCGGCTTGCGATTCGGTAGCGGAGGCTCGCTGGGGACATGGCGCATGGGGTGTTGATGGCTGGCAGAAGACGAGATGGCTGGCAGAGGAAATGCAGGGCAGGTCGGGGCAGCTCGAGGATCACCTCACCCCGTCACCCCATGTCGCCTCGCACCTTCCCATGGGCCGGCCGGGGATGCGCCTGCACTTTCACAGGCGGGCCCCACCGTTCCCGTAACCCGGTTGGTGGTAACAGTTGGAAGGCGCTAACGTTGCTGTCCGATTTTGTGAGTGGGCCTGACTCCACCAGGCAGGGCAGGGGAGGCCGCATCCACAGCACAGTACATGTACTTCCAAGCGACTCGCTTGAGTTCATGGATGTCGCCTACGGGGTAGGTATGTAGCCCAGCACCCCAGGCGTTTTCCACCTATCGTACCTGCACTTCTCTGAATTGGATGGATGCCAGCGAAGAAGAACGAAACCACGGTACTCGTACGGCGATCATAATAAGCACATTGTTCGATATCGTTTCATCAAAGTGCATTCGCGCGCAAGTCCCAAATTCTGGAATCAGGGGTCCGAGTACGTGGTTCATTTGGCGGAGGGAGGTACACCCGTACGAGCACCTAAGAACCCTATTGCGCAGCCGTGCAGCAGGCTGGAGTTCGACCACGCTGTTGCCTTTCTTCAATTGGGCCGACTGTGCCTTTACGGCATTTACACTCCCCGTTCGGCGCACATTCTGCGAGGGTGCTGGGTGGTAAACCAACGCTGGGAAGTAGGGCAGGGCGGGGGCAGCCCAATGCACTGACAGCGCGTCTGACCTCGAGGCTTGCAGGGTCTTGCCTTCTCAACGCGCTGCAACCTGCTTATGACAGCTTGACTAAGCCCCTACAGACCGCTGGTGTTGCCCGTGATTTGCTAGCTGTCCAAACCGGGCAGCTTCAATTGGCACCTGTCCAAACCGGGCAGCTTCAATTGGCACCTGCCCTGTGCACCTCGTCGCACACTGGAACACGGAATGACCCCGACCATCCAAGCGTTCAGAGCGCGATCCCATCTGCATGGATGGGATGGCTGTGAGAAGGTAACGAATGTCGTCCAGTAGGTATGTACCTAATTCAGGCCAGATAGGTCGCGTCATGCACCTTGACAATCGCATTGAAGTCGAGTCAGTACCCACCTACTAATATCCATCACCATTACATACATGCACCTTCCATTACCATTCAGCTATTGAGGTACCTAAGGTGCCGCCTAGGTCGCCAGGAAAGAACCTTGCAACGATTCACCACCGAAATGCAGGCACGCTGGCTCCACCAGCCCAAAATCTCGGGAAGATGCGAGTGCTAGGCCCGAGGTGTCTAGACCAGATCGCGGTGGGTCTCATGCCAGACAGATAGTGCAGAAGCCACATGGGAAAGTACCGCTACCTTGTGGCTTCCCAGTCGCTTCAGCAACAAGGTCCACCTGCTGCCCAGTGCCGAGATACGAGTACAGCCCGGTACGAAGAGGTCCTATTCGACCTGCACCAGTGGGCGTCACGCGTTTGGGCTAGCGACAACAGCGCTGGCTTCATCCTCTTGCCAACATCCATCGACCACAGCGTCACATTCTTCCTTAACCCGCCCGGGGGCTTCAACAGGCCGAACGGCACGATGCATCCCGGCTTCGCGACACTGGTTCCGGCCCTAGCTCCCCGGTCTGCACCGGCCCTGCGCTCGAGGGTGTTCACGCGCGGCTACGAACAGCGTTGGTGGAGGCCAAGAATCCACAACCACCCAAACCTCCTGGCCAGAACACCAAAGACACAAGCATCATCGGGGGGGATCAAGGAGGCTACCTACCTACCTACTCGGGGCCAGACAAGGACGACGATACGGCTGTCAAGGGTGTGACGTATCTTTTATGACCGGGCTTCGCGCGCCGTCCTCTGATTCGACCTCGGTCCCCCCGCAGCTGGCACCTCCCGGGTGTCGTACCCGAGCTCCCCCCAGACGCGCTCCCAGCCAGACTCGTCGCGCCCTCCCCGACGCTCACCGGCCCACGGCCTCTCTCTCGGGATGCCACCTGTGCCCGCTCTTTCGTCGCTTCTTGGTCCTCTTGTCCGAGCGCTTCCAACTCCCTGCCCGCGGCCGGCCCCAATCCGTCCCGGCCGTTCGGCCCGGCTCTACGATTCCCATGACCCAATATCGCAACCACATGACATTGACGGGCCAATCTATTTCCCCTCGAGCAGTGGCGCTTCAATTCAGGCCTGGAAACAAACTGGCTAATAATACGTGTAGCAGAGCAGCAAAGCGCGAGGAAATGGCGCGCAGTACGGCCGTATGGTACTCGCGTCCCATGAACGTTGCGGCTGGTAAACAGAAGTGGGCATGTCGAAACCGGCAATATCATCAAACGTGAACCGGGATCCTCCGTCGAGGCCGGATGGTAGATGAGCCAGTGCTGCTGACTTCGCTTGTCACTCCTCTCGATACGGCTGCGGTGCTTTTGGCTGGGCGTCCGAAAGTCGCCAGCCGGGAAGTCTCTACCCAATCCAGCCAACCCTGCTCCCACCGCAGACACAGGGAGTTACGAGTGGCGTCCCGGAACCAGACTTTGGGAGTGGGGTGCGGCCAAGGAAGGGGAATGAAAGCAAGGGATTGACAGTCGGCAGGATAGAAGGTGGCGGCTAGGCCTCTGGACACCCCGGTTCTCTCCCTTTCGTCCGATGTACGAGTACCGGGCGCCACGGCCCAGCACCGGGGCCTCCAAACGTCGGATAAGCATGGCTGATGGTTCAAGGAGCTCTGAAGAAGCTAATCCTCTTACGACACCCGCGCGGGTCCTTCAAAGCGCCAGCTTGAAGCAGTCATCAGGCCGGCATACTCGTACCAGCGGATCCAATGTGGCTGCAGGTTTGGCTGGCGGCCCATTCGCGTGTCATCCTGGGGCTTCGTGAGGGATGCCAAGGATCAACTCAGCCGTTGCGCTGTTGTTGATCGACACCCGGCTCGGTAGCTGAGCGTGGCACGGCAGACACGACACGGCGCTTCTGCGAGAACACGCCCACGCATGCCTGTACACCGCTCGCAGCGGCATGCAGCCCCATGGCCGCCTTGTCCAGCACCCACCTTCCCCGCCCGCCGCCGCCGCCGCGTCCGTGGATGCAGGGCCCCGGGGGCTGTATATCCCGGGCACGACGACTGCATACTTCGCGAGTCTGCTCACCGAAAGCGTTGCAGTGGTGGCTCCGGCATCGGACTCTTGTCCGGTCGCGATCCGGGCCGACAAGGGCGCTCGAGATGGCAACTCCTCGCAGTCAACAGCGGGTGGGTGACCAGCATCTCGGCTCGGCTGCTGTATGCGCCTCCGCTCGTGGCCTGCTCAGGAAAACGAGAGGCGCTGTGATGTGCTGCGCTGGACCACCGGAATGTGCTGCGTTGGACCACCGGACTGTGCTCGCGTCAATGCCAAGCCGTGCTCGCGTTGCAACCCGCCAGAACACTGGCAATTACCCGACCCTTCCAAGGTTTCCAGGCCACGTGCCGAGAGCTGCGTGTGCGGCCAGTGTCAAGCGACGACGAAATCGAGGCCAAAGTGCCTTCTCCACCTCGGCGCCTACCCAAAAGCCCCTTAGCCGGGTCATCATCATATCGACACGCCGCTCCGCCCCGAGAAGTCGCCAGTCTATGGGTAGGATCAGACTAGCAGGCAAAGGCACCCGACACCCTGGTCCGGGGGGGGCATATCATATGCTTTCCACCTGGTGGTCGTGGCTAGAGCCTAACGGCGCAAGGCCCGCAACTCGCGAGTGAGTCGTATCTGACGCGGCTCACTGACGAGCCACGGCGACTTGATTTGAGACGGGCCCGATGCGCCCGGAAAGGAACGGAAAGCGAGCCCAAACAAGTACTCGTCAGGCGGTTGTAAACTGCAGAGTGTTTCGATGATGCGCATCTCGGATTGCTTGCTCAGGTTCACTGCTGTGCAAACTACGCTGGACTCCGGCCTTGTCTTGGAAATTGGCAGCATTTTCTTTATCTTGGGCTATCTAGCTTAGCGAAAGGTGAGGCCAAATGGCCAACCAAACCTGGTGGCTTCCGTGCCGCGCGAATACCAGAAGCGCGGCCCGTGAGCCCCATCGCCCAGAAACAAGAAGCGGGAAACAATCGTGAGCCTCGTCATCATGGGGTATCCTCAGCGCTGGACAGGGCGGTCATGTGGCTGGCTGGCCTCCCTGCAGCGAAAAACAAAGCAATCGTAAAAGCGCCGTCGTGTCGAGAAAAGACGTCATCCTCCCGTGAAAACCCGCTGCTGACCCGAACGCAAACCATCTAGAATGCCTCTTTGGCCCCGCCATGACAGGGGGGAGTCGGTGGCGGCCAACCAATTGAAAGGACCAAATAAAAACACCAAGAAAGAAAAGAAACAAGACACAGGTGGGAAGAGGAGAGGCAACAAGGGGAAAACAACCAAATTTGTCCAACGTGGCCTCAACGGCGTCGCAGTCCGAAACCCAACACCCCGACAGCAAGAGACCCGACCCAACGCGACAAGACGAGACGAGACGACGAAGCACCAACGGCCCTGGTAGGGCAGCCCCACAGCACCCGAACGTGGTAGTGTCCACCTGAGCACCTGGCAGCTAGGCGAGCAAAGAGTGGAGCACGCAGCGACAGCAGCCCCTAGCGACGAACCCCTTCAGCAGCGCAGCGCGCAGCACAGCAAGCAGCAGCGGGCGCCGGTACTTGAGGACGGTACCGGTACCTTTGCATGCCATGCGGCGGGCGCCGAATCAGAACTTGCCCCATCGGGCAGCAGAGAGGGGTGGGCGTAGCCTTGATAGGCGGCAGCAGCAGCCCGCATGGTAATAGGGGGGAGGGGTGTAGATGGGGGGCTAGGAGAGTGGATCATCCCACCAAGACCCTTGCACCTTTGCACCTCTTCGGGAGAGGATGGGAAAGAGGGTGGGAAACAGGAAAAGGGCATGGGTGATGTGGCATGGTTGCCACGCCCCTTCCCCTACCTCACCCCCCTTGTCTCCTCTTGTCGACGCGACGCCCCGGCCTGATGCCACTCATCACTGATGGGAGCCGAAGTGATGTTGGCCAGGCTGCTGGTGGTGCTGGCCCAGATGGGACGCCAGCGCGTGCACGTCATGCTGCATGCCGCCAACACCTCCGCCGTGTCCGCCCTCATCCGCGATTATGAGGTTCTGGATCCGCGGCAGCTGCTGCTGATGGCCACCTGGGTGCTGCTGTTGGTGATCCAGCAACATGGCCCCGAGGCCACCGCCGCCACCTGTCCCCCCCCACCACCGCCGCCTATTCCGCCCCCGCTCCGCTGGCCCTGATCCAGCCGCGCGCGGCCCAGCAGCGGGTCCACGTCTTGCGGCGCGGACGTCAGCATGGTGTGCAGGTTGCCCCGCGGGTTGACCATGCCCGCCGTGCTGTTGGCGAGCTGCTGATGCGTCTGCTGGACCTGCATATGCCAGTCCTGCTGTTCTTGCTGGGAAGGCATCGCCTGCGCCAGTTGTTGCTGGTGGTGCATCGTTGCGGCTTGCTGTGGCTGCGGGTGGTGTTGTTGTTGGTGCGGCTGTAGGAGGCCCATGGCCTGGTGCTGCTGCTGGCTCTGGTACCCGGGGTGCGTGAAGTCGTAGTTGGGCGGCGGACCCGCACCCGCGTAGTAGGTCGCATCGTGTGCAGCAGGCTCGGCGATGGTGTATGGGCGGGACTGGATGTTCCACCCGTCGTCGTCGTCACTCTCCTCGTCGTCGCCATGATGGACGCGCCTGGTCGAGCCTCTGGCGCCCCTCCGTCCTCTCCGCCCGCCCCGCACAGTCTCCTTGTAGTGGCCCGGAGACCGCCCTCGGACGATGCACCGGTCGGACTGGCGGTCGGCGATCTTGACGTACCCAGCCTCGCCGTTCGGCCGGCCAATGTCGACGTATAGCTCGACATTGACCTGGTAGTATTGCTGCTGGGCACGACGCTTGCCGTTGTTGGCGGTGGCGGCCTTGAACTGCATGCGCTCGTACATGTGTTCGGTAGGCAGGGGCTTGTTCTCGCCGAAGAACTTGAGGTGTCGATCGAGGATGGGCTGAAGCTGCTCTTGGGTGACGGGCCCCGCGATCAGGGGCTTGGGGTTGAGCCTGGCGTAGGCCGGGTCGAAAATGGGCCCCTTGTCGCGCTTGGCCGTGTGCATGACCAAGCGGATCACCCCGCCCTCCTGGTCCATGATGCGCCCGCTGATGAGGACGTAGAAGTCCCGGATGTGGTACGCGTTGGTGGGGTCGTCGGCCGGGTAGACCCACATGTCGGTGCCCGGGATCGCGGGCGAAAGGTTGTAGTCCACGACGAACGTGATGTAGTTGCGCCGGTAGCACGTCCACGTATTCTCCGTGTAGAATATCCCCTTGGCAATGTCGCAGTTCAGGCCCAGCTGAACCGGCACCCCGGGCTGCCCTTCCCCTTGCCCATACACGACGGAGCCGTACGTGTTGAGGCCGAAGAAGGGAGGGGAGCGCTCGCCGTTGGGGCCAAGCTGACGCTCTCCCTCTCCCTCTCGGCGCGGGGGCGCGGCGGTCTGGGGCTGGGGGTTCATGACGTTGACCTGGTCCTCGGCCAACTTGAAGAGGGCCGGGTTCTCGAGCGCCGCGACCGTAGTGTGTGCCGCCTCCCGGCGGACAGCGCCCCCGTTGTTGCCTCTCGCCCGCTCGTGGGCCTGCTGGGTCGCGTTCGAAGTGACGCGCCGAGGCCCGTCGTCCCGGCGGCCAGCACCGTTCTGGCCCTGTTGGGTCTGTCGCCGGTTGCCTACGCCGTTCTGGCCGCGGGGCTGGTGCGTCAGTGCCCGGGGTACGGTGCGCTGGTGCAGAGGAGCGGCTGTCCGGGCGGCCGGGTGCTGGTAGTGCGACGGGGGAGAGGCGAGGGCGTGGGGGGTAATGGTGCCGCTGTGTGGGGAGAGGCCGTGTTAGTGAGCCGTGAAACGTGGGATGGTTTCTTATTTCGAGTTGAACAAAAGAAAATGCTGAGTGGAAGAAGGGAAGAAGTCTCTAGCTGTGCATGGTGTGTAAGTGGGAGGTGTGAGGCGTGAGGTGCCAGGTGTGCAAGGTCTGTAAGTCGGAGCCGGGGGTGGGATGGAGTGGCTCAGGGGGGAGGGCGGGAGAGGGAAGGGGGAGAGCGTCAAGGCATGGCGACTGTCATCGGCCTCCTTGTGCTGTGTGGATGATGGGACTTGGACGGGGGTTTTATATGCCGGTAGACAGGGAGGGGCGGGACCATGGGACTCGGTGACATGGAGATCATCATCATAACCACAATCATAACAGAGAGAGAGAGAGAGAGAAAAGGGCAACACGTACTTGGATGGCACATGGGGTCGGGGCGCGTCGAGCAGCGTCTGTGCTGCCGGGAGCGAGGGGAGGGCGACGTGGTGGCCTCCGGCTGCCGCTGCCGCGTACCCTGCCGACGGGTAGCCGTTGCTGTTGTTGTGTTGCCCCAGCTGGTGGTGGTAGGCTCCTGTGGCCACCACCCCGCCGGCAGGGTAGTATCCCTGCTGGGCCATGCCGGCTTGGGCAGCAGCGGCAGCGGCAGCAGCTTGCTGATGGGCGACTTGCTGGTGAGCGGCGGCGGCCATGTCGAATCCAGTCCCCGCGCCGCCGTTGGGGAACTGGTGGTGCGCCGCCGCGTGTGCCTCCATCGGCAGACTCCGGATCGTCGCGTCCGTTACCCTGTGGCCGGTGAGGACAAGCCCCTTGTTAGCATATCCGACATATCATCGGGTGGTGATTGGCTCTCGTGTAGATTCCTCTGCTCTCTCTTTCTTTTGCTGTTTTCTTCTTCTTCTCTCTCTTCTCGCGATTCTTCGACAGCGTGCGCCTTGCGACCTGCGGTGTTTGGTTTCACACGGGTATGGGTGGTTGGCGGGGTGGAGGCGTCTGTGTCGCCTTGCGAGACACCACTCGGGAGCCTCAGGGGTCGCGCAAGATGGGGACACCGTTCACAATTTGGGTATGGGAAAGGGTGGGTAAGAGGGAACAGGAGAGAGAGAAAGAGGGTGGAAAAGAGAAGGGGACGGGAGATGGAGTGACACAAGGAGTCGGTCAGGGGCCGTGGACCCAGTCGGGAAGCACAACACCAAGGAACGATGAGAAGTGAAAGGGGGGTGCCAGGGCAGGGAAGGGCAAGGGCCACTGCCGATGCGGAGGCTGTGTATCGCGACAATATGACAGGACGGGACAGGGCAGGACGGTCCAGTGTGGTGTCTGCCATGGTCGTCACGACTCGGTCCCCGAGGGATGAAACCTCACAGCCGCATCGGCGACGGCGACGGCGACAGCAGCAACAGCAGCGAAGGCCACGACAGGCATCGGGAGAGGGGCCACGGGGACAGGACACCACGCCACACGATCCGGGGCGGCAGGCGACAGATGGGTTGCGCAGAGTATCCGGCTGACAGCTCGACAGAGCCCGACCAGCCCCTCCATTTCCTGTGTGTGTGTGTGTGTGTGTGTGTGTGTGGGTTGTGTGTTTCCGACCGCGCACTACCCGATGAGATACCCGCCTGTGCGGAACCCGCGTTACCACCTTTCTCTGTGCCAGCCTCTGTGCTTCTGTTGGCGGCTGGGTGGCGGCTGTGCGACCGACCGCCTCTCCAAAAGCCCAAAGGCCGTTCGTTGTTGGCAGAGGAAGGCGCCCGCCACGACAACAGCCGTTGTGAGAGGGGAGCGGGAAGGCGCGATGGTAGAGTGGGGAAGGAAAGTGCAACCGTAGAGATGGGAGGGAAGGCGCAACCGTAGAGTAAGGAGATTTTGATAAGAAGAGGAAGAAGAGGAAGAAGAAGAAGAAGGAAAGGAAAAAAGGAGGGCAACTGGAATATCGAGACGAACTTACCCCATGTCTGCCGAGGGGTAGGCCGAGCCGAACGTCGCCAGCGGGTTGCATGTCGCCGGCAGTTCGGCGCCGCATGTCTGTGTGTGCGAGGGGCAAGTGGTCAGCTACCTTGCTACTGCTACTACTACCCTGATTGTGTATCATCTCTTGTTTTTCTTCTCCTTGGGTCGAGCAGCGGGAGCTTAATGGGTTGCTCTGCTCCTCGGCTGGGGAAGGGTGTCTAGTCTGTCTGTCTGTCTGTCTGCGTACCTGCGCGTAGTTGAGCGCGCCCGCTTGCTCCTGAACACGAGAAGGGTCTTGGTCAGCGCTGTGCTCCGCTGGGCGCAGTGGTCTGGCGACGATGGCACTCGGGACGGGGTGGGGGGGGGGCAAAGGGATGATGCCCGGCTTCGGGATTTCGGGGAGGGGGAGCACAAAGTGTGCCAGGAGAGGGGGGAGCGGACTGGTGAAGCAAGCAGGCGGATGACAGGTGGAAGGTGGGCGGCAACTTCGGCCGGCGTACCCGGAACGCAAACCAGACTCATAATTTGGTAAGAACTCTACCACATGGCGGAGTCCTCGAGGCGAGGGGCGAGGCGACGATTTCGACCTCGATATATATATGTTTATATATATATAGAGAAAAGAAAAAGAAAAGAAGCACAAGCTGAGTGGATGTGGATATGGAAGTAGAGAGATGGGAAAGAGCAGCATATCCCGCCGTATTTATACCCATCTCTGGACTCCATTGCACGCCATCGCCGGAGCGGGACCGGTGATGGTCAAGCAGGCAAGGCCAGGGCACAATACGCTGGCGGGAGAGGGCGGTGACGACAGGCTCGAGAGAAGAGTTTGCAACAAGCAGCAACAATAGGTCGGGTAGAGGGGTCATAATGGCAAGGGCCAGGATCGCATCCGCGTCGTGATGCGACTCTGGCCGCTCGCACTCGGCCCTTGGGAACGGGGGGAGGGCGGCAAAAGGTTGGAGAGGGGGTGATGCTACCGGGACTCGGATGGCGGACGGGGAAGCAGGGGGATGAGCAGGATAACGAAAAAAAGCAAAATTGAACAAGAAATCAGGGAGAAGCAGAGCAAACGAGGCTTTGTGGCTGCCTAGGTAAGGTAGGTAGGTAGGTAGCTGGATGACTTACTTGCTGGTATGCGACCTCGAAGCCCATGGGGTCCTCGTGCATGGTGACGTCCATGGCATCGCCCATGCCGCCGTTGAGGCTGCCCATGCTGCTGTGGGACAGGCGCTCCTCGTTGTTCATGGCGTAGTAAGACATTGTTCGTGTGGTGAGTGGTGGGGTCGTGTGTGTGTGTGTGTGTGTATGTGTTGTGTCTGTACGGTGTTTCGAAGGCGTGACGAGGCTATTCTTCTCAGTCTGTCAGTATTGTGCACGAAACACAACCAGCAGAGCAAGCAAACGAAAACCATCTCTTGGTGACTCCACGAGAAGCAGAGCTTCCGTGTCTGTGAGACCCTTCTGCCGGCACAAGGCGCGCTGGCTCTTCAGCTATCGTGATCTGCCGCCCCCTTTTGTTACCTCTTCCCCGGACGGCGTCAACGCGGTGCCTTGCATGGCGCCTCCGCGGGTGACAGCCGGCTCGGAGAATAGTCGCAAGGCAGATGCTGATCAATCGCTCGCTCAAGCCCGCCAGTGGGCGAGCCGCCGCGGCTGCCATCGGACGAAACACTTGGTGGCGGCGGCGGCAGACACGGGGAAAAGAAAGGGGGGAAACGCTGTTGCGCAGCGCGGGCCCGGATGACTTACCAAACCTGTGGTCGCAGCGTACGGTGTCAGTCAGTGGTTCATCTCGCCGCATGAGCAAGGCCCTTGGAGGGGCAGCACGCTGTCACCATCTCTGCTTGCTGCTGGGTGTTCACGGCCCTTGGAGAAGCAGAAGGGTGGCTGTCTATGCTCCCACTGGCGCTGCCCAGGAACCAAGCAGTCACTGGCTGGCTGGCTGACTGGCCGGCTCCCCGTCCGCCTGCCACTCGGCTGGACAGACACGGCAGTGGCTCGCTGAACACAAGCAGAGATGGGGTACGGGGATCCTGGGCGGGGGGCCAGGGCGGCGGCATGTAACTCACAGGTGAACAGCTTCGAGGGGTTCTTTGGTGCTGGCTGTCGTCGTCGTCTCGTTTCTGGTGTAGTACACGCTTCTGGGGGGGGCGCGGGAACGAGGCGTGGAAAGGGAGGAAGGGAGGGCTGACGGGGATTTCGATGTGGACAAATGTGTACGGGGAGTGACGAGTCGAGCTGAGTGGGATGCAGATGCGGGCCAGACAGTTGCGAGTTGGCTTGAAGATTGGGGGAGATGTTGAACAGCGAGAACAACAGCAACAAGAAGAAGAAGAAGACTTGGTATGTTTTGTAGTGTGAGGTTTGGAAGATGGGGACAGCTTTGGGGGAAACAAGAGTCTTTGGGCCAACGTGAATCCGAACGAGGCGGACTCTGGATACTGACTTATATATGAATCTCGAGGCAGAGAAGACAGAAGAGAGAGAGAGGGGGGAGAGAGGGAAAAAGAGAGAGAGAGAGAGAGAGAGGAAGCATGGCTAGCACGTCCACCAGCACGCCCCTCGACACGCCCATCTGCCTGCCCCAAGATCACGCCTCGACCTGAGATGCCATGCCGTAGCCTTGACATGCCATGCCATGCCATGCCCTGCCCTGGGCCCTACAGCGCATCGTCCCCAGGTCAGGTCAGGTCAGTTCAGGCCAGTCAGCCCACAGTACGCACACGGCCCCGTCCAGCGGCAGAGGCAGAAGCAGCAGCTGGGAGCAGAGGGACAGCAGACAGCAGAGCAAAGGGGGACACAAGCCCCGGCAGCGCCTCGAACGGTGGCATCGAGAGTGGAGTCCCGGTTCCGCCAGAGCGGCGCCCTCTGACTGGTGCCTGCGGCGTGCGTTTCGTTTCCAGGCCCCAGGATCAGCGCCAGCTTTGCCGTACGCACGCAACGCACATGGATATATGTAGGTACGTACTATGTATAGGCCCAATCCGTGGGCCGTTGACAAGCCTATACTTGGGATCCGCGCCGCTGCGACATCGCCCGCTCTGCTGGGCCTCAGGTACCCGCGGTGGCCCATGGCAGGTCTCGACGAGCTTGAGGGGCGTAGAGTTGTCCCTCTGCCTGCCCGTCTGCTCGTCGACCTCAACACAAGAAAAACCCCCCTTTTCTGGCGTCTTGCCCTCGAATAGGGGCTATGGCGACTCGCGACTCGCTGGACAGCGTAGGCTCCGGAGAAGCATCCCAGCCTGCCGGCGAGCGAGTCCGGGCTTTATTATGGTGTGCAGACGGCGGCAAGGCGCGAGAGGAGGGAGGCAGGGCGGTGCGCAGAGCAGAGCCCGGGGCAGAGTGCAAACGGGACAGTGGGTGCGGGTGACCTGGCGCGGGTCCTCGTCGATACCAGGCGCCCTCGCTCCGCGGTACACGGGGGGCGTAGGTACACCGCGCCGCCGCCGGCGGTCCCTGGTACATCCCATTCACTCGCTCTCTCTCTCTCTCTCTCTCTCTCTCTTGATACCCTCGCAACAGGAGCTGGGCCTGCACGATCGAGGACCCGGGTGAGCGAGCCGAGTATTGTCTCCCTCTGCCCACCCCCTCCCTGCCTCTCCAGAACCCGCACGGCGTCTCTCTCTCTCTCTCTCTCTCTCTCTCTCTCTCGCCCGTCTTCCCCAAACTCCGCCAAGCGAGCAGACGAGCAACACGCCCCGGGCCGTGCTCGTATCAAGCAAGTCAGAAGAAACAGGGGGGGTTCTCTCGTTGGGGAAAAGAGAGGCTAGCCACAGCTTCTCGGGCGCATCGGCCATGACCTTGAATCATGAAGCGTATAGCATGGGTATCTCGCTGACGGCCCCCCTCACGACACGACACGACACGACACGACGCCGCGTTCGTATTTCGTGTCTGCGGCCGAATATAGAAACGAGGAAGGGGGAGGAAACGGAACGAAAACCTGCTCCCCTTCATCATCACCATCATCGTCATCATCATCGCGCATGTCCCCGGGCGAGCTCTACACGCGCGGGTGAGGCCTCGTACTCTCTCTCACTCTCTCACTCTCTCTTTTTGACCCCCGTAGAGCGAGAGCTCCGAGAAAGGAGGGGCTGGATACCGCCCCCTGGTCCGCCTTGCCTTGCCATCGAATGTGACGGCGGCCCGCGGGAGTGTTCAGACTCTTTCTCTTTTTGTATATTCTTCTCGCTTCTCTCATGCGAGGGCCGTCTCTCGCCGGGACCGCCTTACGCCCCGGTGGCAGCTATGAGCGAAGTCGGGCCTTTTGCTAAACAAGGGGGGAGAGAAGTATCTCCTGAAAATGACGGAGGCCCTTTCTTTTTTCTTTTTCATATTGTCCGCCTAGTCGTCACCCCCCTTTTCTTGAAACCTGTCGAGAAGAATTCGAAATAAAATAAATCAATAAACGAAAAAAACACGACCGATGAAGCGCGGGCGCTTTTTTCGATCGGTGTTCATGATCATGCCGCCGCTGCAATTCAACATTTCCCCTTTTCTATCTGAACAGTGTGAACAAACGCCCTCTCTTGTTCTTCGCTCTAAGCACCCACCGAATTCCCTCTACGTTTGTAATTCACTACTTAACAATCCAAGGTCAGCGTAAGATATATGTCGACGACTGTAGTTAGCAAAAAAGACAAAAAACAAGACCCACAGACCCGTTTTTCCTGCCGGGCCCCGAGTATAGTGGCTGCGAGTATCCCAAGGCAGTCAGACAGTGGGCTATCCAAGAGATCTGAGTTAGGGGTGGGCGCGCGTCTTCGGGGTAGGGCTGGATCGGCGTGGGCCCGCAGCCAAGCAGGCAAAGATGCAGGGCCGGGGAAGAGGTACCAGTGGTACCCTCTACAGAGTGATTAAAACTTGACTGTCTCTCTCCCCCCCCGGCGCCGTACGCACGTACGAGTAGCTGAGTGGCGAACAGGGGTGGGGGGAGGGGGTAAGGGGGGGGGGGGGTGTCATCAGTCTTGGACCAGGGGGGGTGTGTGGCCTTTTGGGTCTGACTGTTTCGGTGGAGCCTCTACCTTTTTGACAGGTGCCTTCGATCACGACCTACGAGAGTATTGTGTACCGGGCAACTCCGTGGGCGTGTCTAAATGCAAGTGAATCGGCCGGGGACGTGGGCCGGGGGGGGCAAGGGCCAGGGTCTGTCTGTCTGTCTGTCTGTCTGTGGAAGAAGAAGAAGAGCAAAGCTGGATCCACAAACGAGCCCCCTCCCCGGAACGAATCCCTGCAACATGAGTGACTGCTGCGCTGCAAGGGCACCGCACTGCCGAATCAGCGTCTCTGCCGGATTTCGTAAGGAGCATAGCAGCAGCAGCAGCAGCGGCGGCGGCGGCGGCCTCACCTCCACGCACAGTCTGGGGCACCGTATATACAAGCCTTACCTCAGCTATAGATGCTGATGAGGTGCAGGTATCGTACGGACCCGGTGGATGGGTAAGCAGGTTTTTGGCAGGCTTCCTCCATCCGCCCTGGCCACATCAATCAGATAGAAATCTACATCCTTCACCCCCCTCCCCCTTTCTATCTCAAGGGTCGACGGGCGATCGTGGAGCCATGGACGATGAAAGAGGGCTGGCCTCATCCATCCCAAGCGTCCCCCTCCCAACCCGCTGCGTCAGACACGGCCGCGGCTGGAGATCAGGCCACATGGCTACGCCTCGCGCCTGCTCGGCAGCCAATGATGGCGAGGCCTAGACGAGAGACGAGGGGAAAAGGGAGTGGGAGAGGGGGGCGTGGGCGTGGGCAGACAGGGCAGGAAACCGGCCGGGTCCGAAGAGATGGATGATGCGTGTGGCGGGCATGTGCCGCCTGCCCCCCCCCCCCCGCGGAGGTGGCTGTAGTGAATACATGTAACTCGGTTGCCAAATTACCTACCTACCCAGGGGATGTTCAGCCGGCCAGTCCGTCATGGCGTGTCTGTAGGGCTTTGGTGAGGTTCTGGAGTCTGGACAGTCGGCGGCTGTCTCGTGTGTTTTCTGCTCCACTGCGCTGCACTGCACATCTGACCGTCGTTCATTCCTCACGTTTACTCCTGCCGTCGACACAGCGTGAACAAACATGTAGATTCTAGATTCTGCGCTTTGCGTTTAGATTCGTGAGAGGCAGCTGGTTTCCATGAACCACCATTCTTGCCACCCCCGCCCTCCCCCGCGCGTCTGCGTGCGTCGGCCACGGCTGCTCACGGCCGCAAGAGAAGAGATGAAAAAAAGCCATCCGGCCTCCTGCGCTGTCTCAGGTGGTCAGCGGGCGGGCCAGGCGGGCACGTCACCTTGGCTCGTCACAGCAAGCAGCGCCCGCTTGCCCGGTGGGCTGAGGTGGAGGAGACGGGCAGGCGGGTGGCAAAGGCAATCTCGGACTGGATGGCTGGGCTCTGGCACAACACCGGCAGTGGCTGGCTCTGCCCCTCTTTGGACCGCCGCAGAGGGACCCCGGCCGTCCTTGCTGCTCTTTTCTGTTCAGGCCTGGGATGTAGTCTGGTCAGGAGGTAGTCATAGTGCAATCTCTCTCTCTCTCTCTCTCTCTCTCTCTCTCCCTCGGGGTTTCGATACGAGAGACCAGCAGGAATAGCAGGTCCAGGCCCCTTTCTCTCTGCACACTACAGAAACGACGTCAGAATGAACAGCTTATTCGGCAGAGCTGTGTCGAGGGGCCGGCGGTGCCCATGAAGCATCGCCAGCCAGTCTCCTCCCCAGCCCGGCACTTTCCGGCCCCAAACGTATCTGCCAGCTTGAGATGGCGCGCTGCGTGTGTGATACGAACCATCTCTGCCATCCATCGCTCCCCCCTCCCCCTCTTCCCCAGATAAACCGCCCTTGGTGACATCCCAATACCCAGCTCGCACTGCCGGCACAGGCAATGACTGCGAGAGAGAGAGAGAGAGAGAGCACCCCAGCCCCTAGCTACCGTCCCTCTCTGCCCAGGGAGTCAGACCTTCTTGGCATTGTTACACGCAAAGCCCACAAGCACCCCGCCCGGCAACACAAAAAAGAGCGCAGCAGCTCCTCAAACGGGGAGGCCCTCCCGCCCCCCAAACTCTCGCTGTGCTGTACTTGTCGTCAGGGCTGATGAAAAGAGGGCACTGTGAACCGCCCGTCCGCCCCCCCCCCCATCCCCCTGCAGTGGAGAGAAAAGACAGGCGGTTCGCGAGGCAGGCGGCGGCGGTTTCGTTACACACTGATTGCTTGCCTGCCAGCCAGGTTCAGACCTTTAGACGCTGTAGACGCGGGCAACGGCGTGCCTTGTGCCTGTCCACTTTCCACAGGGGTGGCAAGATACGTCGGTAGCGTTCTCTAAGTCCATGAGGGGCAGTGAATTTCCCGTTTGCTATCTGGACCCATGGACTGTCGAGGCAGCAGCGTGGAAAGGGCTCTCGGAGTCTGTCTGTGCTAGACCTGGATATTCCTTGGCAGAGGCCCCGATGACGGAAGACCCGGGGCGCTGGGCCCTCTGTTTTTATTAACAGAAACAAGAAGAAAGGGAGGGCGGCGGCAGATGCAAACGAGGCCGGCGTCATGGGGGGGGGGGGGGGGGCGCGTTCCAGTGGACGCTCGGGACCGAGAAGCACATGAGCGGCACAGTCGGTAATGTAATGAATGGTAGGCCGCACAGGACCCCAGCCAGCAGGCAGTTCACAGGGAGACGCACACTACGCGTTCGAGTTGAGTCGACTGGTAAGCAGGCGTGGATGTTGTTGGCCCTGAGCCCACTTGTCAAAAAAAAAAAAAAAAAAGAAAACAGTACCAGCCAACAAAACAGAAACAAGCCGTTGCTGGAGGGCCCAGGCACCGACGACACTGTCCCGTCTTCCCCGCTGGACTGTTTCTGGGATGGCGGGTTGTTCTCTCGTTGTCACAGTCACACACGTACGGCAGAGCGTGTTGGCCACAGCGAGATGGGAAACACTCAGTCACCTATCCTCGCCCTCTTGGCCTCGCCAACGAATATTATCAGCTGTCTTGCATGCCACGGTTACTGTTCAACTTGTTCCGCCGAAGAAAGGGGGAGAGACGCTGTTATTGTTCACTATCGTCAAGTATGGTAATGATGTATGTACACACAGCAACCCCTTTCCCTGAGAAACGACCGAGCCCGCCGCTTGTTCGTTCGTTCAAGGAGACCGTGCGTGCGTCTCGAGGATGGCTGGCGTTCCGTCTCCAGTCCACCCCCCCCCCACCCAGGCCGGGACTCGCAAGACGTCACTTCAACGACGACGACGACCACCACCCGGCATCGCCCGCCCTCGAGGGATGTAGTCTTGTAGCTTTTCTCGTCGTCCTCATGTTATGTACGATGCAGCAGCAACAGCCCGCACCACTTCTACCTGCTGCCCATTCCCAAGAGTCAGTCAGTGCCTCGCTCGCGAACCGCGCCGCCGAGCATCCCCGTCCCCTCTGGGGTTTTTTCCCTCTGTGTGATTGGACGGCGGCGGGCTCTTCGCGAGGGATCGATCATCTGCACAGTGCGCGCGCGCGCGCCCGCGCACCCTTGCATGCCCGGGCACACGCCACCACGCGCCGTAAGCAAGGAGGAGAGCTCAGAGAAATTGATGGAGGCTCTCTGGTTGGCTCCTTCTCGCAGGGTAGCATTCTTTCTCCCCCTCTCCCCTCCCTGGCGAGCGACGAGGCAGGCCGCAGAAGCGGTCGCATGTTTGAGAGGCATTACCCGCGCACGATGGGGTGGTATCTATCTATCTCTCTCTCTCGTTCCCTCGTAAGTTTTCTCGTTCTTCAAGAAACCCGCGCGGGAAACGCTTTGACCTCTGGCTCTTGGCCGGGCCCCGGGGGGGGGGGAGGGGGGGGTCGTCGCCGATGCTGCCGTGACCCGCTCCGGTGCCGGCGCCAACATCAGATGATGATGATGATGATGATGATAAGCCCTAAGTAAGGTAGCTAGGTAGGTATACGATCATTTCATACCATACACTGGACGAGTGTCATCTCTCGTTCGCTGTTTCGTTCGTTCTGGTGTCGTCAACGCAAACTTCGCCTACAGACCTTGCCCCCTTACCCGGTGTCAAGTTTCAAACTGCCGATCCATCCGTCCGCTGCGAACTTCGCCTTGCTCCGAGTATTGCCCCCCCCCCCCCTTCAAGACGAGGTCAAAGCCCGGCAGCGGCGCCGCAACGTGTGTGCGCAGGTATATGGGCACACACGAGGCAGCAGCCATTCGGTGGGTAAGGTACCTAGGTAGGTAGTCCGCGGACCACGTCCCTCGAGAGACAGCGCCGAGGAGACGAGAAGGCGGGGGCAGCTTTGGCGAGGGTGACTTGGGCGGCAGCATCTATGATTAGAACCCTCTTTCTCTCTCTCTCTCTCTCTCTCTCTCTCTCTCTCTCTCTCTCTCTCTCTCTCTCTCTCTCTCTCTCTCTCTGCGCCTGGCCTTGGATTCTCTACCCGGACTGAGGTGACATGCCATGATGCGAGACGCTGGAGCAGCCCCGTCCGCGACCCCGATCTGGTCAAGACGTCGGGGAAAGCGGGACTGTTCGAGTAAGCATTTGAAAGTATCCCGCATTCCCAGATCTTGCTGCTGGTGACTGTGCTTTTTTTGGTTTCGTCCCCGTCCCCGGTCTTGCCAGTATACATTTTATTTCATCCCGACTGATATCGTCGTTGGCGGTCGAGCTTCCTCGTGTCCGAGACCCTCGCATGGGGCCCAGGCGAGAGGCCCAACCTATCAAAGAAGAAGAAGAAGAAGCCCCCCCCCCCCGCCAAAGTAAAGACCCTGGCGCTCTCCGGCCGTGACGTGCGGTGGCGTGGCGGCGGCGCGGACGCTAATCACCGGGAGGGCCGGCCGGGCGGGCAGGCCGGGCCATCCCTGCACCCCTGTTCCTGCAGAGCCACGCTGAGACACACATGAGGCCCATCGTCGTCGTCGTCGTCGTTGACAGGCACCGCTGTACGTACTTTGTACATGCACGAGCACCTGAGCATTACCTGGTTGTATCCATGTAAGCAGAGCCAAGCCGAGTGGGCAGTTCAGCGGCGGGGATTGAATGAATGGCCCACACAGCCCTGGGGACAGAGCAGACCCTGCACACAGCCATCCATCAACAGGGCCTATACATACTCGACATGTACGAGTACTTGCGCAGGATAATGCACGTGGGACGAGCTGGAGGTGGGAATACTGATCAACATGAGGTCCCAAACAGGCCCAGCGCCGGCACTCGTGCGGACGGCACGCACCCGAACAGGGTGTGCTGTGCTGTGCTGTGCTGTGCTGTACGTACTCGCAAGGCATTCAATGTAGGCATGTCCATGGATGTACCCATACATCCACGCACAATGGATCCAATGGATAGATCCATGAATTTACAGTGGACCGAGTCCACTGTAGATGTCTCGTCCCGCTGGATCGTACCGCGCCGTCGGGACCAATGGGGCGGGACCCGGATGGATCTCCAGCGAGCTACGAGTTGAATTCCCTCCAACTACCAGGTACCTTAAGTACGAGTGCCTGTATCGTGTATCTTGTACCGCGTATTCCATCTGAATCGGTGCTGCCACCAAGACCGACTGCTGCCTCTTTGCCCTCACTGCGGGTGTCAATGAAGACCGCTCAGCGTGGGCACCAGGGCGCCGTCGACCACTACGGATCATGGAAAGCCAGGAGCCACCCATTCCGTCATCATCATAAGGACTGTTCATCAAACTAAGTACAAGTAAGTTGATGTCCAGGGACTGTTCACAGAACGAGAGAATGGCCGCCCACAACTCCCGGCCGTCTGCCGCCTCTTGCCAGCGCAAAAGCCGCCATGCGCCCTCGCTAACCTTTACTCCTTCCGGCCGGGGCCAAAAACCTTGACACCAGCCAGGCTGTTTGTCTGTTTGTCTGTCCGTCTAAGGTATCTGTCTGCCGGAGCCCAGGAGGGTGGTCCTATGTAGGTACCTTGGGTAACTATAGTTGGTCGCAGTGTCGGCCGGCCTTCGCAAGCGCCCCCTGAAATTTCCACTCCCCAGACAGATCCGCCAGGCAGAGAGGACGAACGAGGGCGCCAATCGACACTCCGTCTGCCTGGCCCGGCCCGGATGGGGAAAAAGCGAGTCATCTCTTGGAAGGCGGCACGTGAACAAGCGCATCGCCGTCAACAGAGAGAAAGAGAGAGATAGAAAGAAGGAGGAGAAGAAGAAGAAGAAGAAGAAGAAGAGCCAGTTCGGCCCGAAGCTGTTTCAACATGGCGTGGTATCATAGGCCGACGCGCGCCCAGGCGGCGCGGGTATTCGCCCGTAATGGACGATGACAATGATGATGACGAGAAGAAGGGGTGTCAAAGGAAGGGAGGTGGAGAGACACGCACTGTTGTGACTGTGCCGTATTCCCATCTGCCGTGTCCCCCATACGCGGCAAACCCCCCCCCCCCCCCCCACCCCCTCCTCTCTCCATCCTTGCCTGTCGCTCTGTCTACCTCTGTAGGCAAGGAGTTACCCGTGAGAAAGGAGCACGCAACGTAGGACAAGAGAGAACGGCCGGTCTCCACCCACGCGCAGCAGTTAGGCGACGACGCGTCCCTCTTCTGCTTACACATCGTCGGGGTCGCGCGGGGGGGGGGGGGGGGGGGGGGGGGGAAGAGGGGCTGTCCACCTGCCAGCCGTCGGGTAGCCTGCCCTGCCCTGGTCTGCTGCTCCCCCCTCTCATCTCAGGACGGGCGGTAGATAGAGGGAACCGCCTCGACGGCGTCCCTGCCAATCCGTAGGGGGTTTGTCGCTGCTTCTTTGCTGGCGCGTTGGGCTCAGCTCAGCCGGGCGTCGCAGCGACCACTGCCCAGCAACACACCACGCATACACGCGCGCGCGTGCGCCCGTTCTTTTCCATTGCGTCTCTGATTCCCACCCCCTCCCCCTTCTCGTCGTATCTGCGTATCTATCTGATGGTGGTCAGCTCCCCGGTCCCGAGCGAGGAGACAGGCGAGGCGGAGGCCCGTGCTTCTGTCCGACTCCCCCCCCGCGCCCCTTTCCCGGCTCCCCGGTTTCCTCAGAGAGAGAGATTGAGCGAGAGAGAGAGAGAGAGAGAGAGAGAGACAAGCGATAGGGAGCGACGCATCTACACGGTGCGGGAGAAGCGGCAACAGAAGCGACGGCAGGTCTCTTCACATGCGAGAAGGAAGTTGGCAGCCGAGAATTCAGCCTCGAGAGAGACTCGAACCAACCAACCAACCAACCATCTGCCGAGGGGGCTTGGTCAGCAATCACGTAGGCGAGGCAGTGTGTTGACAACTACTTTTACGACGACGACGACGGCGACGACGACGCGGGCGCCCAGGTCCGAGATACAGGCCTGCCCTGCTCCTCACATGGGAGGATACGAGAGAACTGGGGAGCTGGACATGCCCGCCATCCTCTCCCATCATGTAATTCTCCAAACATAGCCCCATGAGATCCCACGACGCCCACGAGTAACTGCGCTCTGCCATGTCCAGTGGGAGAGGGTGCTGTTCTCATCCTCGGTGACTGCACAACGGATGACTGTGTTTCTCGTGTTTCTCGCGAGAGCCGGACACCCCTTCCCCCCCTTCCCCCCGGCGTCCAACGCAGGTTGAACATGTCCACGGTCACGGTGATCTGTCTGTCAGTGCAAGCCTGCGTGGCGCACCTACGCGACACCCCGTGACACGAACTCGCGACACAAAGATGGACAGCATGTCAGGCCGGCGGGCGTTCCGCCCTCCAGCGCGGAAATATGCGAACACTGTTCGATCGATCTTCACTGACAGACGGCCCGAGGGTCCCTTCCCTCTCTTCTGCAGCTCTTGGGATTTTTTCTTTTTCGAGAGTGTTCAGGAGGGAAGCTTCTTTCAGCCAGACTCGGCGGAGAAGCGACTAGCAGGAACAGACAAGAGAGAGGCGCAGAAAAGGACCCTGGCGCGGGTCAGACATCTCCTCCTAGAGTCAGAGGCCTGCGAGTAGGCGTGGTGGCCTGCCGTTGGAGAGCGCAGACACATAGGTGCGAAAACAATCACTGATAGGAAAGGGGGACCTAAGAATAGAATTTTCTGTTTTTAAGAAAAAGACAGTACACACTCCCCGGCGTCCACGCGATATACGTCCATCCAACCGCCTGTGGGACGATGCAAGAGGGAGAACAGCATCAGACTTTCCCCCGTCTCGTTGGCCCGGTCCCCAACCTCGCAAGTGATGTGATCAAGGGGCCTGGCCATAGCTGGCATCCGCTTGCTTGTGACAGGACGCTCCCTCTCTCTCTCTCTCTCCCTCTCTCTCTCTCTCTACCCCATAACCCCCCGAGGGCCGATGGTCAATGGGTCGATAACCACCCCCTTCGTGTCACTCCAGCCCCCCTCACTCTCCCCCCCGGGAAACAGGGACCATGCTGGGTCCGCTGCCCTGCCTCTGGCGCCACACTTCGTTCCCCTGTCCGCGCCGGTTGTAGTCGTGGCCCCGGGGCCCGGGACCGGTTTGCGACCGCACCGCCTCGCCTGCTCGGGCGCGTGGGCGCGGTGGTAGTTGGCGAAGCGTGGAGAGAGCCTGGGCGATGGGCGGTGGGGGGGGGGGGTGAAGGGGAGGAGGCTTCTGCCGTCGGGGCGGCGCGTATGGCGACGGCGTGTGTGCATAGATTGACAACTGACTTATGAAGACGGACGGACAGACGGACGCCTAGATGCGCCGCGGCGCTTCCGTCGTCGGCACGGCCGACCGGCGCGTGCGCGCGGGTAGGCAGCCGGCGGGGGTTTGGTCGACATTGCGGCCCCGGCCTTGTGTATCAGGGAGGGAAAGGGTTGTGAAGTAGACTCGAGCATCGTGATATGCTAGATACCTAGCATCGGGACACGCTGGAAACTCTGTAGCACAGAGAATACGAATGACAATATTTCGAGCTGAAGCACCTGCAGAGCGAGGATATGGAATCCCTAACTTCTATTGAAAGGTGTGGAATAGAAGGCTTGATTGTCTGTCTATCTCGATAGTGAGAGGAGCGGGAAGCTCTCCCTTTTATACATGGCTGAACCAAGCAGTCCTTGCCCCTTGTTTCAACAACTTCTTCATGTAATGTCTAGGGAAAACATGGACTGCGTCTTGCACTGCAGACTCGCAGATAGTCCTGTGCCGCGTGAACAGACATCGTAACGTCGCTGCCTTCTCCTGGCTCTGTCTTTAAACACGTCTACCGAGCAACAACAGTCAAGAACGGAAAAGCACCACACATGCGCTTCTTTAGAAGAGACGAGATGTTCAAGACAGGATGACGCCGAAAACAAAAACAGACGCCTCCCGCCTTCAACCCCCCCCCCCCCCCCCCCCCCCCCGGCGCCTGCGCTTCACCAAGGCCCTTGGACGGCGCCAGCACTCGCCCGGGAGGGGGGTCTCGGGCCCGCCAGCGCTCTCGCGAAGCGCGAGACAGTCTGTGGCCCGCCGCGGCGCTTCCGTGGCCCCATTACCTGCAGGAAAGGCCGGGAGGTGAGACCTGTACTGGCGCAGCGACGCGGTCCCATCGATCCGGGGCTCAGTTTGGGCTGGGCTGCTGTAGAGCGGGAAGTAGGGGGAGGATCTAGGGGGGGGGCGTTCTTTTTTTTTGTCGGCCGATGGAGACGAGGCCGTGATGGGATTGGGACTGTGTGGTGTCTAACGCTGATATTATGTGCGATTAGGAAAAGGAAAACGCGGGAATGGGGAGAGAAACGGCCGTGGTGAAGCGGAACCCTCGTGAGGGCTGTGTCTATCACTGCTTTGTCATCAGGCACCGAAGAGAAGGAGGCGCGGTGGTGGCCAACCAGGAAGCTTCAAGCAACATCGTGAGCGTGGACGTCTCTGCCGTGGTGTGTATGATGCCGAACGCTGGGACACAGGAGAGAAAACCCAGCGAAAGGGAAAGGTTTTGCGGTACGGTACGCCTGTGCTACGACACGATCATCTCACCGCCCCGCGTGCCGCATTCCACAACGTGTTGTTCATCCTCCGTGACAGCGGGACCCGGCCAAGCATAACTCATCCACTTAGTGCCGGTATGTTGTTCAACTTTGTCCTCGCTTGAAGACCTCTAATAGTCGTTGTAGTTGAACTGCCTGCGTGCTCTGTTCCTTGCTTGCCTCCTCAGAGCACTCAGAACACCCGCCATTTCCCGCCCTCTCCTCCTCAGCCGCCAACCACAGCAACCCATCAGTCCACCACAACCCTCCACGACCATTCTTCTCGAGTCCCTCGAGGCGCACAACTCGTCGAAACCCCCGCGGCCGTCGGCCAACTCTCGACCGTCGAATGCGTTCACGGACCTGCCAAAATCCTCGTCCTATCGATTGTCAGACTCCTCACGAAACAAGGACTCGTGTTCTCCCGTGAGACGACCGCAAAGAACCACAACACGGCCAAGACCTCGAAAGCGAATTCCCCGAGGCAAAGATCTCTGAACAAAAGCCCCTGCCATCAGGCTCTCGCCAGTCCGAGCAAAGACCCCATTCCTCGCCAAGTCTGACCCCAGATTGCCCCGCGCCGACAGCCAACGCGAGTCCCCCCCGCCCGACAGACCGAGCCTATGCCTAACAAGATCGAGGCGCGCGCCGAAAGCCAGAAGATCAACCACCGGAGGCGCGAAGCCACCAGCGGACGACGATGACCGGGCGAGGCAGCCTCGCGAAGCCGAGCTCGACTTGCGCGCTTCGCCAGAAACCCCCCTGGCCAGACGCCGTGATCCGGGGCGCCTTGCGCGAGCGAGTGCCGTGCCGTGCCTTCTCTGTCCTCCACTCCGCCGTCCATCGGCCCCCTTGAAGCTTCAAGCTTCACTACGGGTGACGTGAATCCGCTGGCTGCGTGTGGTCCCGTATCTGAAAACGAGAATAGCGGCGAGCGAGCGCGTCGCTCCCGTGCGCCGCGGTTTGGCCGCGGTTCGCGCCCCCGGGATGCCCGCCTCTCGGCTGCCCTGATTGGTGTCGCAGACGGGACGGACAGGCTTACTGGGAGTTTTAGATGAGGGCTCGGACATCGCGGCCTCTCGGCGTCTTCCAGGGACGGATCTGCGAAGCTGTGCGGCGGGCTTTTAGGTACACATAAAACACCCTTGAGAGCATCAGCTGTCAAGTAAAAGGCGTTCTAACAGCGCATGTCCATCTGCAAAAGTCTTTATCACTAGAGATGTCAATAAACGAGTCTTCTCTCGAGCCCCCTTTCCTCTCTGCCGTTTCGTGAAAGCAGGGCGTCTCACGAACAGCCAGGGGACGCAACCTCCGCCATGTCCAGATCACACGCTGCCCGCGGCTCAAACCAGCCGAAGCCGTTCGCTCTAGGAGATTTGGGACCTCGACCGTTCCTCCAACCTCTGATCGCAGCGGCCGCTCACGGCGCCCTGCTCTGACTCGCGCCGCGTAGACCGGGAACTCTGTCTCTGTGACTGCGTCCACAAAGACCCATCTCTCTCTCTAAGCTGAACTCCTTCGGAGGGGGGGGGGGGGGGGGGGGGGAGGGGGCACCTACAAGGATCACGAGCTCCAGGGGCATACCAATCCATTGAAGCAGAGGGCCGGGACCCTGATCGGAGTAGTCGCCCACGCTTTCTTTCCTCCGCGCTCGAACAATCGCACAACGGCCCGGGCCGGCTGAGATCGGTTGCCGCCACAGCTGCTTTTCCTGGCGTCAGGCGTCGCCCCAGACGAAACAAACTCCCGCAGCCGCGAGGATCGCATGGGAGACCGGGCTCTTGGGCAGATTGTGTTCTCACCCACGACACAGGAGACGAGTAGGCTCGCTCGGCCGGCGAAACGGTGCGTCGGCACTGCAAATAGCCTGTTGGTAAGACTTCCTTTGGATTTCAGTACAAGTAGCAGAACTGCCCAGGAAACACGCAGACAGCTCGGCCGTCAACTCGAGAGCAGTACGCGTATAGTCATATCAACATTGAATGGTATCTCAGATAATCACACAAACGGCCGCGATCGTTCCTTCAGCGTACAATCGTCGACATCGCCTTGCGGGTCGCGCAGAGCGCCGCCGCCTGTTTTTACATCACATAGGAAAGCCTTAGCAGATAAGAGTTTCTTCGCAGAGGCTGCCCTTCTCACCCTCCGCCGGGTCGTCCTCGGGCCGGAAAAAGAGCAGGCGAGGTCGCAAAGTACGGCGCCTTCCCCGATGTGAGCTGCAACGAGAAGCGCTCAGCCCCACTTGACGCCAAAAAGCTTGAACTTCTTGTCGCCGGCCGAAGTGTCCGTGTCGGCGTTCTCGAGGTAGACGCGTTGGTGGCCCTTCACGTCGAGGAAGAAGTACTTGTACACAAACTCGTCCTGGCCCTGTCGTCTCACAAGATGGACATTGACGACGCCCGCGTTGAGGGGCCCCTCGACCTGCATATCCTGTTAGCACTCAATGGCGCGGGCGTGCGCGCGCGCACGGGGGAGGGGGGCGGTGATCCGATGGGCGACTTGCATAAAAGCGCAGTAGCAGGTGCTCAGCACCCTGGGGGTCTTTGTGTGTGGAAGATCTGGAATGCCCAACGTCAGCGATGCGAACTCGGACGTGATAAAGAACATGCGGCACCGTACGTGATGGGCCGCGCCCGGCGCCATTTGTTGCCCGTCTCGTCGCCGTGGGCGGCGATCTTGCCGGCCTCGCCCAGCAGGGACAGGCAGGCGGGGTCCTTCTTGATGCGGCCGACGGCGCGGTTGAACCAGGCCGTCTTGCTCTCGGTGTCGATGACGTCGGTGAAGAGGAAGTAGGCGACGCCGCCGGTCATGGCGACGCCGACGAGGACGAGGCCGAAGTTAACCGACTGGCTGGTGGCGCGGGCGGCCTTCTCGCCGCCGGAGAGCTGGGACCAGTGGACGGCGCCGTCGTCGTTGAAGGGCGTCACGGCCCTGCGCTTGACGCCGGACCCGGAGCTCTGCTGTTGCTGAGTGGCATAGCTGCGGCAGGCGATCGCGTGAGCGGGAGCGGGAGCAGCAGTCGCGAGGGGATATCTGAGGAAGATGGCGGTGCGAGTCTGGGACGAGAGGGTGGAAATGGCGGCAGAGGGGCCGAGTGGTCGCGTTGGAAGCTTCATTGCGGCGGGCGCAGTGCCATCGAGGCGGCGTGGTTGTGGTGCCCGATGAAGCGACAATCGGTCGGCGTCGCTGGCAGAAAGTGTCCGGTGCTGCGTCACGATTGCACAGATGACCTGGAGGTGCTTCTACCCGGGAAGTGCTTCGAGTAGTCCGCGCAGGTGCTGCGCGTGTGAGCTGGGGTGATGCCGGGGCGAATTGAAGCTGCGATGTCGCGCGGCGGGCCGGCGACGTCAAGGGCGACAAGGTCGCTGCTGGAGCTGCTGCCCGTATCGATAAGGGAAGCGCCATTGGATTAACGAGGTGCCGGGCGGGTCCGTTAGGAATGTGGGGGGGGGTTGCGTCTAGGCCTGAAATAGCAAGCGGGGCTCAGGCATTGCTGGATAGAACCTACTTCACCTACTAGACATCCACAGAGACGGGAGGGACAATGAGTACCTATTCTAGCTGCTGACGTCGGGCAGCAAAGATGTACCCCGCTGCGGCCAGAGGAAAGCGACAGGCACGAAGGGAAGGAGCCGCGAATCGTCAGCTCGAGCCCCGCCAATCCCGTACCTCCTGCGCCGGATTGCCAGGGGCAGTACCAATATAGATGCATGTACTGTTGGGCCTGACCACACAGCAAAGGTACATCCTTGCAGACCGCAGCACGCCAGGCCGCCCGATACTCGTCTTAACGAAATCTGGCCGACTCGAGGGCGGCGACCGACCGACTCCTGAGTTCGAATTTCCACTTCCACCGCTGCCAGCAGCCCGCGTCTGCCCATTCATCCCCCATCACCACCAACATCACCTCACCCGTCTGCCCTCACGGCTGCTCGCTCGCCCCACGACCATCGCCGAAGCCTTCACATCTGGCGCGATCCCATTCGTCTGTCAGCTTCGCCTGTTTCACGCCGGAACCATCTAAAAGACGTCCAGCCCGCCGCCCCTCGATTCGACAACGCGTGGATAGCATTGCCACCCACAGCACTATCGCCCCGTTCGCCGCACGCCCACCCTTTGCTTGATACACCTCGACTCTGCTTTGCAGACCCCTCTTGCCCACCATGGCTTCCATGGCTACAAAAGTGCAGTCTCAGAAGATCTTTGAGAAGTTAAAGACCAAGCCCGCCAACAAGGTATGCGTCGCCACCCCGTCGGCGCGACAACCCGGCACCGGATGAGCATTCACGGCACAGCCCCCAAACTGACGCCCCCATCCATCAGGTCTGCTTCGATTGCAACCAGAAGAACCCGACGTGGACCTCCGTCCCTTTCGGCATCTACCTATGCCTTGACTGCTCTTCCAACCACCGCAACCTCGGCGTCCACATCTCCTTTGTCCGCTCTACCAACCTCGATCGTCAGTACTCCTCTGTGACCCATTGACCTTGCCCTTGACTTACAGCCCTGTGCAGAGTGGCAATGGGACCAGCTTCGTGTGATGAAGGTCGGAGGCAACGACTCGGCGACCAAGTACTTCCGCGCCAACGGTGGCAGCTCCGCCCTCGCCAGCAAGGACTCCAAGACCAAATACGGCTCCGCCACGGCCACCAAATACAAGGAAGAGCTTAAGAAGCGCGCCGCCCGGGATGCCCTCGAGTACGTATTGGCGTCCCCCGCTGTCCAACACCACCCCTGACTGATATTTCTGCAGGTACCCCGGTGAGGTCGTCATCACCGACGTCCCTGGCGAGGTCGCGGATGCTGGCACTCCTGCCAGCGACTCGAACGACGACTTCTTCTCTTCTTGGGACAAGCCCTCTATCAAGCGCCCTACGCCGCCCATCTCGCGCACCGGTACCCCTCCCGTTGTCGGGCGCACCGGCTCCCCCTTCCTCAATGCAGGCAAGGACATCTCCCGCTCCAGCTCGCCACTTTCCAAGCCTGAGGGTACCGAGAACAAGCCCACCACGAGCCGTGTCACCTCATCCGCTGCGCTGCGCAAGACGACCACCGCCACTGGCCCTCGCAAGACCAACGTTCTGGGTGCCAAGAAGACTACCAAGCTGGGTGCAAAGAAGGTTGTCGGCGACGCTATCGACTTTGACGAGGCCGAGAAGAAGGCCAAGGAGGAGGCCGAGCGCATCGAGAAGCTGGGCTATGACCCCGAAGCCGAGGCCGCCGAGGCCAAGAAGGCCGCTGCCCCCACCAAGGGCGAGGCATCCAACGTCATTTCATCTGCCCCCGCCCCCGCAGCCAGCTACGGATCCAGCAACCACACCCGCGAGAAGTCTGCCGCCGATGTTGAAAGACTTGGAATGGGCTTTGGGAGACTGGGCTTTGGCCAAGTAGGAGGCAACAAGCCCAAGCCTGAGGCCGCTAAGAAGAACGCCGGAGGCTTCGGCTCAGTTGGCCCTGTCAAGGCCGAAGGTAAGGCATCCGCGATCCGACTGCTAAGGCTCTGCTGACATGAGCGTGAACAGATGACAGCGAGAAGTACGCGCGCTCCAAGTTCGGCAACCAGAAGGGGATTTCGTCGGACGAGTACTTCGGCAAAGGTTCATTCGACCCCAACGCGCAGGCCGAGGCCCAGAACCGCCTTCAAGGTTTCGAGGGCGCCACTTCCATCTCCTCCAACGCGTACTTTGGACGTCCCGAGGATGAGGAGGCCGAGGAGGACTACGGCGACCTGGAGAGTGCTGCGAAGGACTTTGTCCGCAAATTTGGAATCACCGCTGGCGATGATCTCGAGAATCTGTCGAGTGCCCTGGGTGAGGGTGCAACTCGCCTACAAGGTGCTATCCGCACCTACCTCAACTCGTAGATTGGGACCTCGGGCTCGGCATGAATCGGAACTGATCCGAATCGCGGGCTCAAGACGCTGGATGCTCTGGGACGCGGGGCCATCCTGACTGCCACCGGTTTGCTACCGCAACGCGAGGATGATGGGGGCGAAAGAACATGGTGCGCCCAGCGCAGGTTTGCGACGGCAGAAACGAGACATTTGAGCAAATGAAAAGGAATGCGGCAGCAACAGCGAGGGTCAAGATTGGTTTATTAGACAGGGGGTGCAGGCACAGCACGTACAACTTGTAATTGACAGCAGCAATTCGTGTTTTGATTCGGCCCTGCGCTCTCGGCGGCGTTGATGCCACGGGGTTGTCTGGGATTCATGTGTTCTCGTTGCGGCTGTTAAACAGACAACAATTAATTATCACGGAATCCTTATCTTGAACATGGTATTAGAACACTCCAGACTCGACTGTCCCCTCGTCCCCTGATGTCATGGTCTGACCAACAGTGCTCTCAGATTCGTCAGATCCGGCGCAGCTCAGATTCGGCGCAGCTCCCACATGAATTTCCAAAACGTGAGCAGCAACCACTTATTCGATTTCCCAGTGTCGAGCACAGTGGTGACCAGAGATTCCACATGTGGAATGGTAGACTTTGCGCGTTCCCCCGTTTTGCGGTAGGAACCCATCTACCATTGGTCTTCTCGCCCGACCCGTGGGTGCATTCGGTCAGAATAAAAGTTCAAGATGATTGCATGGGGCTCGGGCGTGGTTTACGCCTCGCAACGTGCGTGGTTTTCCGTGCTCGGGACCCATTCTGGGCAGCGTATTGGTAACACACCGAGCCTCTTTCTCGCGTGTCAGTCGTCCTCAGGCCCGATGGCGAGCCTCTGGCGGGCTGCGCCTTGATGCGAAATGGCGAATGAACCATGAGACTGGGGGTGGATTTGACACGACAGGCCGGGCACAAGAGTAGCAGCTTCAGAGCTTCGATGCTGGCTGCGGGGATCATTCCTCTCTTCCTCAAAGATCAAGGTCGGCCGAGGCCACTCAATCATCTCCCGCTAGAGCCGGCGTGCATTCTTCTTTTCTGTTTCGCATTCGCGATGCCTGCTTATTCACCACGCCAGGGGCGAAAGCCTTACGCTCGTAAGCTGCAACCCCTTGTGATCTTCTCCGAAGCTCGGGCTATTCTGAGAGTGCAGCTCGGGGCAGTGGCAAGAGTTGTTAGGCAGCCAGCAGACACTTGCGCCCCCTGTTGCCCTGGGTTGGGTTTGTGGCGCGAGTCGCACTGCGGCGGCCCTTGTATAAAGGGAATGGGACCGTGAGACGCCCGTGAATCAGCTCCGCGAGTATTGGCCGTTCATCCGACATACCTTAGGTGTATAGTTTGAATACAATACTGAGGGCTTCCGCAAAATTCAACTCTAGGCTATCTCTCTCTCTCTTTCGCCGACATGTTTATATTCCGGAGCATCCCCGTCCTCCTCTTTGCTTTCCTTAGCCTCCTTACGGGCGGCCGGGCGATGGACCCCCCGAGCTGTCAGAAACCGACGAGCTGGTGGCCACTTACGAGCTGGGCGGTAAGGCTAACGCAGTGCTGGATATTACCAAGGTGGTAAAGGGCCGAGTCGAGGACAAAGAGCAGCTCTGGCGCCATCTCAGCGAGCCGGTGGCGGAGGGATACGAGTGGGCCAGGGCCAACAAGCGGCCCACGATCGGGTGGACGTGGAACCCCGACGACATGCTGTACATGATGTCCATCACGTCCACGCGCGACGACGTGGGCGAGGCGGGGGCGGAGGTCGACGCCTGGGATCGCGCGATGTGGGCCAGCTGGATCACGGACATCGAGATTCACTGGCGGGGCAGCAGCTCGGAGGGCAGGGCGCGCGGCCGCCGGAAGTACTACCTGCCCAAGGACTTCGAGGCGGTGGTGCGGTCGCGGGAGGAGGGCATCGGGGACTACGCCGTCAAGATTCGCGTCTGGCACGAGGGCTTGCCGGACGAGGGGGACAAGGAGGCCTACAAGGCCGCGTTCGGCGAGGAGCCGCTGGATGTCCGTCTCGGCATGCGGGCTTCTCTCCGGGACCGCTGATATCGGCGCATACATTCTGTTTTGTATAAAAGGCCCTTGAAGGACATCTACAGTACCTAGGTACATGTAGTTCTCGAGGGGCCTTCCCATAGTGTGGTAGCTACAATCTTCACCGAAAGTCAGGAAACTCCCAGCAGCTGCTCTGCTTCGAGGCTGGTCTGGTCAAGTGGAAACCCAGTAGATGCTGCCTCGACCTACAAGTGCCTACCTATACACGAACATTTCTATCAGTGGGGCAGAAGTCGAAGCCACTTCGTGGGTTGGGCTTGGGGCGACTCGGTGACTTGGCGACCCGACTTCAACAATCAAAGTCGGCCAAGCCGAACAAGGACCTCAGTATTTTGATCCGCGAAACGCGGCGCCGGGAGATGAGAGGCGATCCGGGAGTCCCGAGGCGGCCCCGGGTTCGGGCGGTGGATGGAGGACCTCCATACACGGATAAGTCAGACGGCTGCTGGAGGGGTCCGCTTCAGGGCTGCTTTAGCTCCGAGGTGCCCTAAGTCCGACCCCGATGCGCCCACCGCCTCAGGCACCAGCACTGATTCAGGGTGGATACTGCAGCGCTATCGAAGCCGCTAAGCGCACCGTAGCGAGGTGTACGCTGCCGCCCATTGCAGTGCGCCGGCGCGGTCAGTCGTGTCGAGAGGCCCGGCGAGCGTGCCTTCCCTCGCAGGAGATGATGGCCGTCGTCGCTGCCGTCGCGTCACGTATGTCGAGTTTCTTTCTCCTCGGGTACCTCCCAGCTACATAACTCCCTTGGTACATGTAGTAAAAGAAGAATGCATATAAACCGCTCTTCCATCTGACTGTTGAATGGTTCATTGCGCCGTTGACTCATCGATGCAACGTCAGGCCGTCAGCTGCCTCGCTTCGCCCATCTGGGTGTAAGCACATCAGCTCCCCGCATCGCGTCGGGAACAAGGAGACGCCGACATCCTCAGCACTAAGTCAGACCTCAGCCCGCGCCCCATCGGCTCCCTCCCTCACTCTCTCTCCCTCCTCCGCACACACTTGACAGCCTCAACTCCGGCTGCCAGTCCGCAACCTCACGAGACCCTCGAGACTGGACCAGATCAGCCGTCTTGGTATTTCCGTCTCACCTCAGGGCCTCCCAACCCAGCCTGTCCGTCATGGCGCCCGTCGAGCGCGGCTGGCTCGAGTTCTTCGTCGACCGCTTCTCTGGCTGGTGGGCCGGCTTTCCCGGGGAGAGATGCAGCTACACCGTCGAGACCGTCCGCATCCCCGTCGGCTCGGTCAAGCTCGTCGCGAACCTCTACCGCCCGACCAAATTGCCCCCCCGCGGCACCATCCTGATCCGCACCCCCTACGGTATCGGCTCGCTCCATGCCCTGTCCAATGCTCGCATGTTCGCGCCCCGCGGCTACCAGGTCCTGGTCGCCGCTTGTCGAGGCTCGGACCCCGCCGACGGCCAGGAGCTCTACCCCGTGATCCATGAGGTCGCCGATGGCCACGCCACGGTCGCCTGGATGCGCGAGCAGCCTTGGTACACGGGCTCTTTCGCTACCTGGGGCGGTTCTTACCTTGGCTACACCCAGTGGGCGCTCTTGTCCGACCCTCCACCCGACATGAAGGCCGCCGTCATCCTCACGGGCATGGCCGACTTTGGCGGTTTCTGCTGGCGCACTGGTGCCATGGAGGCCCACGTCCTGTCCTGGGCCGACATCATGCTGGCCCCCAAGAGGGGCGTCGCCCCCGGCCTGTTCTACATCCGGCGGCAGCCCCAAGAGCTGCAGCCCGTCTACGATGCGGTCCCGCTACTCGACGCGGCCAAAAAACGGCTGCAGGTTTGGCCGGACTGGGTCCAACAGATGATGACCGACAACACCCTCTCCGGTGACCTCTGGCCGAAAACAGACCAGAGAGTCGCTCTCGAAAGAGCTAGCATCCCCATTCTGCAGATCACCGGCTGGAACGATGTAGTCTGCTCGACCGTCGTTGACCAGCACAACAGCTTGGTGAAGAGGAATGCGCACACTTATCTGAACATTGGCCCCTGGTCGCATCTCGGTGCGCAACGCGGGCCAAACCTGCCCGAGAGCTTCAAGTTCATCGAGCAGTACCTTTCTGGCGATGACTCTCCGTTCAGAGAGTCCAAAAGCCGTGTCTTTATCACCGGCTCCAAGGAGTGGCGAGATCTGCCCAACTGGCCCCCTCCGACTCGATGCAAGACTTCTTCCTGGCTTCTGATCAAGCCCTCAGCAAAAACCAGCCGTCGGCCGAAACGTCAGAATCGAGTTTCACATTCGACCCGACGAGCCCGACTCCCCACACTGGTATGCCTCGGCCCTTTGACGACGTGATCCCGGCAAGCTACGACGACACCGCGCTCGCGCAACGTTCCGACGTGGTTTCGTTTGACTCTTCGCCTTTGGAGGAGGATCTCGAGGTGATTGGCAGGCCCGCCATTGAGCTCCATCACTCCAGCGACAACCCCCACGTTGACGTGTTTGTTCGGCTGAGTGAGGTCGACAGCCGGGGAAAGTCGACACGCATCTGCGATGGATACTTGCGGTTGGACCCGGCCAGAGACTCTGCGCCCCTGAGCCTCCCGCTCTCTGACTGCGCGCATGTTTTCAGCAAAGGCGCTAGGATCCGGGTCATCATTGCCGGCGGCGCCCATCCTGCCTATATCCGCAATCTGGGCACCGGCGAGAACCAGGCGTACGGGACTACGACGCGCCCTGCTGTTCATACCGTTGGCCACTCGGCGGGCGCGGCATCCAGACTGAGGCTTCCTGTTACTGCCTGAGCTTTCCTGTAGGGGCGGACGTGCGTTTCTGGCTGCTGAGATGCTTGATAGATGCACGGCCGACGTAGGGGACTGACTGTACCATGCCAGACCTCGGGGAAGTAGGAGACCGAACGGTTTGTGAGTCTACAGTGTACCAGTACGATATGAGGAAGAGTGCGTCCAGCAGAGCCGGAGGGTTGTCACTGATATATTGGCGGGGTATGTAACAGGAAGCGTGCCAAACACTCAGCTCCTGCATTGTTGAATGAACTCGCCTCTCTGGCCTCGGGGTCATTATCTGCTCCTTTCATGTGTTGTCCATACGCCCAGGGCGACGGCATACAGCGCTCCTCGCCGCAGAAGTATCTTATCCCGCCGCTCAGAGGCCCCGCCAGGCTATCCGCCGCACCTTTAGCTCGTGAATCGTTCACCGCTTTCGCGGAGTGGACGGCAGCTTCCCGTGCTGGCCCACGAACCCGTGTTCGTGCTAATCGAGAGCAGACTGGCGCCAGTCTGATCTGCGCGGGGGCGGGCAGGAGATGACATGCAGTCACGACCCATTCATGGACACATCTAGAGAGAAAATATATACGCTGTTTTTGACGAAGGGGTCCCTATCTAAGCCAGAGCGCCCGGTTCTTCCCAGCCGGCCTATCTTATACATACATGAATGATGAAATAAAAGCATCGCTGGCTGAATCAGTATTAGACCTCGCGTAGACACTGATTTGTTGTGCGTGTGCGTGAGTGTTTGCGTGGTCTCTCCCCTCTCCCTCTCTCTCTCTTTTCAGATCTGTGTGTATCTACCCCCTTCGTCGTGGGGACAGTGTAAAACACGTCCCTCTAAGCGCAAGGTCTTTCTTTGCTGTGGTCAGCCCCGACCCAGCGAGCGTCATTTTCGTTCTCCTGTCCTGGCGACGGTCTTTACGCTCTTGTACTTTTCTGTAGTTTCCGAGACTCCATACAGGAGCCGAACCCGCCCAATGTCGAGAGAGCGCACCGTCTTCGGCCATCAGCCACTGTTTCTCTTCTTCTTCTTTTCACTCAAGCGTGTTATAGCTTTCGCTAGATAACCCGCCGCCGGAACACCCCGCGGCGCTCCCTTTCCGAGGTCGCAACCCTTAGACGTTTTCTTTCGGCAAACACCAGACACCTAAAGATTCGAACACGGGTCAGCCATCAGTTTCGCCAGTGAGCCATTTTTTTTTTCTTTTTCGACCTCCCGCGTCGAACGGACCCCAGTCTTCGTCAGGGCATAGATTAGACGAAGGCAAGGTAAGGATCACAAAAAAAAAAAAAAAAAAGGAATTGAAAGACTCACCCCACAGCAGCATGAGGATGAGCGACACGCCGAGGGTGAAGGTGGCGGCGACGAAGAGCACGGCGAAGATCATGTTGCGCTTGTGGTCGTTGTGGCAGGCCTGGACGAGGTAGTTGCTGTCGGACAGGACGCGCGAGTGCTTGTGCGGGCGGGGCAGCAGCTCGGCGGCCTTCTCCTCGGCCGTCTGCGGCTCCTCGACGAAGCCGTGCCGGCTGCCCGGCTCGTTGGGCTCCACGTGCGGCTTGCCCCGCAGCCGCTCCTCCTCGGCCTGCTCCTCCTCCTCCTTCTGCTTCTCCGACTTGCGGCCTTCCTCGCTCGTGTCGGCGCGGGCAGACAGCAGCAGCGGCAGCAGCGGGGAGTCGTTCCTCTCGTCGCCATCACCTTGCTGCCCCCTCCTTCGGTTCTGCTGCTGCTGCTGGCCCTCGGCGAGCTGCGGCGACGCCTTCAGCCGGTCCAGGTCGACCGTGCACGCCCCGTCGGGGACGTAGCCCATCCAGGCCTTGATGTCGAGCGTCCGCACCCCGCTGCCGGCGCCGACGATGCCCCTTCTCCTCCTCTTCCTGCTCTGCGCTGCACTTGCGCCGCCGCCGGCGACGTCTTGGTACTCGGCCAAAAAGTTGCCGACGTTCGCCTTGTAGAAGGTGCCCGGGCAGTTGAAGCCGCCGTTGAGGAAGGCCGGCATGTCCGCGTTGGAGATGTGCTTGCCCGCCGCCGCCGCCGCCGTGGTGCCGCTGCTGTCGTTCTCGTCCGGTGTCGTCGCCGCCGCTGCGCCGGGGCCTGCCGCGGCTGCTAAAGCTGGGGCGGACAGGCCCAGGCACGCGGCGAGCGTGAGGATCTCGCGGGACCGCATTGTGGGCTCGTTCCGCTTCTGTCTTCTCTTTCCTTCTCTCCCTCGTGCTTGAAGAGTTCCTCTGCTTGCGGATAGTCTGCTCTGAGCAGGGAGCCGATTCTCCTCCGTGGAGAGGGGCGCGCGTGAAGAATGACTCGTACAACGTGCCGCTCGCACACCGAAGACCCGAATCGCGCCTGCTTCAATGCTGTTTCCCGTGCGTAGTATTATCCAGTCTTGTTGGTGTTTCCGACCGACCGCTCTCCCGCCATTCTTGGGAGGGGGAAGCAAGAGAGAAGAGAGCCAGAAGAGTACTAAACGGATTTTGGGCAGGGGGCTTTTGGATTTTTGAGATAAGAGGGCGAAATCGCATCGCACGCCTCTGCTTACGTGCGCAGATCACCCCGGCATCGTCTCGAAAGAAGGGGTCTCTCATGCGCCCTGGTGTGCCCAGTCTTTTTTTCGCGCGCGTCGCCTGGCACGCCACTATCTCGGCGCCAACCAGGACGAGAGCAGACGAAAGAAGACGCCCCACAATGAGCGCAGGCGGCCGTGGTGCTGCCGCTCGTTTCGGCCGAGGAAGAGAACAGGCGGCTGGCCCCTTTCGTTCGCGGTGCTCGGTGGTGGTGGCGAAACCCCGTGATAAGAAGCATCGCCACCCTCTCCCTCTGACGTGGGGCTCAGGAGGACCCCGATTGATCGGAAGCCCGTGCCCTAGAATCAATCAGGCCAGGGAAGTCCGGTCAGTGACGTGATGGATGCGCGGCACTTGGGCTCTTTCTTCTCGTCGTTATCAGGTGGCGAGGCCACGCAAGAGAAAACTGCGATCCCCAACCCCCGATCTCGCGGTCACTTGGTTGGTCCTCTTTCCCGCCTGCTCTTCTCCGATGGGTCCCTTACTTCCTCCGGCCTGTCTCTTCTTGTCGACGACAACCCAGGAAAAGGTGACGTGACCCAGTTCGGTGTCTGTTTTCTTGTTAGCCAGCAACGGCCTTGTAAGAGTTCCAGTTACTCGTGCTGGCATTCATGCGCACAAGAAACAGCCACATGCTGCCATCGCCAGGCTGCTGGCGATCTGGCACAGCTCTCTGCATCGAAGCCTCCTCCCTTTCCAAAAAACACCTCGGCCCCCGGGGTTCGCGCCCCAGCTGGGCTACTCGTACGATATGGTGCCCACCGAAGGGTTTCCGTGGGGTAATAAAGTGGGCGGCGCGCGGGCGCCGGGGACCACGACGCCGGGCCGCCCCAACAGCGCTCGGTAAGCCGGTCCTGCTCCCAGGCGCGTGGCGGTCGGTAGCGAAGAGCAAGAGAGCAACGCGCTACCCGTAAGAGTGCACCAAGAAGGTTGCAGAAATCGCAGATAAGGTGTGAGCGATTTGGTGGAGGGGGGCCTGTGGGGTTCTCTTTTGTTCGCCCCGCGCGACCGGTTGCCCCCCTTTTCTTGCCTTCGGGGCTTCCCCAGTATTGATAGCCGGCGTTTATTCATAGCAGCACCATGCAGGGCGCGAGCATCTGTGTCGCGTGCGCTGAAACATGGACACGCTCTCTGAGTGGCGGGCTTTTCTCCTCCCTCGCCCGTCGCTTTGATCTCTATCACCCTTCCCTGACCTGTTCCACTCGTTCGGCTCCTCGGTCTTAGCTCGTCGGGCCAAATGGACAACGGAATACTCGATGCGGGACTCTCACCCATTGTTAAGAAACCTGGGCGGGCCCTCTCGCCTCTCTCTTGAGCGCGGGGTAAGGAAGAAGCTGCAAAAGGGCCGGCCCCACTGTCTTTCACTTGATCGTGGTGGTGGTTCGCGGCCGGTGTCCCCGTCTCGATACGGCTCGGTCCGCCTGCTTTCGTTGCGTTGCGCTGGGTCGCCTTGACGTCAAGCGCACAGGCGCAAGGCGCACGAGCAAGCTGGCTGGCAGATAGGCTAGACGGGCATGCCGGCGCAGAGCTTGTTCTTCGTCTACTTCTCGGTGGTCCCATCTCGTGATAGTGGCTCGAACCAAGCCTGCCTGCCCATAGCTAGGTGCGCAAACAATAACCCGCGCCTTCGCGATACAGGCACCCGTCTTGTCGCCACCGGCTTGAGGCCAAACCACTCCAGAACACCGCTGTCGGCCTGGGGAAAGGCGCCGGGATTGGTCGTGGCAACTTGATTCTTAGCCACGGGTCGGCACTCGCAGCGTCCGAGATGGAGGGCGTCTTCGGTAAGTAAGTAAGAGAAGATGTCAGGCGGGATTCAGGGTGTCAATGCGATCATTGGGGGCGACTGGGCTGATCGCTTGTGCTGGGTGTTCTTGGCTTTCGGGGTAGGTGCCTTAATGAGAATGAGATGAGGCGTTCTCCGAGTGGCAATTAGTAAAAGACGGCCACTGCGAAGGGTAGTCGTCTTGGCGGAAACGGCCCGCCGGTCAGAGGACTGAGAGAAACGAGAACCCGGACAAGCTGATCTCGATAACTATGACTCTTGGGTGCTTGATCTCGGTTCACATGATGGCACACGCCTTGCTTCATTCAAGAGCCATTACGTACTCGTTCTTCAGAGCCCAGCTACTCCAGGTTGCTCAGCTCCCCGCAGACGCCTCCTGGTCATCGTGATGGTAACTAAAAGCCTCAACGCGGCCTCTGACCGACAGCCCGAGCCGGATGCGCCCGGCGTCCCCGGCGACGGCCACGCGCACCTGCCTGTCGGTCCGCATGGCGCTATCCCGCACCAGTTCGTACGTCCGTGGTGACAGTGTCTGCGCGATCGTATGCCAGCAGTCCCCCAGCCGCGTGTGGCGCGTCTTGGCTAGGTACAGGGCCGTCATGGCGGCGATGCAGATGAGATTCACCAGCGTTGTCGCCGTGACGACCGCTATGCCCCGGCGGCCCGACGGCACCTGAAACCGTTCGGCGGAGACAACCTCTGATCTCGTCGCCACATCAAAGGTGCTCAGCGCGTTGTAATACATGCTCTGTGCGTACAGTGTGATGACAGACTGGAGAGCGACCGCCGACCGGTTCGTGTCCTGGAGAATATTGACAAACATGGAGCTGAAGTACTCGTTGGCGTGGGCGTCCGGGGTCCCGTCACAGCTGCTGCACAAAGCAACGGCTGTGCTAGCTGAGCTTGTCTCTGTCCAGTTTGGCTTGGTAGTTTGAAGATTATCGGGGTTTCCTCCAGGATCGTATCCAAGAAACCCAGGGTCGCTGTAGGACAGTGTCTGCAGGTAGTACTCAAAGTATGCTGTGGTTCGCTGGATGGTAGGTAAGAAGCCATAGCCTGCCCCAGGTTCATCCGGCCCAAGATAAACATGGTCAGGCGGATCCACGATTGACTCTACCTTGAAGAGGCCCCTGGAATCAAGATCCTGGATCCCCGGATCGGCCCCGAGCATCCTCTGTGCGCCCTCCGTATCCGATGAAAGGTATGAAGTCGAGACACTGAGCTCATCTGGGCGGTCCCGAATGTCCCAGCTGGGTATCATCGTCACAAACGAGACCATGATATTCAAAGACGAGAAACATAGACTTATGTTGCTGGTCTGGGGATGATTGAGTTTATGGTCTGTAAAGTACGACCACTCGTGATTGTTGGGACCGGGCCCCTCCCCAAGATCCCTGGGATGCAGGAGTTTCTTGTTGCCATGCTCTTTAGACCCGGTTGCGTTGTTTTCAATGATCAGAAATGCCGTGCTTTGTGGCGCCACTGGGCTCCCAGTGCCATTCCAGAAGGACGGGGGTGAGATGGTCTCTCCAGCCCTAGGGAAAGGTACACAGAAAGAAGTCCCATCCGTCAAGTGTCCTTTCATGACCGAACAACTGAAGTTCCCGGGGCCGAAAGTCCCGCTTTGATTCGAGTCGTAATTGACTGGGGTGACACCGGCTCTTGAAAACGTCTTTTCGTAATCGATGGTACCTGCGAGAGTATAGCTGGTCGCGTGGGTTGAGGTCTTGTTCCCCTGTACCGTCATGACTGGGATCTCAGGCGCCATACAGATAGTTCTTTGGCTGATCACGAAGGCGTCCCCAGCGTAATGGCGAAGTGATGTCCGGTCCCGAGCCTCTTGAAAAGGGAGAAAGACCCTTCTTTTAACACCGGTGTCACTCACACCCATCTCGTCAGGGTCGGCGTAGTACCCCGGCGGAGTCTCTCCGAAGGATATGATCGATGAAGGCTTCTGGTCCCATTTAACTAAGCTGCTGGGACCTCTGGTGCCGGTATCGCCCCATCTTATGTCGACTGACCTATTCGCCAGGGGTTGGACGAGATACCCGTCGTGCAGATCAGACAGCAGAAGCGTCGACCCGAATTGCAAAACCAGGCCTCCGACAAACAGCAAACAGCACGGCGAGGAGTATCACCTCGGGACACGCCATGAGATGCTTATCAAAAGACGCCTGGAGAATGCTCCAGGGTCCGCCATTGACGCCCCGGAGGATCGAGAATCGCGCGAGCTGGGAAACAGACACGTGGTGTCTCTCCAGAACCAGGGCGGCGCACATGGAGGTGCAGACAGTAGCCTGAAGCACAACCGATGTTCGAAGGACGATGCCTGTCAGGGTGATGGTCTGGGGGATCCAGCCCTGGAGCATGATTGCATGCCACAGGCTGGGTGCGTTCCCGCCGCCGGTGCTGGGATCGACGGCGAACCAAAGGAAGAGCAGGAAGACGAGCGAGGCGAGCGACCACATGGTCCCAACGCACAGGGTCAGCTCCCCGACTGTACCCAGCCTCTGGCTGAAGCGCTGGACCGGGCTGCTGCTCGATCTGGTCGGGACCAGTCGCGCCTCCGACCCGGAAGGGGGTGGCGGGGAGCTCGCCTGGCCGGGAACTGGTTGGTAGGCCGTCTGCTGCCCGTCATCCGAGGCCTGGAGCGTGGCGGCTTCGTCGTCGGTGGCATGGCCGTCTTCGTCCGTGTCAAATAGACCGTAGCGCACAGACGAGACACGACTCAAGTCAGCCGGGCCCTGTCGAGTGGAGCCTGAAATGTTGGAAACACAGTCATCGTCGGGCGGGCTTTGTGGAGTTGGGGTTTCTGAGCGGCGGTCGTGCGACGCCATGTCGACGCTGTGATGAGGGTTGATCTTCCTTGGTAGCTGATTATCTGGTATGCTAGCCTAGACATGTTGGAGACGGAGCAGCTTGAAGGGGCCATGAAGTTTTCGTTTTTGCGATCGAGCGGCATTGAAGAGGCATCTCCCCCCTGGGAGGACTCCACGCGATCTCGCACAAGGCTGCAATGGCGCAGGCTCAGCACGCGAGCCGCACGCTGGGGGCGGGGCAGAGTGCATGCGTGAGGTGGGTAGGCCAGCTTGCTCGGACAGAAAGAAGGGAGGGTGAAATCGTCTACTGATTCGCCTGTTCCTGACCTGCTCCTCGTGATGAAAGCCGGAGAAGCCAATGAAAGCCCATGTTGATGAGCGCAAGTCGACGATCAAAAGTGCCACACGTCAGATGCCGCGACGGAGATCGAAACGGGCCGGCTATGACTGGTCGCGAATGTCAAAGAACCCAAGCCGTCAGGCTGGGGAGCCAGAGCACCATCACAGATGAACTGGACGGTGGTACCAGATACTGCGACTCGCAAGGCTCTGGAGACAGAGGCGGCTCGGGACGGCGTCCGGTTATGATGGCTCTCGTGGCTGCGCAGCTCAGCCGACTGCTGGCTGAGAGCCAATCGTCTCTTCGCAAGTCGGCAGCCTGGATGCCTCACCCCGGCCACTTGCAGGAGAGAGCTCGCAGCACGACTCTGGGCCCACCATGAGGAGCGAGCCATGCAGAGTCGACATGCCTCGGGTAGTGCAGCCAAGTAATGGGCGAGCTAGCGAGCAAGCAAACAGGGTGAGTGAGGCGGATGGATGGCTGCAAAGATGTGGTATTGGGAGAAGTTCTTCATGGCCCAGGCTTCACGTGCTGTTTCCCCATATCTCGGTTGTTTGATTGTAGGCAGGAGCGACCTGCTACACCATGTACTTCCTCGTTCCATCAAATGCACGGTAGGTCAAGGTACAACATTGGAGTACCTCCCGCTGATGCTTGAGCTTGTAGTACTTTAGTACATTGCCTTGGGCAAGGCACACTGACACCGGCTTTCAAGAAAAGGAGAGGCTCGAGGCAACAGACGAGATGACGGACGAGACGCCGCCAGTGATGATGGTCTGCGCCATTTCGTCTCCCGAGGGGATGCAGAGACGCGTCAGGCGCCCTCGCTAGAAAGGACAGCATCGTCTCGACTCGGTATCAGAGTAGACACAATATTGCCATGGGTTCTGGAGACCACTACCACTCCTCTTGAGCAATCGTGGCCCTGGAGCCAACATCGTGCCCAGTGTAGGTGGATCCCGCGTCGAGGGCACTCCGTGAATACATAGCTAGGTTGACTGCTCCGACGACGCGTGAAAGTTCACTCGGTCCAAAAGCTGCGCGCCATAGATCCACCACCCCTCGAATGCCCCAGACGAGAGCGCTGCTTCACCGTCCCAAAGAGAGGTACGAATAGGTCTGTGCATGCCCTCCTCCCCAAAAATGCCCGGCTGACTGCTTTCGCCAGCCGCGATGACAGGATGCCCCTGGCACGAGGGGATCCCCCGCGGGCGCGTCCGTCTGCCGCCGAGCCTGACCCTGCAATATGGCCAGATTCGGGCGACGGGGCGAATTCGGGCGACGGGGCCGTCGAGATGGCCGGGATGCCCATGCTATTGAAGACGAAAATTCCTGACTCCCATCCGCGGCCAGGGCGCGTGCCGCGGGGTTGAAGGCGGGGAGCTATGGCCGTCTTTCTTTCCACTCTTCGTCCGACATTTTGCTTTTCTTCTCTAACCAAGGCGGACAGTCCCTGCACGCGACCGAAATCGGCAGCCGGCGAAACCCAGCCATCCGGGCACGGCCATCGAGAGAGGGTCGGACATTGGAGCCAGTTTTGGTGCGCATACTCGTACGCATGCCGCGGGCGGCGTCTCGCGTTGAGAGGTAGAGGCGGGGAGTCCGGGTTGCGACTTGGACCTGTTCAGCGGAGCACGTGTGCGTACGGAAATAAACCAGCTCGTGTTCTGGATCTCGCCCACTGCTACGGGAGTCCTGTGGCCATTGTGTTCTCTGCTGGCGATAACATGGTCGTTCGTGGCTGCTGGTCCTCACGTACGAGAGCACGGACCGCAGAGGCGATGTCCCGCCTGCCCAAACACGACACGGGGGGAATGACTATTCGGCAGCGAGACACGGCTTCGTCACCACCACGCGAGAATGGCGCAGACATGATCCAGTCACCGGCGTGGGGTGGGGGGCCAGGCGGCTCAACCGGCAAGCTGGACGGCCCACGTCAAGGCGGCACGCCGATGACATTGAAGACAAGCAAACCGCCATGGGGAGAGTACGAGTACTCGTCGTAGTAATATACCCACTCGTACCCCGGAGGCGCGGAGACATCAAGAGGTCCGGCCCGGACGGCGACGTCTGCTACGCCTCACACACACACGACGCCATCAAGACACCTTCCCTCCCAAGAAGCAAGCAAGCACGCAAGCCCGCGCAAGCTTACAGGGGGGATGCGGAACCGGCCTGGTTCCGGGACGAGCACGCCAAGGCAGCGTCAAACAGCCGCTACTCGTGCGCCTCACCTGGCCACACGTTCCCCCTTCCCCTTCGCTGCGTGGCGGCGAAGGTGGGCGACGCCTGCAAGGACCGCAATCAGGTGACACCCGACGCAGACACACGCGGAAGCGCGAGGGCCAAGCCCGCCGGGGCAGAGAACCCCTGTGTCTGTGTGTCTGCGTGTGTTTGTGTGTGCGGTGGCGGCCCAGCGAGCCTATACGCGTAAGCAAGCATGACGAGGGGGCGGGAGGGCAAACCAGACGAGAGCGAGACGCCAGGAGGTCGTGCGTCTTTGCAGTTGTCAGTCAGTGGCAAGCTGCGTGGAAGAAAGCAAAGCCAGCCATTCACATACGCGCACTCGAACGATGCGGCCAGCAAACCAGCAAACCATCAAATAAGGACCCAGCCCGGACCAGGGCCGTCAGTTGACAAGACGCCAACCAGCAGGTTTGCACTAAAGCCTACCAACCAATCACGCCAACCCCAGGAGTGGCTCCCGAGGGGGGGACGGCCCGGTGCGGTGATCAGATCAGGTGTCACCTTAGAAGTCGAGTGCGGACTGGCATTGGTACATTACGAGTCATAATAAGCCTGAAGGCTTCAGTGTTACTCGTTACGTACCCGTAGTAGCCCCATGCTTCTTCGACTGATGAATGTGTGGAGCGGGGGTCCACGCCTCTCTTGACCCATCGTCATTGGATATCCCCCGCGGCCCCTCGCCCCCAGCCTCCTCGCCCCCCAGGTCCAGGTGGTCTGGGTTCAACTCAGGTCCAGGGCCGGGCCGGGTCGGTTCAGTGAGCAAACTTGTGAAAAGACGGGAGAGAACCAGTCGACTGCTTGTCGATGTTGAAACAATTATGGAGAATGGTGATGATTGCCCGCAAGGTGATGTCGCCCACCTGGAAGATCGGACCGGGTTCTCGAGGGGGGCCGTTTGTCGAGACAATCAAAGCCCTTTTCCCGTGTGCGCGGTTGTGTGCGGTGATGCGGTGCCGTGCTGTGCCGTGTTGCCCTATCAGATCGCGGGCCGGTGCACTCGACATGCGGGATCGGTCCCATGCAAAGCCCGTACGACTGACGACCCGTACGCCCGGGTGGCGGGCTGCCCGTCGGAAGACAGCAGAGCCAGTGATTTTGTTTCTCCCTGCCCGCCTGGGTGAGAAAGGCAGGCCTACCACCTAGAGAGGCTGGTCTTGTGGCTGCCGGCCCGCCAGCCTCCTCCCTTTTTCTGCGGTATGATGGATGCAGGGTATTCGTATGGATCCCGGGTCGGCCGATCAGCAGGGACCGTCATGGCCAGTCATCACCGCGATTGATGGGTGGGCGGCCTACTTGTACTTGATTCCCCCAGCTCTCAAGCCACGAGATACTCGTGCAAGCCAGCCGGACCAAGATCAGAAACCCGCAGCCGCAGCGACGGCCGCAGCGGGTGATTGCCGGAACTCATCGCAGGCAATTCTGGCCCACTCATACGGGGCTCACCTGGGGACTTGTTGACCTGCTGGTGGCTGCTGCTGCTCTACTCGTATGGCTGGCGACGGAAGATGACTTGCAATTCCGTACTGATTGCTCCGTGCCATGGAGGGGAGGGGGGCGGCGCTACCGGCTGGGGCTGGAGGCAGAGATCGTCGGCGCCACGGCCAACTGCATCGTGTCTCTCAGGGGTCTCAAAAGGAGGCGTGGAGGGAGGCCTGCCACCCACCACCCACCTGCCCAAGGTACGAGGGCTCGTATATGCACCGTTCGGTCCCATCCGTCTCCAGTCCCTCTAATGGGCGGACGGAAACGACCCCGTGGACGCAGCGCCGAGCGGGAGGGGGTCGGTCACAGGCGAGGGTTGGGCTCATCAGGTGCTGCGTGTGCGTGTGCGTGCGTGTGCGTGCGTGTGAATGACTATCCAAGGCCAACGATGGAAACAGGAAAACAAAAAGGTCGATCGCCTGCTGCTCGTGCCGATGCTGTCTCCAGGAACGCAGCCAATCGACTTTTCGTCCTGTTTATAACAGCGATGAGCTGGCTCGCATCCCGGCCTCGTCAGTATTGTTCAGGTATCCGACCGACCTGGAGAATTGCGGCCTGATCAGCCACGAGAGAAAAAAAAGAAAAGAAAAAGCCTTGCTATAGGCAGGGGTGGAGTGGGAAGTATCTAACGATGTACTCCGCAACCTACTACAGATCCAGCCAGAGCGACCACTGTGCACCGGCGACAGCTACCTGCTGGTCCAGTCTGCCTTGTTGCTGAGTCCACGTAGATGAGGGCACGAATACATTCTTGGATGTCATGTCGCAAATGCTGTTTTGTTCAAGCGGACGTGCCTCAGAGACATACAAACTTTGCTGGGTGGCTGGCTGCCGTACACATGTTATACTTAGTATAACCGTCGACACAAACTCGCAATCCTGCTCAATATCATGCGTATTATTGCCTCACCCTGCAACTGCCGCTGTTTTGGATACCACGAGCCGGCCCAGTACCTTATCAGACGTCCTATAGGCTTGAACATACCATGACATTTCAACAAGAGGGGCACCCATGAGTTTCCATCCTGGATTTGAAGGGTTTTCTTAGGTATTCACATCCACCCGAAAAGAGGTCAGACATTGGAAGGAAGGAGCTTGCACCTCTCGCGACTTCCCTTCCAGCTTGGCCCGCCATCTAAACCGCTTTCGTCTGGGCGGTACCTGACGGCCTGCAGAACTTCCCTGCTACGTCAGGTACCTACGCCCCAACTGCCAGTCCATCTCCAGCCGCCCACCTCACCCGACCGGTGCGAATACTCGCACCTGAGGTTAGGTGTATGAGTTAGGTACCTCTCATAACCTTACCCCCTCGTGCATTCCGTTGTGCTGTGGCCCTCCTGCCTCCAGGGCTGAGAGTCCCGTCCACCTTCTGTTGTGCGTCCCTCAGTTCGAGATACCGCCTTTCTTCCCTCCCTCTCCCATAACGGCCGCTTCGAGGCGCCGGCCACCCTTCCACGACTCTAGAATCGCCTCGGGGTGCTGCCTTGCGCCTCGCCTCGCCCGCCTGCCCGCTGCTTTCGGTCTCGTGCTGGCTGCGAGCCATCCATCCCAGCGCTTTCGTCCGAGCTCCCGGCCGCCGCCCGCCGTCCCTCGCTGTCAGCCCGCGCACCAGCCACACAAACACGTCAGGTCCCGACCACGCCAGCTACGCCAGCTCATCGGAGCCATACGCAAATCAGCCCGGGCCTCCCAGCAATACACACCGAGCCATACCGCAGTCGCACACGCACACGCACACGCACACACCCTCACGCACGCACGCGTCTCCTGCAAAAGGCACCCGGCAAGCCTGGAACATCGCCCACTGGCAACAACACCATCTCCGAGCAAGCCAGCCACCCAGCCAGTCAGCCAGTCAGCCAGTCAGCCAGTAGAGTGCCAGATCCGTGTCTGCCTGCCTGCTGCCCTGCCTGTGAGATCGACCTCCTTCGCCCGATGTTGCACTTGCACCCCCGTTCGCCCTACCCATGCAGAGTGCAGTCAGCCCGGCCCAATCACTGCTGCCCTCTCGGCTTGCATGAGCATTGTCCACTCACGAGCTACCAGCTGTCGCCCCAGCTCACGATATCGCCTTCTCTGTGGCCCATCCTATCTCACCACAGCCCACCCTAGCCCCAGAGCCACAGTCCGACCCCGATCCACGAGGGCTGCCCGGAGAGCATAGCATCGCCTACAAGCCGTGCTGCCCCCCGGCAAGCCCAGGTGTCACCATCCTCGACCTCTCGCTGCCGCACCGCCAGCGCCAACACTCCAAATGCTGGCCCAGCATCCTCCCGGGGCGGCGCCGCCCACCGCCCCCGGCGTACGCGCCCTGCTCGCACTCCCTCGCCCTCCCGCCATCGCAACGCGTATGATTGGGACCCCAGAGATTCCCCGGGCGGCCATTCGTTGCCCTACCGAACCGTTCCGAGGCCCAGCGGTGCCAGTGGCGCTCCCAGGGACAGAGACCGCAGGCCCATGTCCTCATATTCCCCGTCCCTCCCACCTGGTCACAGGCACAACCGACCTGCGTCCGAAGACCTACGGCGCTCCCACGACCATATGCCACCCCCTCCCATGCTCAACCGTGCCGCGACTGCCACCCACCGAAAGGGCAAACCCCGCGCCGGCTACCACGAATCAGAATCGGAATCAGAGTCAGAATCAGAATCAGACGACGAGCCTCGACACGTCCCTTTGAGAATCAGATCGCGCGCCCAGTCTGTCAAGTCCGGAAAGTCAGGGGCTAGAGCTTTCAGTCGCAGCCGGGAGCCGACCAGCGAGAGTGGCGGCAGCGACGAAAGCAGCGAAGACGACGTCATATCCGTCGAGGAGGAACATCCACCGCCGCGCTCGGCCCGCACCTTGCGCTCCACGCCCAAGTCGCGACGGACCTCGTCTGCGTCGTCATCTGCAGAATCAGATTCAGACTCGGCTTCCTCAGCTCCTTCGCAAGACGCCCGAGAAAAGCGTCTCCTGGCGCGACATATTGTCGTCCAGAGGGAGCCCGAGCCCGAATCCGAAGCTGAGCCGCCCCAAGTCGATCGCAGGCCCAGTCGCCGCACACGCCGCCCCCAAGTCGTCCTGAGCGACCAGGAAAGCGAAAGAGACATGTACTACGGCGCCCCCACGCCGCCAAGACGGCTGGCAGTCGACAGATTATCTTCCCGACCGCGTCGCAGACATCGGTCCGAGTCGCCCAGCAGCCCCCGTGTTCTCTCGACAAACCGGGCTCGCCACAGCGCCGACAAGCACATATCAGCTAACAAACGGTTCGTGCCTGCGAGTGACGAGCACATTTCATGGTGTGAGACTGACAATATTACCCAGCGGCTCACGAGGCAAATACTACTATTCTTCAGAGGCATACTATCCTACGAGGACGAAACAGCCTCGTTCAAACCCTGCGCCCAGCCATGTGGCGTCCGCCCACAGCGCCGGAAGCTCGTCCAAGCGCTCAGCATTCCTCGACTTTTTCGGCACGCAGTTTCGAGGGGCCCCAGCGGATGAAAAGGCATCAAAGCGGTAAGTTGCGATTGCTTCAAATTCTCCTTTTTGCAGCGTTGTACTAAGTTGAACAGCCTCGAGTGCATCATATGTTTGGATAAGGTCACTGCCAACAAGGCTCCAAAGCTCAAGTGCGGTCACCGCATGTGTCAGCCGTGCTTGATGCGTGCGTTTGAGCAGTCCATGGACGACCCGAGCCAAATGCCACCACGTTGCTGCACCGCAGATCCCATTGCGATCAAGCACGTCGATCGGCTGTTCGACACCAAGTTCAAGAAGCGGTGGAACCGAAGGTTTGCCGAGTTCTCGACGCAGAACCGCATCTACTGCCCAAAAAGGCGGTGCGGTGAGTGGGTCAGGCCAGACCGCATCCGCGAGAAGGGCGGCCGTCAGTATGCCAAGTGCGCTAGGTGCGATACCAAGATCTGCTGCGCCTGCAACGGCAAGTGGCACGAGAACAGGAGGTGCCCCAGTGACGAAGACACCCTCCGAGTCCTGCAGCAGGCCCAGGACAACGGTTGGCAGCGCTGCTTCAAGTGCCGCGAAATGGTCGAGTTGGACGAGGGCTGCAACCACATGACCTGGTAAGCTGATCTTTGTTCGAAAATGTGTAGCCTCTTGCGACTAACCTCGTTCCCAGCCGCTGCGGTGCCGAATTTTGCATGATATGCGGCACACCATGGAAGAGTTGCGACTGTCCCTGGTTCACATACAACGGAGCGGATCAAGATGGCGACTACTTGGATGGGCCAGCTCCGCCCGTCGTGGACCATGGGCGCTTTGGCGGTAGCGATCCCCGCGACTACAGGGTTGGGTCAGGAGCCATCCCCAAGCGCGGGGGCCGCCGAAGACCCCGTGCTTTCGAGGATGACCGGCTTGAGCGCCGGATGCAGGAACAGCAGGACGCGGATTTGGCACGGCGGTTGCAATTCGGCGAGTCGGGTGACGAGGACTATGACGAAGCTGGGGGTTTTGGCAACAGCGCCAGCCACTACATGAACGCCGACTTCCGCCGGGCCGGAGCCCCCGAGCCTCCCGTGCCGCATGCGCCTCCGCCGCCGGGCGTGGCCCCGTTCGAACGCAGTCACTCGGATTATGTGACTGGTGTGAGCCGAGCGCGGGGCATGCGCGGCTCGTCGCAGGAGCAGCGGCTGGCGGATCGCTTCGAGTCGCGGCAGGGCAACAGCCCGCCGCGCCGCTCCTTTGCCCACAATCCGATGGCACCTCGCGGCAGCATGAGCGCCGCCCCTCCACCTGTCCCGGCCGCGCCGCCGCCGCCCCCGGCGCCGATGGCCGGCGGATCCCCGGCCAGCTTCCGCCGTCACCGCACGATGGAGGATGACTTGATGTACGGGGCTGCGGGGCCGAGCCCGCGCGGCATTCCTCGCTCGGCCGGGCCTGCCGAAAGGCTGCTCGTCCCGCGCCGTACGGGACACAACTACATGGACGAGGCGGAGGTATACGCGCCCATGACCAGCCCGCGGGCACGGCGACGGTCTTCGCCACGCGACATGGTGGAGCCGCCACCCGGGTCGGTGCTGGCAGGCTTGGCCAGCTCTGGCCACGGGCTGGATCGAGTGCACGAGTGGCGGAACTATGTGAAGCCGGGCGAGCCGGATGCTCCCAGTGTTGTCGGATGATGTTCCGTCCGGCCTAGGGACGGTCCACGGTTTCTGGCGCTTTTCGTACCCTTCTTTCTTTGCGCCCGAGCTGATCAACATACCCTCGCTTCACCGTCATGTCTTCTGTCATGTCTTCTCACACTTTATCGCGCCAGCTTGGTGTCGTTCTTCTCTTGACTGCATTCGGACTCATGTTTGGGGAAGGCGTTGTGGTTGTACCACCAGGAAGAAAGGGCACACTCGCTGCTGCCATGGCCACAGGTTCTGTAACGCGGGGCTGGTCCGTCGTTGACCAGTACTATCACTTGACAAGCCAGGCGAAGGTTGCGTGTTCGCTCTGGCATCTGATAACTTATTTGCGCAAGTACATATTGGGAGGAAGGTAGAAGGAACCAGTACATAGGTAATATTATACGTGAACATGATGCGTGGCAGTTATGTTTGAAGTGAGGCCAGTCTTATGTATAGTGTTCCTATGTGCCAGACAGCATTGTGATGGCAGCAGCTTTCGAGGCGCCCGGGCTCTTCGGTACACCAGCTACGGGTACTACACGCACAGTCCGTGTGTGTGTGTGTTTGCAGCACGAGGTCTAAGGCAGACTGCCTCCCCCTCGTTCCATCCATCCATCCATCCGGCACCCCGTGAGCCCGGGGCAACTTGGTGTGCGCACTGGGCACCCGGCGGGCTGGACGGGGCCACCGAGGAGACCGAGGTCGGCGTGCGACCGAGTCCAGCCACGCCCGTTTCGGAGGGTCGCGGCCGGGGCGGGGTTCGGACGGGAGGGAAGGGAAATCACCTCGGCGTCGTCGGCTTCGGGTGCCCTGACCGGCAAGCACTACAAGTATGCAGTGGGTTTTCTTGGTTTCGTGTCTTGTATTTCTTGGCACACGTTTGCACACGCGTATGCGAAAAGCGGCGGGCAGCTGGGTTTTCTGAAAAAATGCATTGACGTGTTGGACATCGGAGGGGAACGGGGGCGGGCCAATCAACTCTACTGTACGAGTACTCTCCCCGACATATCTGCAAGTACACCTTATGAGAATCTGCTGATGCAAGTGCCGGTTGGCACTGCGTTTCGATGTCGGTAGTTTTCCTGTAGGGATAAACAGCTGCAGTGGGATTCTTCCAACCCCTGTACTGCGGTTTCTTGACCAACCTTGGTCCAATATACGGGTCCATCAGGGAGGGGCACCGAGGAGGGGCGTTGGACTGGAGACCGCCGTAGACCTTCTAGTTAGTTGGTGCTCGCACGAGGACGTGGACTGATGCATTGTTCGGAGGCAAGCCAGCCCCAAAGCCCCGCGCCTCTGGCGTTGGCATTGGCGCTGGCGCTGGCGTTGGCGTCCATTGCGTCCCCAGGTGTTGCGCGGCCTCCCTTTGGCACAAAGTGTGCAGTGTGCCTTATTAGTCGATCGCCGGGTCGATGGGGAGGGGGGAACGGGCTGATCGTCCGGGCTGCGGGGGCGAGGGAGTCTCGACGAGATGCGGCGGGCATGTACCTGGTGTCTCTTCGCATAGCCCGGAGTCCACACCATGTGCGGCCGATCTACCTTTTTTTTCAGGCCGTACATTCATGCTCGCAGGAGGCGGAGAGCCGGACCTTTTGGAGCGGCTGCGGCGGTAGGGGTGGGTTATCAGACGAGAGGCGAAAGGGATATCGCGGCTGCGGCGCTGTGGAGGGGCAACCTTCATGCGTTTTTTTTTAAGGTGCTCGGACTGTCAGGATACGAGTAGTATGATTGCTTCCTTCTCGACGGAGGCGCGGGAGATGCTTCGTACGAGTACCAGCAAGTCTGGCAATTAGTTATCAGAACCCTGGAGAGCATGCGTGAGAACGCCGAGGCTTGGGATTCGAGGGCGAGTGAGGCGCAGCCAGCGGCGCCAAGGCGGCGGCGAGCCACGGCATGGAGAAACCCAGTCTACGACAGTCTCTTACGGTCTCTGAGAACGATGCTAGACAGACAAGCGGCAGAAGAGACGAGGCACGAGAACAGGGCGGGAGAGAGGGTCAGCCACGGGGCCGTATGGCAGAGGGCGCACATCAGACGCAGCGTCTATCTGATCTGATTGGCACCGGGGCGAGCGCCCATCATGTGGCCGGCGGTGGCGCGGCGCGATTTCGGGGCGGGCGCGCGTGCGGGATATAATCGACGGTCTGAGTGGTCTGTCTGGTCAAATGGATGTCTGATGATCCATGGTTCTTTGTAGCGGGATTCTGACTGACGAGCTGTGGTCATGTCACGACGGTACCTAAGCCAGTCAAGTGATCTATTAGCAGGTTGGTCCACGGTGCTTCCTCCAATTATTGACACTTGAACATGCAACTGATCTACGAGTATTCATTCAGCTGTCACATGTTGGAAGAGGCGGCACATCAGACGATGTCAGGTACATTAGGTACCTTACATAACCGTATACTTGGAGTAGGTTACCAGAGAGTGCTCCCAACAGCCGACACTTGACATTCAGACCCTCTTCAAGTTATGCATGTCCCGGGAACGGTTGCACCCGTCCATCGGATCGTACAGAAACATGTTCTGCCCCCCCCCCCCCCCCTCTGCCGTCACTCTAATATTCCATACAACAGGGACTCGCAATCCAAAAAACTTGCCAAGGCCACAGCAGATCCTCTGGGCCCTCCTTGGAATTGCTGCTGGGTTGCCCCGCCCCGAGAACCCCAACGTCCCAGCCAAGCACGGCGAATTCGGGGTCTGTCTTGGATGACGGCCTCTTCCCCAATTAATCCCTGTTTTCGCGCGCGCAGATGGATAGCGGCTCGTTCGAGGTCCCTCCCCAACAGCCGGCCTGTCTGACTCCAAGTGAAGGTAAGTTGTCTACCGTACAGTATCCGAATCGGGCAGTGTGTTTGGGGTTGCCCGATAAATCAGTTCTTTACGTATTCTTGACCCGGGTGTATACCTTAGGTACTTAAGGTAGGTTGAGGCATGAATCTGTCCCACATGCAGTTACACACAGTAGTTCCAAGTACCGAAGCAGAATAGCCGGACTCGGGAGGAAGGAAGGCCCAGCGCTGAATAAAATCGGTTGTATTCATGGTAGCAGTAGCAGTACATGGCAATACCGGCCACGAGCGGAATTTCATGCCCACCGGCCACTGTAAAGCCATTCGTACTCGTACCGACACGTGCGGCTTTCGTCATCGTTCCGGCGCCGTCAACACCATCGCCGTTCGACATCGCCGTCCCTCCGACCGCCACTTGTCTGCCTTCGCGTCGCACTGCCTGCTTGCACTTCCTCGTCACAGTTCCCGTCGCCAACCCTCCACCACTGTCCACCTCTCCTCTCCCCCCTCAACCCCGTTCCCCCGTTCACCCCCCTCCTCCTCACCACACGCAACTGCAACCACCCTTCGATCCCTCACCCCCCCCTGCGCAACGGCAAAAAACGACACGCCGCGACCCCACCGCCGTCCCTCGACCGACCAACAACGACAACAAATGACCTCTCCACCGTGCTCGCCCACCTCGTCGCCCGCCCTCCTCAGAGACGAGCCACCCAGAGCTGAGCCCCTCGGCGCTTAGCCTGGCCTGGCCTGGCCCTCTCTCCCCTCCACCATGCTGCTCCTCCACCAGGTCGGCACCGTCAAGATCGGCGAGGTCGTTCGCTACACCGTCACATACACGCCCTCTCACGACCGCATCCTTCCCTCCCCGAGCACCTCCACCTGCGCGTCCGCAACACCTCCGCCATCCCCCTGCGTGCCGCCTTTGTCCACGGTCCCTACACCCTCAGCGTGGCGGCCTACCCCTCGCACTTCGACCCCAACACCCGCTTCGAAAACCCCCGCCGCTATGGCGTCCCCGAGTTCGAGCCCATGCTCAAGGCCGCTGGCTCGTGGGCGTGTCGCCTCATCGTCCCCGACAACATCCGCGAGCACGCCGGCGACGGCGCGGCCCGCGGCGACTTTGCGAGCCCGGCCGCCCCCGGCCAGTCCCCCCGCTCCGCCACCTGGGTTGTCGAGATCGCCAGCCAGGTCATATTCTCTGCCAGTGCCGCCGTCGGTTTCGAGGTCTTGCTGGCCCGCGACGAGAAGAGTCTCAACCTCAACGGCATCCCTGTCATCGGCAGTCAGGCCAATGCCCCCCAGCCCGGCCGCGTCGCCGACTTTCAGCAGAGCGCCGGCGCCCACAACGGCCGCCACCCGGCGCAGCCCAAGGGCGTCTTCTCCAAGGCCCTGTCCCTCAAGGTCGAGGACACGGCCAGTCTCTGGAACACTCCGTCGCTGCCCGGCTGGCAGGACTGGACTCACGGCAGGGCTGCCCACGCCAGGGCCGGCAAGGACGAAGCAGTCGACAGTGTTGTTGACAAGTCGGGCGCGCAGCCGGCCCAGCCCGCGGCTCAGGACGGCTCCGCTAGCAGCAGCACCGGTACCGGCACTGCCAAGGACCCTGCGAAACGAGGCACGCCAAAGAAGGTTCACCTCGTCATTCTCACCCACGGCCTCCATAGCAATTTGGGCTCCGACATGCTCTATCTGAAGGAGAGCATCGACGCCACGGTCAAGCAGGCCAAGATTGATGCCAGGGCTCGCCGAGCGCGCGAAAGGGCTGAACGGAGGAAAGCGAACCGCGACAGCTCTTGCACCGACAAGTCAGATCAAGGCCCAGACCCGGCTCAGGACCCGCCCATTGCGCCTGAAGAGGAGGAGGAATACGACGACGAAGAGACCATTGTGCGCGGCTTCTCCGGCAATGCCACCCGCACCGAGCGAGGGATCAAGTTCCTCGGCAAGAGGCTTGCCCGCTTCGTCCTCTCCATGACCTACCCTGACCAGCCATTCCTCCCGACTTTCAAGAAGCCGGCCGACAATCTGGCCGAGACGTTCAAAGGCGAAGGGGGCAACGGAGGCGAAGGCAAGGCTCACGCCCACAGCACCATACACAAGGGCCACCCAGGGCAACACGACGATGAGCGGGCCTTCCAGATCACCAGCATCAGCTTTGTGGGACACTCGCTCGGCGGGCTCGTCCAGACGTACGCCATCGCCTACATCCAGAAGCACTCGCCCGAGTTCTTCCACCTCATCCGCCCCATCAACTTTGTCGCCATGGCCTCGCCTCTCCTGGGGCTCAGCAACGAGAACCCTCTGTACGTCAAATTCGCTCTGGACTCCGGTCTGGTCGGCCGGACGGGCAAGGATCTCGGCCTAACCTGGCGGGCACCAACGCTTGCACGAAGCGGCTGGGACGCCATTGTCGGAACACTAGGCGAGAGCGCCCACAAGAAGGTCATGGGAGATGTCCAGCCGGCGTCCAAGCCCCTGCTACGCATCCTCCCCACCGGCCCCGCCCACACTGCGCTCAAGGAGTTCCGCAACCGCACCTTGTACTCCAACGTCGTCAACGACGGGATCGTGCCACTGCGCACCAGCTGCCTGCTGTTCCTCGACTGGCAGGGGCTCGGAAGGGTCGAGAAGGCTCGCAGGGAAGCCGGGCTCGTCGAGACGATGGTCGGGTTTGGCTGGGCGGAGTTGACGGGCGCCTCCGGAAAGAGGGCTTTGCCTCCCCAGGAGAACAACGGCGAGCAGCCCAGCGTTAAGGACACCGGGAGCCCCGCCGATGAGGACGCGCACGCGGACTCTCGCGAGGTTCCCCAGCCCCCAAGTAACGCCACTGTCGAAGACGAGCGACGCAGCGTCAACCTGGCCAGAACACCGTACCAAGAGTCGGAAGGTTCGCGAGGGTCTCAAACAAGCTACGACTTCCCCTTCAGCGGGATTTTCAACTTTTTCAAATCCAACGACCCGAACAAGAACCAGGCGAAGGCGAACCCCCGGTCGCCACGAGAGACCAAGATTTACAAGCGCAGCCAAACGCTGAGGGTTGAAAGCCCGGACGGCTCTGCGTCTTCGAGTCGCTCTCGCGTCACCACGGGCCAGGAGCTCGCCGAAGTCGAAGGCAGCGGCGCCTCTGCTCCGCCGCGAACCTCCGTCTTTGAGGCGGCGGGCGACCTTCTCAACCCCGTCATCCCTTCCATGGACTTCCTCCTCGATCCGGCCCAGCGCCCGCGGACCATCTTCCATGACCGCATCTACCATCCGTCCGACATCCCGCCTCCTCCGCTCAAGAAGCGCACGACCGGGAGACAGAGCCGGCGCATGACTAAGAACCGCGACAACCTGTCGTCCCCCAAGCCGTCGGGCTCCAGAACCAGCAGTGTCTCGCCCTCGCCCTTGCCATCGCCGAAGCTTGGTGGTGTCGATCACCAGAGCTCGGAACTGTCCAAGCACGACTACGACGACACAAAGCACACCAACCCAGGGAAGGAGCCGGACGAGGTCATTGACAGCTCCGGGATGAAGGTCGAGGAGAAGATTGCACGTGCCTACCACAGAGATCTCAGCTGGCGGAAGGTCCTTGTCAAGCTGGAGCCCGATGCCCACAACAACATTGTCGTGCGCCGCATGTTTGTCAACGCCCACGGCTGGCCTGTCATCAAGCATCTTTGCGACACCCACTTCAGCGACAGCGCTGCAGCTCGGACCCGGGACGAGGAGGAGGCCAGCGCCGAGCGCACAAAACCTCTGCAGCAGGCACCTGACGACTCGGGCGCGGAGACCAAGCCCAAGCGGGATGTGCGCCGGAGCAGCAGCGATACCAACTTCGAGACCAGCCAGACGGATGGCAGCGATGACCACCGCTCGCCTCCCTCCAAGCCGCACGGGCGCACGGCCAGCGAAGCGATAGAGGCGCGTGACGTGGTCCCAGAAATGCAGTCGCCTTCGACGGAGAGGAGGCAGCGGCTCGCATCTCACAGCAGCACTGCCTCGGGGGCAGCAACCACAGCGGCTCGCCTCCCCGGCCCGATTACGACCGGGGCGATTCCGTGACGTGGAGCGAGCGCGACTGGGCTGACAGCGGCGACGACAGCGAGACCGAGATGGACCTGGCCTACGGCGGATACGGCCCGCGGCTGGAGATACCCTTCAACGATGCTGGGCGCGCCGGCTCCAAAGCGGACAAGGCTAAAAGCCCCAGCGGACGCAATGGCAGTCCCGTGTGGAACTGGACCGAGAAGATTGTCGGCCGGGGCAACCGGCGCGGCAGCAAAACGGGCCAGGGGTCTGGTGAGCACTCCCCTAGTGCCAGAAGTCCATCGTCGCAGCATGGAAACGTCCGAAGTCCGCGAAACAGTGTCCGGAGCCCTGCCGAGCTCTCGCAGAGCCCCGAGATTATCAGGAGCCCGGATCAGACCGAGACACCCTTCTTCGCCCCTCCGTCCGGACCCGGCCAGGACAAACCCCAAGACGAGGCCACCGAGGCTTCTGGTGGCCACTAGTGCCCTGCCGCCTGCCTGCAACTATTGTGTCGGCCGGATGTCCGTTTTCTATGTTCCAGCGTTTCTCCATGAGCAGCGTTTCGAAGAGCATGATCCGAGATTGCGTTATACAAGACTCTTGATCTTTTGCCATTCGGAAACCTGCTTGAAATCATATCCGGCGTCAGACTCCCGAGTTCGTCACATTCATTGTCGGGCCAGGTCTGTTGCGCCTGTTTTATCCTCCTCTTTCCTGCACTAGCCAAGATTCTATATCGTTCATCATCTTGTACTACGCATATGCATTGGGTGTTATGGCGCTTTCCATGTCCCAGTTCTTTTCCCCTTCCCCTTTATCCGGCCTCTGATGACGACCTTTGCCGCTTTTCTTTTTTTTTCTTTTGGGTTTCTACCCTTATACTTCTTCTTTGCTTTGAACAAGGCTTCACGGGCGAGGCGCGAGACGGAAACAGAGAAATTGCAAGATTACAACGGCCTTTGGAGATACGCGCGCGGGATGCATAGATCGACGGGCGAGTCTGGCGTTTTAGCTTGGGGGTTTCCCACCTTACATTGATGACCCTCCCCTTCTCACGTCGCTGCTGTTGGCGTTTTGCGCGCAGCGTGCATGTATTGAAGCATCAAGCTACATTTTTTTTTTGCCCCTAAGAACCAGCGCTGCCGCATGTCAGTCAGATTGCACATCAGCTCCGATGCTCGTCTCTGTGCCAACCAGTGAGTGCGAGATTGCATGTTAATAGTTAACAACAGGCGTGTGTGAGCAGTCGCGGGTGACCCGGACTCGATAGAGGATATCTCTGCCGGGGACATGCTGCGCGTGTGTGATATCGGGGGGTTGAATGGCAGACCAAGCCTCGGGAGAGGCAAGCGTTCATCATGCCTGGTTTCCTAGCCAGTGGGTAGCTTTGTTTCCAAGTTTTGGATATACCCTCAAGACTCTACCGAGGATTTCGGAGCTCGCAGCGCATTGGAGTGCTGCTCTTCTTGTCGACGAGGCCAATGTCTCCCTGCCTAGATAGGGACTTTTGAACACGGCCAGAAACCTTCTTCGTCGCCATCGCCTGGAAGTGCCGCCATGGGATTCTGTTGCTCCCCACCGACCAGGAAGAAAGATTGGGGGGGGGGGCGGGCTGACGAGGCGTTTCGAGAGTGAGCGCTCACATGCGGTTGGCAATACCGATGGTCGGCGATTGCGCGCATGGAGCTGGACAGGCCGGACTCTGGAAAGTGACAACCAAGATGATGGCTGACGAGGTCGCATCTCGTCCTTCTTACGGGGTTTTCTACGCAGCTTGATCGAACTGCTTGGGAGGAAGAACCGGCGCAGCTCTCTAAACACAGCGGAAGGGGGGTGGGGTGAGATCTTGCGTCACCGCGTGGTGGAGATGGAGGTCGGTTTGCGTCGCACGGGCTAATGCGAGTAGAAGAGAGGCGGGATGCCTCTCACTTTCCCTCCGCTTGCCATACGACACCTCTCTCCTTTTCCACGCCGCGTCGAGGTCTCTGAGCAATATCCGCCAGGGTCTGTCTAGGAACTTCTTTCCAGAAACAGGGTGTGCTCTCGTCTTGGCCACCAATATCACCATGAGAGCGGCGGGCGACGAGGCCCGTTGAGCGGTCGGGCGGGATGGATCAAGCAGGCAACGGTCGTCTGTCTGCGTGTCGTCACATGCCGCGACATCTCAATCGTGAACCTGCTTGTCCGTCCACCAGGGCGACGGATCAGAGCAAGTATTCAGAGCCATGGTGTGCTCTTCTCTTAACTGACTTGTCTATCTCTCTAGCCTTCCGGCCGAGGCAATGCTGTCACTCATGGCCTGTGTCTGCAATCACAGTGTCCGAGTACGTGGCCTCTGAATCACCGACAGCAGACGGCCCCCGAGTCCGAGATGCTAAAGCTACGATTGGCGCAGTCGGCGGCCGGCAACTCCCTCCAACTGCAGTTGGCAACCCACTCGTCAAGCCGGTTTAACGAGGGTATTCAGGCTTTCTGCCGCTAGGAAAACCCGCAAACGAATGGAACCGTGACAGCCTCGCACATCCCCAAGGGTTTACGCGAAAAGCGGCAACAAGCCTCTCGCGTATCCGACTTCACGCCCGAGTCCCAGGACTTGTGTCCCCCCCGGCCCTCCCCTTCCAGCGAGATAAGGAAGCGTTTCAGCACCTCGGTACGCGGGTGGGTTGGGGGTTCGGTTCCGGTGCTGCTTGGTCCGCTGGCCACCCTGCCTTGAGCCAGCGCTGCGAGTACGCGGGTTGGTAGATCGTTTCGGCACCAAGAGTCTCGAAGCCGGTCAAGAGCCTGGGTTAGACATCTGCGACGGCGCCCCTTGTTGAAAATGCCCTCGGGGAGAAGAAAAAAAAAAGGGGGGGGGGGGGGACAGAGGCGAAATCGTGGCACCCATGCCCCCCCCCCCGGGGCCCGCCTATTCTCGGTGTGCAAGCTTGGGCTGTGCGATGCCCCCAGCCAACCCATGCCGCATGACTGTGCCCATCGGAGATGCCATCGGCAGGGCAGGCAGCGTTGATCCAGGGTAGCGAGCCCGGGGCCCGGGTCTGACGTAGGGCATGCGACAGGGGGGGGGGGGACAGTGATAGAGAGAGAGAGAGAGACCCCCACCCCTCAGAAGTCAATCTGGGTCGCCCGCCGCCCTACCCGACCTGAAGCTTTGAATGCAGCAGCTAATTAAGGCAGCATGTCGTTCGATGGATGATAGATAACGCGCAACGGGCAAAAAGTACTTGTCCCGACGTCACACCGTCGTCCCGGAACGGCCGCCGAAAGCCCGCTCGCAGACCAGCACCGGCCCTCCCTTTCCCTTTCCCTGCCACTATCGCCCGATGCGCGGCAGATGTGTGACGACGAGAGGGCGGAGGGGGCCCCAACCGGGCCAGACCACTGCCACTCACGCACGCGCGCGCGCGCGGCATATCAGTAATCGCCACCGTTGGGGAACCCGGGGGCATGTGTGTATGTGTGTGTGGGGGGGGGGGAAGGAGGGGGGGGGGGTTTACCCGTAATTCATCATCGCCGCCATGCCATGCCGTGCTCCCACCCTGACTTTTACATGTCGGAACCCTCGTACGGCGCACGGCGGAAGATGGGGGCGAGGCCAGAAAAGGAATGCCGGTGCCAACCTCCTCTCTCTCTCTCTCTCTCTCTCTCTGTCTCTCTCGTGTGCGCCTCCATTGCCACAACCCCGGGTCCAGGTCGTCTGTGTCCCATCCAAGGCTACGCTACGCTACGCTGTTGCGTCTGCGTTGCCACCGCTAGCAAAAGCCACACACCACCAACGAGTACACCACAGCACACAACACCTGCCACAGCACCGGCCGGCCTCGCACACCCCGAACAGCCCGTCGCACCATCGCCGCCCGCCGCCCGGCTTTTCGAGGGTGGCGTTGGAGGGGTTGACCAGAGCCTCGGTAAAGGCGGGACAGAGCAAGGGGGAGGGAGAGGCCCGCCCCTGCTTCTTCTCATCTTGATCTCTACGATGACGGCGTCGGCGCTTTAGAAGTGTGGGAAAGGGGGGATGGGGGGGGGGGGGCGCGCTCAAACAAGTATCTTCTGCCACCCCCCCTTTTTCTTCCCCTCGGTCCAGCGTGTGAAACTCGTCACGATCGAGCACTGCAGCCGGGGACTCGCCTGGCACGCGAATCTCGAGCACGCTTCGAGACTCCCGAGATGACAGGGACGGGGGAAAAAGAGGCAGAGGATCACACGTTTGAAAACCCCGCGATGCGGCTTCCGGGCCTAAGGCCTCTCGAAATGGGACCGAGGAATGATCAACGCTCTCCCCGGACGGGGTTCAGCCGCAGGTTCCAGGGGGGAAGAGAACCCCCCCCCGATTGCCTTGGGGGGGTTTCTTCAATGTGCTAATGTTAGAAACAACCACAACCACAACCACACACACACACACACACACACACACACACACACACACACACACACACACACACACACACACACACACACACACACACACACACACACACACACACACACACACACACACACACACACACACACACACACACACACACACACACACAGCCTCGCGGCGTACGAGTACCACCATAGTGTGGCAAAAGGCTCACTGAAGACTCAAGCGCCGGCGCCCGCAACAGGCAGACGAACTCTCGCTCCCCCGGAGATAAAAACGAACGCCTCGCCCGGGCTCCTCCGTTCCCCGTCGAAGTACACGAAGAAAGAGGCAAGGAAGGACGAGCTGGCTCTCTCTGTGAGGTCAAAGGGAAGGAAAAGGAAAAGGAAAAGGAACAAAGCGTCGGGTCCCTCGGCTTACGAGTACTACTGATTTTTTTCTTTTACACTTGACCGCAAAAGGATGAGCGTGAACAACAATAATAATAAAAAACAAAGAAAACCGTCGCCCCGGCGCGCGGTTCATTCGTCGTGCCGCCGCCCGGGCGCCGGGTGTTACGCGTGGGCCGAATCCGACAGGGCAAAGTTCCGCCAGATTGCCGCTCTCTCTCTCTCTCCACTACGAGTACTACTCGTAGTACTCGTAACAAACAAGTCTCAGCCCTGGATCGGCGCGGGATCGGCGTACACGCTGGGGTATGGTGGCGGGAGTGTGCGAACAAAGTGTGTGTGTGCAGGGGAGGAGGGATGGGGAAACGCTTCACAAAAAACGTCGTGGGCCTCGCCTGCTGTGGGGGAAGAGAATCTGTGAGGAAGGGGAACATCCCACGCCTCCGCCTCCCCCCCGACCCCGGACACACACGATGTCTCGTACGAGTGCGATGGGCCTCTCTTTGTCAGCCGCGTTGGCTACGTCGATGCGCGATATCAAACCATGATCTAGACGGGACGTGCGAAGTATTCCGGGAAAAGCGGCCAATGTTCAGCTGAACGGTTTGCGTAAAAGGGAACAGGGCCCAGGATCCAGACCCCCGAACCGAACCCCCGCGATCCATAGATGCATAATCGTATACCTGGGCGTCAATGACGTCTTGAACCAGAGGCGGTTTTTTGGGGGGAGGGGGCTGACCGACGCTCTTTACGGGTCGCGCCTATGATATACGAGTAACCCCCCCAAGGGCCTGGACCGCGAATGTCGAGGACTCGGGGTTTAATCGAAATGACTCGGGGAGGGAGGGGAGGGGAGATGCAAGGGCCTTGACAGGGCGCGGATCGCGTTGGATCGCGAAAGATGAAGGAAAGACGCGTGAGGCAAAAAAAAAAAAAAAAAAAGGAGCGTAAAGAGACAGGACATGTGCAAAACAGGTAAGAGAGAAAAAAAGAAAAGAAAAAAGAGTCCCGACTATCAAACCTTGGCGATGGAATGACAAAGGTAAGTGTACGGATCCATCCATACGTAAGGTAGGTAGCCAGTCCCCGATCCTGGGGCTTTAGGGCTTTACTCGTGGTAGTACGAGTAAGGGGCTTGCCCGGGGACCCCAGGTTTTCTTCATCTGGCGCCCGATGCTCGCGCCCGGCCCCGATCCCGGGTCCAGGAACTAACTACCTTACGAGTAACTACGGTAGGTACCCAATGCGAGTTAGTTGGCGGACGAGTCGCCGCCTGTCGGTGTCTGCGTGCGTGCTAAAGGGGGAAAGATACGTGGCTGTACGAGACGTGAAGAGGGCCCTCCCCAAAAAGGTGTGACCGCAGGAACTCAGGTGGTCGAGAGCCCCGGGTCGCATGCTGTAAGTGGCGTGGCCATGGCCCTGGCGCCCCTCTTCCCTCTTTCCTCGCCCCAGAGGCGCAGGAGTGGCCACAGGTCAAAGTCGCATAATGTGGACAGGCGACCCTGCGTTTTGGCGCCGCCGTCACTGCCCTATCCACATGGACCTGCCTAATGGAGCATGTGTATGAGTAACTTGGGTGGGTATGACACGTCTGGCTGTCAGGCTTTTTCCCTGTCCTCTTTCCCGTGGGGGGAGGGGGGAGGGGGGCGCACATGTCAAGCAAGTGCCGTACTCATCATGCACACACCTCAACAGAGAGAGAGAGAGCGGAAAGAAGAAGAAAAAAAATTTCCTATTTCCTCTTGTCTCCTCTAAGCCCCCGCCTTCCTATCCGTGTCATCACAGGGTACTCGTACGCACACTGGCTCACACGAGATACTTTATAGACAGGCTACTCACTCGCAGGTCTGACATGTGTGAGCGAGTGTGACTCAGCCCAACCACCCGCCCACACACACCCTTCCCCGTCGGGGTTGTTGTGTGGTCTTTCCGGCTCCCCGGCTCTCCGGCTTTGCTACCCAACTCGTGTTTTTTTTTCTCTCTCTCTCTCGACAGCGGGCGTCGCCGCCTGGGTGTCTTATTAGGCAAAAAGCGGGCGGGGGTGACGCGGGAATCCCGGGCGGCCGGATCGCTTGCCGGCTGGCTGGGTGAAGAAAAGAAAAGAAATACATCGTGAGCCCGGCACACCGCAACTTGAGAGTGTCGCATTCGCATCCCGCGTCACAACGAAAAGAAGGCAGGACAGGACAGGACGGGACAGGAGCACTAATAAGGAGGCATCGTTTGACCCCTTCGGCCCCGGCTGGACTCTGTGGGTGATTCCGATCGAGGAAACCGGACGGGGTGCTCAGCATTGACTCCCACCAGTTAGTACTCGCAGAACCCGGGTCATCGCCGCTGTGGACGACGGTCGGGAATATCGCCAACGCCCGGGGCATACGAGTACGATTACTCGGTGTTCAAACGTTGAGGCACTCGTGTGCGTACAACATGCAGCCAGCCCTGCGCCTCCCCCCGGGACGCGACTTACTCGTGCCTTACTCTCCCGGGATGATGAGGCGTGAAAAGAAATCGAGCAGAGAAGACAGAAGACACCAAAAAAAGAAGAAGGAAAAACCGGTCAAACGCCTCTAACACCGGGGAAATCGCCCCCTCCATCCCTCCCCGCAAAAGTTTGTTTCGGTGGCACATTCCGGGGCAGCGGCGGCGTGGGGAGTGGAGAAGACAGTTTTGTCCCGGAAGGGAAAAAAAAAGAAAGAAAGAAAAAAAAAGATAGATTCTGACTTTGCGCGCCCTGTTCCTGTCTTAACCGGACGTACGGCGTAGCCCCCCCCCCCCCCCCCCGGTCTTCTTTTCAAAACCGAAGCGCCCGCGCGCCTGGCGTGGTGCGAGCCGGAAACCGGAGGTTGGAGGGGAAGAAAGAGAGAGAAAGAATAAGACCCATGTATGTATGTACCCAGGTATCGACTTGTCTGTCCTCTCGTCCCGCGACATGTCAGACACGAGCTGAGAGAGCAAGGTCCCTTTTTTCTCTCATTCTCTTCCCAACGGCTGCGCATGGTGGCTGAGTATTCGCAAGGTAGGTGGGAATGCGTACCGCGCCGTATCCTCGTAAGCCCCTTCCCTCAGCCCCAACCAACAGAAGCTGGAGGCCGCCAGGAGGTCATGGCACAGAGGAAGGGGAATACCCGTAAGCCAAGATGTTGCTTTCTGAGGACGAGTAGCCGTAAGAAAGAAGGGGGGAAAAAACAAGACATGCACGCACGTGTATGCGTGGCTATAAGCGCAGAACAGCCCCCCCCCCTGGACGGGATCAAGGTACTCTCGCATGCGAGCCGCCGTAAGCGCTGGGCAGACAAGATACGAGTACTCGCCGTGGCTGCTGCTCCCGAACCGACGGAACGCAAGAAACCCCCTTATCCACAACACGTTCACACGTGAGAGGCGAGACTGTGTCTTCGACTACGAGTACAGCCCGGTGGGTGCGCTTTCTTTCCTTCATTCACGGGTGCTTGAGTTCCCGAGGACAACCGTCTTCCCCCCCCCTCACGCCCTTCACGAGTACTTACGTATACGCGTGTGCTGTGTTCGGAATCCCGTCTTTCTTGTCTCGCTTGAGTCCTTTCCCCCGTACCCCCCCCCGTGTCAAGAAGAAGGGGGAAGAAAAAGCAAATAGGAACATACTCGTAAGAAAACTCCCCCCCGCCCTGGGGTCCGCCCGGGGAAGCCGCCCCGGATGGGGCCCCAGACCAAACCAAATATTTTACGGGGCGCACTACTGGGCTGGCACGCGTAGCACGCTGGCACGGCTGGGACCCGACGCCAGGGGTCCCGTCCTCCCACGATGATCACATTGGACTCTCGATGCGAGTACTCGTCTCGTACTCCGCCGCATGGACACGATGGAGGCACGGCACAGGGAGGGGAGGGAGGGGAGGGGGCGAAAAAAAACTCTTCACAGGTTGTGTTGGCGCCAACCATGTTTTGACGAGTTGGGTACCTACTCGTACCTTGGTTCGTCCCGTCTCGTCTCTCTGGCTCGGTTGGCCCGTCCCATGAGGCCATCGTGGAGATGGGGCCGCGACCTTCCCTTCCTCCTCCGCCTCCGCCTCCTTCTCTCATTTTTCTGCGCTGGCGGCAGAGGCGGGAGGAAGGACTGGATCGGCTAAAAGGGGGAAATGATGGGCGAGTAGCAGTACTCGTAGTCCATTTCCCCTTGTTAGATTCACTCACCTCCCGCGCACGCCCATCCCACACACACACACACACACACACACACGCCCCCACACGTCATAATCGAAAGCGGCGAGCGCCCAGCTCACCACGATAATGACAAAAGAGTCTGGTACCCACCTCCCTTACGAGTACCTTTTGGCAGGTCTGGCCTCCTGTCTGTCGATGGCGTAATGCTCCCGCGCGCCCCAGGCCTTTTTTTCTTCCCCTTTCCTGACAACAGAGCAAAAGAGAGCGAACAAGCCCCGTTTGCCCTATGCCCGTTCGTTCCCGTATGTACGACACCCCCCCGTCCATTGACGTGACGAAGCGGACTCGTTTCCCAATGCCCATTGTCATGGTTGCCGCGGCCCGGAGCACGAGTCTTGTCATCATCACAAGCCAGCAAGGTCCCCCCCCCCCGGTACGAGTATCTGTACTGCCTGGCTATCTGGCCAACGAACCAGATAAGCTGCGTGTGCGGATGAATGTACCTGCTCGCCCCCTACCAGACTCCGTATCGTATCATCGTACATGGAATCCCGGGGATCTATCGCAGACTCGGCACGGTGCGAGTGCCTGGCCTGTGTACGATACTCGTATCAGAAAAGGAAAAAAAAAAAGAGAGAAGATGAAAGAAAGGGGGACCGCGGGGAGAGTCTGGGCCCTCCAGCAAGCAAGCCTGCACACGCCTGATACGAGTAAGCTCCGTGCCCCCCCCCCCCCCCCCATATCCCACCACATTCACAACCCCACACCCCCTTTACTTATTTTCGGCGCCAAGGATCTGTGACGCCCAACCGAGCGGGTTTTCCGGGGGGGGGAAGGACCTGACTGTCTGCCCGCCCATGGGGAAAGCTGATAACAGCCCCGTGGGCGTCTCACCACCACAGGACCCCCCCGGTCGTCGTGGCCTTCATCGTCGTCACTCGTTGCTGCCCCCCCTCCTGTACGCGTAAGAGTACCACTCGTATTTCATTTCCTCTCTGTCCATCTCAGCCCTCGAGATCTCGGGAAGAAATGAATCTGTCAAAAACATCAGAGTTTTCGCCCCCCCCCCCCCCCCCCCCCCCCCCTCCAGCGGGGTACACATTCCTCGTCTCACCTGCACATGGCGGACAGCCCTCTTCCCCCTGGTGTCAAGAATTTCCGCGAAGGGGGGCGAGGAGTTTCTCACCAGCGGTGGGGACACAAAAACACATAGCCCATGTGCTACGTAAGTGCGCGTTTGCCGCCAAGACGAGGCTGCCCTCTTGCGAATTTCCATTCCATTCCAAAGGGGGCGAGGGGGAGGGCGTCGCCCCGGCACCCCCCCCCCCCCCCCCATGTCGCGTATCCTGTCCTGTATCGTATCGTGCGTGCGCCCCCCTGTTTGCAAGCATCACGATTGCCGATCAAGGGTTCTCTTTTCCCCCCTCCCTCTCTGCCCCTCTATCGTGAAAAGTCGAAAGGCAAGATAGAGAGTGAGAGAGAGAGAAAGTGATGACGCCCACAAGCGGAGTCATGAAAAAAAAAAAAAAAAAGAACACGGCAACCCCGCGGGGTATTTCGGGCTTCCGCGCCGCAGCCGGTACTCGTATGCCCTGCCAGTCAATCATCAAAGCGTTTCCGCCAGAAAAAGGAGGGAGGGAAATAAGTAAACAAGGCGCGGTCTGCACTCGTCTTCTCCGTAATAAGCGATTTAACTCGCCCGCCGTTCTCCCGTCCCTTGCGTCTCGATTCGGGAACCCGGGCCCCGGGGGGCGTTGTCGAGTAGCACAAGGCACAACAACCGAGGAGCACGAGTAAGGACCAAAGAAGAAGGAAAACAAAAAATTTGACAGAACCATCTCACATCCCAAGGACGTCCTCCAGTGGCTGCTGACAGGAGCCATTCCCAAGCGCCCGCCTCCCATCCTCGCCCCTTCCCCCTTATTGGCCCCCATAAGCTGTTCTTCACATGGCCCGGCGGCTGCTGTACTCGTATGGGCAGCGCCTCAACTCACTTCTACTCGCCAACTCCCTGTGTTCTACGAGACCTGGCAGAGGAGCGAACAGCTACCGCAGGACGTTGGTTGTGGGAGGAAACACGGGTCCAGCCCTTCGTTTTAATTCACATACACTCAAGCCATCAATATACCCTCTGCCCCAGGAACATGACATCCGATGAAAATGGCACGGTACGGGTATGACGTGACTGGAAGCCCAGTAGGTACTCGTAGGTAATTAGAGGACCAGGCAACCAGAAGCCCAGTCCCCCAAAGCCGGCGCCAAGGAAGCAATAGCACAAGGCCGCCGGCCCGTCCGCCCAAGAATCCCACCCAAAACCCAAAACCCAAACGCAACGCAACGCAGCGCAGCGCAGCGCACGCACCTCTTCCCCACGCCCTCCCCCCTAAAACTGATTAGCCTTCATCTGGCACTCTGCATCTGTCCTGCACGTACTCGTACCGTACGTACGTGCGTGCGCGCCCATCTACCTCGCACTGCTGCTGGTGCTGGTGCTGCTCCTCGCTCGCTCGCTCGATCGGCCCCCCAGTGTTTCCCCCCAGGCACAAAACGGTCTGAGACAAGCCCGTTGAGACAAGCCCGTTCCCGGACGGGCCCGCTCCCTTCCCTCTTCCCCCTTTGGGGTTCTCCGGCCTGGCGATCTCTGATGACAGCTCGGCATTCGCGACACCCATTCCCCCTCCCGCACCTCCCGCACCAGCCCAGCCCTCTACAAGCACTCCCAACCTGCCCGGCCCTGCCCGGCCCTGCCCGGCCCTGCCCGGCCCTGCCCGGCCCTGCCCGGCCCTGCCCTGCCTTGCTCGGGCTCGGCCTGCCCATGGGGAAAGGGAAAACTGACGTCGCCCTCACCTGCCCAGTCACGTCACCTGGGGAATCCAACCCAGCCTCAGTAGTCCGACTCATCGCCTCCGCGCACTACTCCCTATAGCCATCATCTTCTTCACGACTGTTGCTGCAAAACGTGGGTGATCAATACCACAATGATATTCTTGATAGGCTCTGTGGCCCGCGTAGCGTAAAGAGGAGATCTACCATCCATGCCCAATGGGGGCGCAAAACACCAAGCCTTCCATCCCCCCCCCCAGAAACCCCGGAAAAGGAAAATACCTAGGAAGATCTATACATTCAAGGCGCCTGGTCTGGTCGCAGGTCGCCGCTTCCCCCTCAAAAGATGATCCAGTCATCGTCCATCTCCAATCGCTCCGTCGTCGGGCGAATTAGGGTGAAGAAGAGTCTGAGAAGGATAGTAACAAAGAATTTTTTGTGCCGAACGCCTCCTCTTTCTATAGTGTAAAAGTCTAGATCCCAGTTGTCATCATTCATGCCCGTGGGCGAGTCATTACCGCCCCACCAGTCTAAATCCGTTCCATCAGGTCGCCCCCGCAACACTACCCGTCGCGGAGCTGCGCCCACTGTTGCTGTAGCCCTCATTGCTGAGGAGGTCGTGGACCGCAACCTTGGGCATCTGAGGCACGGGAAGCTTCCTGCTGCCGTCGGGCCGGCTGATGATGTCGGCCAGAGACATGCCGGCGGATCGCTGGTTGTCCCCAGCCAGGGCGCTGGCGTTGCTCTGCGCCGTCTGCTGGTAGGGGGTGCCCTCCATCTGGGGCTCCAGAGGCGCCAGAGCAGGCACGTGGGTACCCAGTGAAAGGTTGCGCAGAGTGGGGAGCTCAACACCGGCGTAGGGACGCAGACGAGGCGAATGGGCAGGCGTGGCCAGGGGAGTGTGGTCCGGGGTGGGAGACAGCGAATCATGCGAGAAGGTGGGCGAAGAGGGCGCCGTGGAGTTGGGCGAGTTCGGCCTGGATCGCTTGGCCATGCGCGCAGAGCGGTAGTGGTCATCCGCCTGCTGCTGCTGCTGGTCGTCGTTGGAGGACGATCTCGACATGTGGTATGCAGAGAGCGAGGGCAGGTGGCCTCGGGAGCTGTGCATGCTGTGCGAGTAGTAAGGGTGATGTCTCGTGGCCATCTTCTCGCGCTCCAGCTGGTTGGTGGCTCCGGCCAAGATGCCGACGTCCATGTTGGGATTGCGGCCATAGTGGTGCAGAGGTCCCGGGGGAGGAATGTGGTACGTGCTGTACGAGTGAGGAGGCGAGACGTTGGGAGAGGCCAGCGTCGAGGTCGGGGCCGACTTTATCGACCGAGGCCCCGCGGGAGGCATCATGGACTCGGGAGACAAGGCGTGGCCGAAGGCCTGGTGGTTCTGGCCGGCCTTGTTGGCTCTCCTCGAGTTGGGGTTGTTGTGTATCCTCGAGTGGCGGGTGAGTTCGTCTGAGCGGGAGAACTTCTTGCTGCAGCCGGGGAACTGGCAGGCGTGCGGCTTCTCGCCAGTGTGGGTGCGGATGTGCCTGGTCTGGTGCTCGAGGCGGTGGAAGGCCTTGTCACAGAGGGGGCACTTGTAGGGCCGGGGCAGCTCGTTGGCGGCCTCGGCGGGCTGGCCCGCAGGCAGAGGGCCGTTCGGGCGGATGACGCTGACCGAAGCCATGTCGACGTCTCCCTCGGAGTCCTTGTGAATTGAGGAAGCCACGGTGGCGGCCGGGTCACTGTCTTTCCGCAGGACGGAGGGTGGTGAGTCGGGGTTCAGTAGATTGGAGAAATCCACCGCGGATTGTGAGCGTTGCATGTAGTCTCCGGGTTCCCTGGGTGGCCGGCGGCGTTATGCGGCGGGCGTGGAGGTAAGTTGTGAGCTGCAGGCTTGCGAGCTGTCGATCACTGGGTTGGCCCCTGAGGATGTCTCGAGGGCGGGCGATGGCGAGGCGGGTGGTGTAGGTGGTGTTGCCGTCCGTGATGCAGCGGCTGGTGGTGTCAAGGTGAGGTGAGGTGAGGTGAGGTCCGGAACGGTTGGGTTGAGCCGGAGAGAGGTGAGTTGTGTTGAGTTGGGACGGGCTGGCTGGATAGAGTTTCGGTTGTAGGGAAATTCTCGTCTGGGGAAGGAGGGAGGGAGGGAGCGGGTGGGAAGGGGGGGGTAATAAATGAACAGCACGGGGGTCAGTCAGGTCCAGTCGGGTGCAGACCGGGGGTACGGGGGGAGTACGATGGTGGACAGGAGCAGCGCAGGACCAGAGCCGCCTGACGAGCCTGGGATGAGCAGCTGGGGGTGGCCAGCGGCCAAGCAGGGCGGGCGGGATGGCAGGAGCAGCAGTGCAAGGCCAGCTCCAGTGGAGGTCCCCCCGTGGTCCCCCAAGCCCCCCCCAGACCCCCATCTCGCCCGCTGGTTGGCTGCCCAGTCTGCCAGGGCCAGTGGGGTAGCGGCAGCGGTCGAAAGCACCCGAGGAGGGACTTGCTGTCTACGCCCGTCCCGGCCTGGGGATCCGGTACCTGAAAACACGGAGGGGACTTGGCTACTTCGCTACTTCGCTACTTCGGGCTGCGCACGATATCGCTGAGACTGGGGCCGGGGGACGGGGAACTGGGGCAAGAGCACACCACCGCCCAGCCGGCGCGTGTGCGCGAGGGTGCAAGTGGGGGTTGTTGACTGCCCTCCACTAGCGCTGCAGTTTTTTTTTCTTCTTCCATCTTCCCTTCTGTACTCGCGCTGCGCCCACCCCCCCTTCGCCCCGGCTCTCTCCAGTCCCTTCCATTAGCCCCCGGGCGTTCTCGTACCTCTGTAGCCTTGGCGAGCGCACTGTGCCCAGCCCGAGTGCGGCGCGGGTCCTGGGCCTCAGACTGCCCCAACTCGTCACCCACAATCTGAAGGCACATGCACTCAAGCTGCGCGGGCTCGTACCATCATGAATGCCCTGCAGCTGTCACGGCGCCGCTCTTACTGTGCAGAGCTTGTCATGTACTCCCACTTGTGATTCCAAGGAGGGGGGCACTCTGGACGTCACAGTCATTCATGCCTTGAGCCTCTGAGGCGCCAAATCGCCCCGGTACTCGGATGAGACCAGGGACGTTCGACTCGTATCTGCGCAGGCGGCACCGGGGAGAGGCGCCCTGGCAGTCCGGGCGGGGGATTAGCGTGGGATTTGCAGCTTGCGGGCGGCATCGGGACCATGGAGAAATCTCCAGGACCTGGGCGCCGAGCCTGTCGTGGCGCGCGGCGGGTGTACTCCGTACCTCTGGACCGGCGCAATGTATCTGACGCCCATTCCTGCGAAAAGCTGGAGAGCAGGATTTCGAGGGCGTGGGGACTGGAGACTGCCCCAACAGGACAAGCGCCCGGCGAAGGGGAGGAAAAAAACACCTCTGCGTCTAGCCGCGCATGGCAAGTCGGCTCTCCCCAGTCCAGTCCAGTCCAGCCCAGCCGCGACGGGCGATGCTGGGGCCGGACCTCGATCGGATTGATTGACGGAGCACGCCCATCTACGAGTCTGCCCGCCAGGCACACGATACATAGGTACGAGTACCTACTGCAAGCGCGCGGGTGCGATTTGGATGTACTCGTACCGGCGAATTGCTCTGGATTCGATCATGGATGGGTGCCCAAAGCCCGTGCAGGATGGTCGAGCGCGTTGCTCACGAGCGAATGGTGCAAAAGCCCGTCACGGTGCGGGCTTATTACATTGAGTAAGATCATTCCGTTCACATGTACGAGCCCTCGTGTCTGTGGCCGCCGACGGTGGTGGACGTCGCACCGAGCGAGTACTCGTACGGGCGCCTCGGGCTTGCAACGCTCGGTACCTGACGAGGCCGGCTGGGATGAGCTGGAAACCATTTGATCGAATGAGACACGGCGGTAGCACCATGCCCGGACGAGGCAGGGTGCAGACAGCACGGCATCGCACGAGGCGTCGCCGTAATGTACTTGGATGCGCTCGACTGGGAGGTATCCGATTCCGTGCGATACGAGTACATCTGATCAGTGGTGGGTACAGCGAGGTACTTAGCTGTCAGCCCTGCAGCTGGCGCGCCTCACGGGTACCTCGTGCTCGACTGCCTCCCACCAGGCGGACGGCCAACTCGTACCTCGATTCTGAGGCGATGATGGTGACTGATGACCGACAGCCCCGGAAATTCCTGGACGCGGTCACCATCTTTCTTACTGTGCTCCCACACCACCCTCCGGCGCCATTGTCGTCAGCCCCGGGGCGGCCACGATGTTCGAGGCACGGCCCCGACCTTGGGGATCCCATTCCATTCCACCATCCTTTTGGCTGCTGCCATCGCGGCCGGGCGTCGTGCGGCGGGCCTTCGGGTGCGCGTGTCGAGGTCAGCCGGGCAGCCCGCGCGCCCGCGCCCGCGCCCGGCCGTCCAGGTGGTCCTCGCTGCCCCCCCTCCGCCACGCCCGCCTGACTTGGCTGGTGACTTGACAGCATCTTATCTCTTTCCCGGTCCGAGTCGCCTGGGAGGTGAGGGGGACTAAGCACTCGTCATGTTAGCAAAAAAAAAAGAATCCAACCAAACTGCCCTCGTCGGGTGATTGGGAGCCCACGAGACAAGTTGCGCTGGGAGGGGAGGGGGGGGCGGCGCCATCCCGACGTTCCGTGGTGTGATGCCGCGATCCCATTCGCCTGCCCCCATTTCCGTTCTGGCGATACGAGTTGACGAGTGCTGCCTGCTACCAGTGCAGTGCGGCTCGCACGCATGCTCGCGTAGTCGTACAACAGATAGGCAGGCAAGCGAGCAGGCAAGGCAAGGCAACCATTCAATCACCCACCCCTTCCCTTCCCCCTTGGCCCTGTTGACGACAGAAATCTTGTCTCACCCCAGCGCCTGTCTCATATGTGCGTGGGTGTGTCGCCCGTCGCCTGATGCCAATCACACAACTCGCTTCCCGAAGCTCGCCTACGTGCGATGTCAGCCACACCCGCTGAGCTCGTATGCGCGCGCGCGCGCGCGTGCGCGTGTGTGTGTGTATGTGTGTGTGTCTGTCTGTCTGTCTGTGTGCGGACCCTCGGTGTTGTGCCGTGCGCCCCCTTTCCCACACACTCCACCCCCCGTATTCCCCATGCCGCCCCTCTCCATTCCTCCCCCCCGGGGCCCCAAGATAGGCGCCGTGGGGGTTGAGGAGGGACGGGCAGCACGGAGTGAGGCAAGCTCAGGTGGCATGATCCCCCGGCATCGTCGGGTCATGTAAGGGGGCCTGCCACCATGACTGGCTCTTAACTACCTACCTACCGACATACGAGCACGTCCCAATAGCCCGCGTGTACTCAAGTTCGACCACCAGACAGCCTGCCCGTGGGGAACAGGGCCCCGCGCCGGAAACTACCTTGATGGGATCCCGGGGTAGGTCCTCTGTGTGTATGGCAATCCCAAAAGGCGACGACGTACTCCGTAGAAGGAGCCGAGCCCACGATGGTGTCAATTTAGCCTACAGCAGGCTATTCGGTGCCAAACCTCGACGAGCTCGAGAGGCCGGCGGACCGGAGTCCCCCTTCCCCTCCCCCTTCACACCAGACACCACGGGGCTGCAGCTCCCCTCCGTCCGCCGTATCGGGGCGGGGTGGCCAGTGATCTGCGGATAGTCATGAGTAGGTAGGTAGGCACTGTGGCGGACGAGTAATCTCGCGCCCGGGGACAGACCACCTAACGAGCATTCGTACTAAGCCATCTCATTACCTCGGCGCCCGGGTTGCCTGCGGGTGAATAAGCGCAGCTACCGCGCAAAACTACTCTACAGGGTGGATGGGGCAAATCCCGACAGACCTGCTCGAGGGTGCGGCGGTGAGCCCGACGACGTTTGGCGATGACGCCCAGCTCAAGAGTCCCGCCTGCGAGCCTGAGCGGGCCTGGGTCTTCCCGTCCCGCTCCCACGGCCGTGGCCATGTGAAGCTCGAGACGGGAGCCCGCCAACGATCCCATGTCCCTCGTGGCATTGCCATACTGTTCCGTAAAAAACGGAAGAGGAGATACGACCAGGCGATGCGCAGACAGTCAAGGGAAAGGGGGGGGGGGGGGGCGCAGGGGGGAGGGAACAGCCCAGGAGGCTGACTCGACGGCGTGCCAGAGGCCAAACCTAGGTACGTCTTCCTGCTTGACCTACAGCGTCCCCGGATTTCTCTCCAGATCCGCAGCCTGGGCAGACTGCAGAGGCGTCGTTTTCCCCAGATAACGCGGCCACCTCCGCATGACCTGCCTCGCGTTGCTCAGCGCCGGGCTGGGCCTGGCAGCCGGGGTATGGGGTAGCGCAACGATTGCGATACCGATTCCCTCGCACCCTCCAAGCGAGGAACAGACTACTGAGGGCCGCCCGCACCGCTCGCACAAAAGGCGAGACGAGGCGAAAGATAAGCGCGCGTAGGGTTGCCGCAGGCGGGGGAGGACGGGGGCGCGGGCCAGACAAGGCATGATCCATTTGGCCCCGCGGTCGGTTCACACTGTTCTTGCACGTCCAAAGGGCCACAGGGCCCTGCGAGTACCTACCACGCGGCGGTATTGCAGAGGCATGTCACGCGTGGTCCATTCCGGGCCCTGGATGGATGAAATGCGGGCCTTGGGCCGTCCTCGTCGGCGGCGCCTTATCAGAGCTGCGGTCCGGGGGTGTGCGGGTGTGTGTCGCGCGATGTGGGGAGGCTGTCTGATGGTTGATGATGCCGTCTTCTGGCGACTTGGCCTTGGGGGCCCTCACGCCCTGGAGCAAAGGAGGCAGCGAGAAAAGGAGGGCGCACGTGGGGCCGAGTTCGGCGCGGGCTGGGGCAGCGTAGCACGCGTGGCACGGTGGCCACGCAGCGCGCAAAAGCGGGCCCGCGCAAAGATAACGAAGTTGGGGCCATCCACGATGAGGGTCTTCCGTAGCGGCGGCGGCGGCGGCGGCGGCGCTCCGTGCCACGCCGTGCCCAAACGCCTGCTGTTGGAGACGCCTTGACGGGAGAAGGATCGATGGGCGGGTGGGTCGGTTACGGCACGACATGGCATGGCATGGCACACGTCCCTGGCCCCCCGGTGCTCTGCGTGTGTCTCGCTGTTGTTTCCCGGGGAAGAGAGGAGGATGGAGACGAGGTGGAGGAAGGGAGGGGGTGTGATGAGAGCAGGAGGTGGTCGTTGCTCGTGGCCGCAGACCCGGTTGAGACGGTCCCCAGCAGTTGATTGGCGATGGTCATGGCTACGATTATGATGGTGGTGGTGGTGATGGCGAGACGGCGGCGACGGCGGCGAGCACGTGCTGATCACGGCATGAGGTCAGTACGTAAACGCCCGGGAGGCCGAGTGTGGAGGGGCAGATGGTGCGATCGCGTCGCTTGCTTCATGGCCGCACGCCAGTCTCGCCATCCCAGGGATCCATGTCTGGCGAGCACCGGTGCGGGCTGCGAGTAATCATGACTCCATGAAATTCAATAGTGCGGGCAGGACTGGACTGCAGGGCGAGTTGCCTCGCCATTCCCGCCGCCCGGATCTACTGCCCCGGTCTGCAGACGCAGACTGGAGGTTCAACGTTGATGAGATGGATGGAGGATCGGATCTGGGGCACGACGACCACATCGCAGTACCTGAGTACCTGGTCGAGTTGGCACTGATGGGCAGATGGAGGTGCATCCCGTGAATGCCTGGCGACGGGACCGGCTGAAAAGTACTCAAGTACCTTCTGAGACACCCCATTTCCGGCGGGGACAAGCGTGGGGGGACCCGTCCAGCTGTGCTGGCACACGTACATGTGCCTATCCAATGGGTGCCGTGGAGACACTGGGGCTGTGCCTACATGTACCTTAGATACCTACGAGTACGAGTACCCGTACCTACTCTGGCGGTGCAGGTGGTGGATCACGTCCTATCGTAACCTAGGCCCGGGGGCAGTAGCGACTCTGCAATGCCGAGCGCGATCGACAGCCCAATCTGGGGATGTCATCTACTCGTATCTGGATCGTCACAACGCGGCACACCATCGCCAATCCCCAGCTGGTCCTTGTTCGTCACCGTCGCCGTCGCTTGCCTCCTCCTCCTCCTCCTCTCGCTGTCGCCCGTCGCCCCCTTCTGCCGTCCCCGACGCGTGCTGTCGAGCTGCCGCCCGCGCCCGTCGACCACTCATCCCACTCTCTCCATGCCGCTCCATCGCCGCCAGGGCCACCTCCTACTCGCCACACCGGGCAAGTCAACCCTCCAGAACCTCCGGGAGGATCCCTCACCGAGCCCTGCTGGCCTGGACTCGCCTTGCTGGCCGGCCTGGACTGGGCTCCATTGGGCTGGCTCGGTTGGGCTGGGGCTCGTCTCGTCGCCGCAATGCGTCTTCTTGGCGGCCACGTCGTCCCGCCAGGCCCTTCCCCACGACCGACGGCGGGCGTGGCGAGCATCGTGAAAGCCAAGCCCATCTCACTTGGCGTGGGGAGAGCCAAGCCCAGCAATGACGTCCCGTCCGCGAGAGATTTTCCCCTGCCATGCCTCCCCCGAAACATATCGCCTTGGCGCCGCCGTCCTCCCAGCTGCGCTTACGAACACACTCACCTGCTTCATACGAGAACGAGGCTTGAAGCGCCAGACATGCCGCCGCGGTATTAACCATGGACGTGTGCGTTGCTCCGTAGCCACCCAACAGCGAACTTCGCCTGAGGAGTGGATAAACAACACACTGGCAAAGACGCTCACTGCATGAATCCTGGACCCGCGCTGGTAATTGAGATGCTATGCGTACTCGTACGCTTATTAGCACAGCACCACGCTGCAGACGCACCACAACACATTCTTCTTCACCCTTTTCTATTCCCTCTGTTGCCGCGCGCAGCGGGTCCCGCTCGCAGGGAAAGCCCAGGCTTCCACCCCACGATACCCTCTACGCGTACAAGTAGCAGAACCAGATCAACTTGGGGCTTGGGTCGGGCGGTGCGGGTCCAAATCCCGCGCAGATACAATGACATCCGCCCCTGTGTTTGCCCGACAGCGAACCTGCAAGTCTGATCCTGGCCGTGCCCCGGCCTCATCGACGTTGGGAATCGCAGCCCGCAGCCCTCCGCGCCCGGTCCGGGCGGCGAGATCGGCATGGCCAGCTCGTTCGTCCCTGCGGGTACGATCTTGACCGGATGGGCGGGTCGGGAGGAAACCCGAGATGCCATCACCCATAGTCGAGGACACAGCTGCACCGGCGCCTGCGTCTGTGCCTGTGTTAGCACCTCATCTCGCGCGGACCGGACCCGAGCACACTGACTGACTAATGGACCCTAGCCAGCCCCGCGACAAGGCCGTGGAATTGCGACATGATGCCATTTCGCCCTGCTCGCCGTTCCGCCGAGCCGCCTCCGCACAAGCCAGGCCAGCAACAGCTCAAACCAAGCCGGCGCAGGTCAAGCGTCTCGACGCCATTTATTATCCGGGATGCGGACAAAGCCCATCTCCATTTGCCGTGGCCAATCTGCCCATGGCGCGAGTTGCCCTTTTCCCACGGATTGTCCGTACTCCGCTTCTTCCCCCCACGCCCAACTCGCGACCCTGCAGGCAACTCGATGCCCGGGATGCGTCCAGGGTCCACACCACAACTATTCGAGGTCTTGGGGCATCAACGGATCCGGGGCACTGCCGGGCCACACGGCGCATCATCGGCCAGTCCACGCCCCTCTAGGGCAAGGTGTCTTCTCGAGGTGCCCAGTGCTTGCGAAGTAGCTTGGTACAAGCACTAGCTGGGCAGCCCGACTATGGATGAACACGAGTACTCCCGACTCTCTAGGCTGCTCGCGCGCACTACCAGCACGCCTATCTGTACATCCATCAGTCACGGGCGGCATAGGTTCCACGCACGTGGGCGGGCCGGCGGGAGCCCGCGTTACGAGGCACCGGGGCCGACGACACTGCCGGACCTAGGAGCCTCTATTGAGGGGGATCTTCAAGTGCGCCAGAATTCCAGACTACTACGGAGTAGTTTCTCGACGACACCCCAGAGCCAGACTGTGACGGCATAGCTGATGTGGCGCCCAGCAGAGAAAAAAGGCCGCCGCTGTGCCATCCTCCCGCCAAAAAAAAGGGCCGGCCGGGGCTGGGGGGACAAGGACCACCTGGACCCTGAGAAATGTGTCTATTTTCTCATGGGACCCAGAATTAGAGAGTCGAGGCGAAGAAGCACCGCGCTGGACTTACGCCCCCTCCCCGCCCCTCTCTCTTCCCTCGTGATAAGGCGGCGGTTCCACCGGGAAGAGCACACCGGGGGGGGGGGGGGGGGGGGGTCAGCTATCGCGAGAAGGACAAAACCGGCCTGGACCTCCTACTCATACGGCACCAGCGCAGTCTCGCCCGATCCCCCGGGGAGGCCCGATAGGTGAACCGCCGCGGATACCCCGGGGGCCCGTGAGCCCTCCTGGCGGGGTCTCTGGGGCGCTGGGAATAATACCCCCGAAGTCGTCTCTGTTCCTTCGATAGGATCTAGAACGATGAAGCTGATGGGAGTGTGGGGTTTCTTATTTATCGTCCCGGGGGGCGGTCGCCTTGCTTCGCGTCGCGAGGAGGCTCTTGTGCTTTGCGCCCCACGCCCCATCCCCCTTCCCCATGGTCCTTGTGTGTTTGATTGCGAGCACGGGACACCTACTGGCAGTGCGAGGATGAGAGAGCCGGTCCCTCATGTCTACAGCTTGGAGGTGCTCGTGGCGTAGAGGTCGGGGTGAACATGAAAGGGGCGGCTGCGAGTAGATGGCCCGTGGAGCGGACCGTGTTGCTCGTCAGCAAAGGTGCATGTGCCGTGTTAGTAGATAGGTACTTTGGTGACCACCAACAAGACACACCAAGTTACAAGTCACGGATCGCTAGTGTAACAGGAACAGGCCCTTCGGACATTTGAGGCGGGGGCAGCACAAGTCGCGGAGTGGTCGTAGGTCAGGTCAGGTAGGCAAGAGTACGGAGGTACTTTCTCAAGGAAGTGGGCAGGAAAACGGCCCGGGCAAGGTCGGCGGGAATAACCAGACGGGATGGTACGGAAGCGAAAAGGGCTGTCCACGCTGCTACCTCGGGCGAATTCGGGAGGGGGCGACGACGACGACGACGACGACGACAACATCCCATCTTTTTTTTTTCTCTCTCTGCTCTCCTCCCCTCCTGGCCGAAACCCGCTCAAAGCGGAGCCGCGCAGCTCCCCTCCCCCTTGGCAGAGCACGTACTCGTGCGCGCACCGTGAGTCTGGGACCCTGTGCCTGGGAGGGATGAACCCTCCCCGGAAGAGCCGGCGGGCGGGCCCAGGGAGGGGGGAAGGGAAATACATCCATTGCGTGTACTCGTAGGCACGTACGAGGACGACAATGCGATGGAAGAACCAGGGCTGGGTACGGAGACGGAGTAGCCCCGTATCGTGCGTTCTCAGGTCCGGGCCTTCCATGTTGGCGGAATAAACCCCCCCCCCCCCCCCCATATCGTTGCGACGGGCTGGTTGTGGCAATTCTAGTGGGAGAGAGATACCCATCACATCCAGTGTACCTCTACGAATTCAAGATAGGGGTACTCGTACCTCTCTTAGGGCCCTCATGTGTGCGGGTGAAGCGAATCTTGGTTCTTCCTCCCTATTCCCTTCTTACATTCAGGCAAGCAAGCAGCCCATGTGGCCGGTCCCTCACACCGCGGGAGAAAGAAAAGAAACGCGGCCCTGAGAGCTGCGCCTCTGCTCCGGCTTCTTCGAGCTTCCAGGCACGACTACGGGCTGCTGCATGGTTAGGTAGGTACAGAGTACTTGTGCGGGCGATGAAGGGGAGTGGGGAGCCGCCAGGGCTGGCTGGTACGAGTGCACATGGTGATGAGGAGGTACCCTAGCACCCTACCTGGTATTGAGGTCGGACGCACTGGACACGTGGTGTGGGTCCGGGTGTGGGGGTCCCGCAAAAGCGATGGGGGGCGGGGGGACGTAGAGGAGGATGGACATTCCTTTTCCGTTTTGCCCTGCCTGGCACGCCTGGCTGGTGATGACTTTTGAGGGGTTGGTTGATGCCATCAGTTTACATCTGCTCATGCGAGTACTCGCACTCCTCGGCCTCGCTCACAATGGCGTGTGCAGAGAGACTGGAGATACCAGCACGGCGATTTGCCGCCCTTGCCGCTGCCCTTGTGGTGGTCATCACCTCGCCAAGTCGGCACAAGTACCTACTCGTACTACCCAAGGTAGGAGGGGGCCATGTAGGGTTACGTCGGTACCTTGCATGGAGCTTCCCTTCTTTTTCTTCTTCCTCCCTTTTTCAGGCGGCCCGGGGGTTGTTGTGTCACAGTCCTGGCGCGGCAGGTGGCGCAAGGGGCCAGCCAGGGCAGGTGGATGTGACTGGTGACTCTTCCAATGTGTGTGTGTGTGTGTGCGAGCGCGCGCGCCCATCGGCCTTTCTCCCATTTCGTAGGGCCGGGGCAGCCAACCAAAGGGGCACTGGGGAGGGGACACAGAGGCAGGCCCGTGGGCCGGTGGAAGAGGCGATGCCAAGGCGCGGCAGCGACCCCTTGCCCCGACCCGAGCTGATGACAGCCAGGAACCCCGGGGTGATCTCTGCGCCTCATCCAGAATTCATGGATGCGAAAAACTCCTTGCCATCGGTTCCGTTCTTTTACGAGTCCGGAGTAGGCGGCGGGGTTACTCGTACTCATCACCTACATACCTACCTACCTACCTTACCTGCGGAGTGCTTCACCCGCCCTCCGTCTTGCGGAAGGGAGCCGTCCGGGGGTCTGCTGCGATTACGAGCCCTGCCGGGGTACTCGAAGACAACCTAGGCCCGCCATCAATCCGACACCGACTGTTGGCACTCGTACAGCCTCTCCCCCAAGCTTGTGGATGCATTCCTGTGCGAAGCCCGGCCTGGCCTGCCTGGGTGCCAATGCCGGTGCCGAGCAGCCAATATCCGGGCAGTCCGCCCGGGGCGACGAGGCGACGAGGCGAAAACTCCCTGTCCAGCCTCTCGTACGAGCCCACCAGCCTGTCAAACCTGGCCGGGGCTCCGCGGGTGGGTTCGTTTGCACAGGCTTGCGCAACCTCGGCGCCGATGGCGACGGGCGAGAGCATCCATGGTAGTAAAATTCCCAAACACCCCAGAGATAAGCAGCCGCCAATCTTTTCTGGTCGGCGCACAAGAGGGAAGAGGAGAAGGGAGAAGGAGAAGCTACCCCGGGACCAGCGCTCGGTCAGGCTGGACGCGGCAGGATTGCGCCCGGGAAGCACAGAGACAGCGTCACTTTGCCTCCCTCGCCACCTGCACCACGCCGGTTTCGGTTCTGGCAGCGGCCCAGCCAGCTTGCAGTGCATGCCTCCTGTGTCGCCTCGGCTTGGCTCCTCGCCTCGCCCAGGGTGAGGAAAGGCAAGGCGTACCGGGTCGTCGTGCGGTGTCCCCAGGAGGGGAGGGGGCCGCTTCGCTGATTAGTTAGCTCGTCGGTGGCGCGGCCAGAACCTGTGCGAACCATCACCAGCAAGAACGAGAACATGTCAGACCCGCCCCGTGCTAGAGAGCGAGGCTTGGACATGGCAAAAGGCGGCGGCCGCGGCGGCGGCGCCAGCAGCAGCAGCAGCAGCAGCAGCAACGTCGACGCCCGAGCACGTGCTGGGCTCACACCATGATGAGCTCCCCCAGGCATCTCTGCATACTCATGCCTGCCGGCGGGATGCAATATGGCGGCGAGCTAGTGAACGGGGAGCCTCCTTCTCGGTGAGGGCTCGATCCGCGTCCGGTCTGGGGTCCGGAGCCTCGGCGGCCTTGGTTGACTAGGTATGGTAGGTGGCCCGTAGGGCGCGGTCAGGCCTAGACCAACTGAGCCTCCGCCGCCTCCGCCGCCGCCGCCGCCCTATCTTCGTCACCATTCTTGTCTCGGCCCTGTCGCTGCGTGTGTGCGCGAGGTCCGTTCAGAAGGACCCAGGACACGGGCTACCACAGTGACGAGATTGGAGCGGCCTGTTTCGAGTGCCGAGAGGCATGTCCGCGGCCGAGCAGGCAGCCGCTTGCAAAGTTGCCCATGGCGATGTCGAGTCGAGGGCCGCGGGACTCGGGGAGTAAGTACTCGTAGGCCGTCGAGGATGACGAGAGACAATTCGAATAAGGCAGGCCGACGCCCAACTGACGGGTGACAGACACAGCTTGGCATGGCATTGCGGCGGCGAGGGCAGAACATGGATGCGCGTCAACTTAGGAGGTACTCGTACGAGTAGGCTTCGCCTGGTTTAGGAACAGCTAGGGAAGATTCTGGGCATGGCGAGCAGGCAGCTGCTGGTGCGGAGAACTTGGAAGACATCTCACCACGCACGCACCGCCGTGAATGGGGGTTTAAAAATAGCGCCATGGTGTTTGCCCTTGGCAGATTTTCCATCATGGAACGCAGCCGGGTCGCCTGTCGATTCTAAAAGCGCCCGTGGCCAGTACCACCACGAGTACCTACGTACTCGCTCGTACGAGATGTATCCCCTCCGCCTGCCGCTGACCGCCTGCCGCGGAGATGCGATTCTGGCACTCGAGGTCTCCGCTACGAGTTCGGGTCCGTGGCAGAGGACGACGGCAAGCTGCTGGACCCTGCTTCTTTCCCGCCAGGTCTCGGGCTGGCTGCCTGTGGCTATTCGTAGCAACACCGGAGTCGACCTGTCATTCTGGGCGGCGAGCGGCAACGCTTCGCTTCGCTTCGCGTCGACTTGTGAAATACCTAATTTTCCTGCACTCAAGTAGTGGCGAGTAGAAGTCCTCTCGGTGTACTCGCACGGTCTGGATATCCAATTGATCCATGGATGCATGAATGGTACTTGCAGGCAAGTGCCAGCGCAATGGACCTTCCATTTCGGTCCCCCATGTATTCATGACAGGTACGCGTACGCGGATGGGAGGAAAATCCCACGGTGATGGCGGACGGCGACCGTTCGCACGACGCCCGATTCGCCTCTCCATCCCACGCAGCGAAACATGCCAGACAGAGCCCGCCCGGGATCTTTCATGCAAACTCGCCAGTGCGGAGCGGGCGTGCATTGAGCAGATTCGCCTGCTGGGCGGGACGCTTGGACTCGACATGGGCGACCTCAGTTCATGCCCGTCCTGCCGTGGCTTGTTCCGCCGGTATCTCGCGCTTCCGGAGTTCCAAACTTGTACCACAAGTGCCTCTGCTCGTAAACGCACTCGCGCCACCGTAAAGCGGGACGGAGTGTCTGGAGGATGAGGTACTCTGATTACGAGCGCATTTACCCCCACGCTCTGCCCCCCCAGCGGCCTCCAGGGCTGGCTGGCTCTTGCCCTCGTCGCCACCCAATGGATGCAACGCGGGGCCCCGGCCCACCGCCCTGATCTGCGCCTGCCTCGGGGCCTGTCATGGATGAGGCTGAAAACGGTGCGGTCATGACGCCGTCTTTCCGTATCGGCTCCGTCTTGTTGCCCATCCCCTGCAATGCACCTTCAGGGCTCTCGTGTGAGTACCACCTCTCTACCAGGGCTGTCGCTGCTCTCCACGCACTCGTCAGCATTCACATGCGCCTCACATATCCGCCACCTCTGCCGGGTACTAACTGCTTGGATCCCGCCGTCAGTGCTGCCCGTCCGTCTGACGCCGCAGAGCCCCTCTCTCCCCGCGGCTGACCCGGCATACCGGCAGCTGATCCGGCAGGTCGTCGGTCTCACAAGCGGCTGCACCACGCGTCGCCCGCCTTGCCGCCGCCATGGGTCCCGAGCCCTCGCATCCCCAAGACATCGCCAGCTTCGATCTGACCTCCACCCGTACGTAACTGCGCTGAGATCGACCACCCCGCCTCCCGTGCTGGCTGGCCGTCCCGCTGACCTCTACCCAGACCGTCTGCCCACCGTCTCGGCGGCTGAGGCCCTCGAGAGCCTCGCGTCCGATCCCAGCCGCCTGATCCCCTCCGGCCTCCCGGACCTCGATGCTGCCCTAGCCCCCAACGCGGCGACGTCTTCGCCGGCCGCGCCAGCGCCGTCCGGCCTGCAGAAGGGCCAGGTGGTCGAGGTGTGGGGTCCCCCTGGCTCGGGCAAGACGTCTCTGGGGTGAGTATCGCCCAACCCAGCCTTGCCATATGGTCCGCCTTGCTGATCCCGCCCGTAGCGTACAGCTGGCTGTCAACACGCTCGGCCAGGGCGACGGCGTGTTGTGGGTAGGTAAGTAGACAGGCACCTGTAGCGCCCTGTTCCTGGCCGCACGTTTAGGGGATCAAGACCAACATGAGAGTAGACTGTTCATACACTTTGCATCAGCGTCGGGTGCAGCAGATACTGGCCGCTGGCGCAGGTTCGCCTGCGCCAGAAAAGCAGGGGGGCACGGCCACTCCCAGCGACGCTCGCGACTTTGCACATTTCACAGTACCGAGCCTAGCGCACTTCATTGCTCTTCTCTGCAAGCCGACCCCTTCGTGCGTTGCTGACAAGACGTCCCTGATTGTAATTGACTCGCTGTCGTCTTTGGTCAATAATGCCTTTCCGCGCGCTCCAGAGAGTCGTCCAACCCCGAAAGGTCCTGACTCCAGTCGTCCGCCCTTGGTATCAATAGACACCGTTGAGCTGACAATGCAACGCAGGTCCGGGCCCCAGTGCCGCAGCCAAGCGGCTACAGGTTCTCCAGTTCATCACATCGTCGCTGCAGAAGCTGTCTGCTGCCAGAGACATCCTCATCGTCATCCTGTCTCAGTGTGCCACCCGAATGCAGTCTGAGCGCGGTGCGTCCCTGGTGCCCTCCATCAATGCGAATGCGTGGGAAAAGGACATCACGACGCGGTTGGTGGTTTTCAGAGACTGGGTAGTCAGTAGAGATCACTCGGAGAGTGTGCACTTCATTGGCATCCAGAAGCCGCAAAGTGACGAGATGGCCGGTGGGCTCGGCCCCGTCTTCGCCTTCACAATCGAGCCTGTCAGTATCCGGCCCTTCCCCACCACCGCCGAATCTCCATAGCCTATGCTAACGTGAGACAGCAGAAACTCAGCAGTGTTGATCTGGACACCAGCCATCAGCCATCCTTCATACTGACGGCCGCGCCTCATTCGAAGCGCAAATTCGGCGACACGGACTTAACCATTGCCAACAGTGAAGACGAGGACTACGGCTGGGAGGAAGACGATGCGACCCAGATGCCCAGCATGCCGCCTCAGTGGCAGGGGAGCGAGGACATTCTACTCGGCCAGGACTTGGAGGACGAGCTTCAGTCGGGCGATGACGCCTCGTCTCATTCTGCCACCGGGGGATCCAGCCCTTCTCGGCAGCCCACCTCAGCCAGCCCGACGTAGCGCGAGCGAGGAAGCCAGGAGCCACGAATGCCGATATTGGCGCAACTTGGGCTGCTACCCGCTCGGATCAGTAGAGTGTATCGAGTACACACCCGCGGCAATCAAACTCGGGCCAGGAGCTGCTATGGCTGGCATGTGAAACGAACCCAATGTTGCGCTGATTGCCCTGGCCCAGAATTGCTGGCAAGCTCCTGTTCCTCTTCCCTGTTGGGATCCAACGTTGGTGGCCCCGTGTGCTCAGGTACGTGGTTCCCACCCACCGATTGTCGGCCTCTTTTCCCCATCTTTTGCGCCGGGCCAGCGTCGCCGGTCCACCCTTCGGGCCGTTCGCGGCAGAACTGCCTTCGCCTTGGGCGGGGTGGCAGGCCTCGCCTTTCGGCCGCCGAGGCTTCTGCGCGGTACTCCGTACATGTCCTCCACTGGGGCACGGGTAGGATGGGTCGGAAGGCGGCCGTCAAAAATTTTCACGTGCTAACGTGTCGGTGGTGGAGCTCCAGTTGGTTTGTTGAACGCCCAGGGATCAATCAATATTGGCCGCAAAACCCCGGCTTTAGCAGGCTTTAGCAGCAGCCCGCGGCCATTGACACTTTCAGCCTCACCCGTCACCGCCCGGCTGTCTCTACCCTGAGGATCTCTGTAAAGTGCCGATTCACAGCTTGCGCGGATGGCCGGAGGCTGTCCACGGCATTGGCTGGGGTGAAATGCCGCAAAAGGACCGCCCAAAGTAAAAAAGGGGTTTTGACTTTGCCCATGTGGATAGGTCTAGCACAGCAGCCCATCGGCCAATGCCTACTGCTCGTACCTCTTCGGCTTGAGGGGTTATTGGCATTGGTGCGAACATGCCGGTTCAACCTGCTGGCCTTGTATCATCGGACCCGATGCCGGCCGTCTCATGAAAGCCCTACACGCCTCAACTTCCGGCAGGCCAATCCTACCAATCTCTTTCGCGACTCAGTTCGGACACATGGCCAGCCAGACGCGACGACGATGCGTCCAATCTCGGATGGATTGACCTGTATCGTCAGCGCTGGAGGTGCTTGGTTGCGTCGCTGCTTGAAGGAGAGGGCTGGTGGGATGTGACTGGAATCGAATCTGCCGAGAGTCGCCTTGTCGGTGAAAATTTCTTTCCGTGAAACACGAGAGTCAAAGAGTGATGAGGCCGGCTTGCCATCCTCGGCCCGGCTCTCGCCACATCGCGCTCTGTGGTGGTTGTGCTACCTTTTTTTCATAGATCGGACGGCTCCCTTAGCGGATCGACACTCTTCACCGAACTTCGGCATTCAGATCTTGGTGGCGCGCGTCAAAATCACAGCCCTCTTATTATCTAGTGCAGCATCACATAATCAGGCTTGGAATGTGGTCAACCGGGGCCGGAACCGCCAGAGGACAAGCAGGCGGACAGGCCGACGCTCCAGGGTCAGCGGGTTGGTTCTATTTACGGCGTACGTCTACGAGCACTGCAAAACTGCCCGGCTCTTTTTCGTGAAACTGATATGATAAGTACTCTCGTACGGAGTAGATGCAGGCTGATATGCAAGAGATTGGCCTTGCCCAACCCACCAGCAGACATGGGTGGGCTTGGATCAGTCACAACCGACAGAAGCGCAGACCGAGCCGCAGACAAGGCTGCCTCGAAGAGAGAGAATAAAATCTCGTCTCGGTTGTTTCCGAGTCGCGCGGCCGCAGCTGAGCTCGGCAATGAGAACCCGGCCATGCTCATCTACACCCCCCGGGATGCATGTCTCACGGTGGGAAAACGACCTCATAGCGAAAAAGTTGCGAAAACAGGCGGCGTTGGCCAGCGCGTTGGAAATGCGTCTGCCCAGCCTGATTGACAACGGGGCGCCGGACAGAAAGAAAGGAGAGGGGGAAAAACCACGATGCACAGAGCAGGCCTCTTTCCTTCACCACTACCCACCCATCCCCTCTCCTTACACCAGAAAGTGACAGCGCCCTGCCAGTGGTGAAAGGCCCTTCTCCCCTTACCCTTGACAGCCGGTCGGCTAGTTTGCGTGGGGTCTCAGGGGGCGAAAGGGGCCTCATTGGCCGGGCAAGGGGGGGGGGGGGGGATGGGGGGCAAAGCCCGCCACACCGAGGACCTGGAACGGGGAGGGACGACGACGGCGACTGGTAAGGTACGAGCAGAGGAGTAAACCCGGTCTTCCGGTCTCTTTCGTGTCGCGATAGGGGGATCGTGAGGTTTGCGAGATTTTGGGGCCATCGGGTCTTTCTCGACCCCCTCCCCCCCCCCGGTGCTCTCGCCCTTCGCCGGTCTGTCCGTCGTTTCCCTCCGACTTTGCTCCCGTAGCTCTCGTCCCCTTGAGTAGCTGAAGACACAGCCAAGCCCCCGCCGCCCCGCAGAGCGCTTGACATTAGCTGGGTGCGCGTACTCGAAGCCAGGACCGGAAAGTGTCGACTCTGCCTCTCTCGGCTCCGGCCGCGCTGAACCGGGCTGGATGGGCTGTCGTCGAGGAGACAAGAGACAGCTCATCGCTCTCGAAAGGCATGACTTCCAAGTTGTTGTCACTGAGAGAAAAGAGAGAGGGGGTGGCGAAACATCCTGGTGTCCACCAGCCTCATCACGCCTCTTTCTCACTCCAGTCGATACGAGTAGACAGGGCAGGGGGGTGAGGGGGGAGGCTTTGCGAGAGCCCGCGCTACCCCGGTTGCGTAGCCCCCCTTGTGTTCCCCGATAGCCGCGCCGCAAGCCAGCCTTGTGCTGCGCCGCGGCACCGCGAGCGGCCCATCCGTTGAGTCGCGACTTGTGGGTGGTCGGGGGGCTAGAAGGCGAATACGTGGATGGAAAGAAGGCGCCATGACGATACCCTTGGAGACACGACGCCGCGCCGCCCGTTGCACCTCTGGGACCCCCTTTCTACCCCCGGACCCGGCTGCGAGTCGCACGACGCGCCCTGGCGAATGGAAAAGGCAGGCGATTGTGGTAGATATCAGGGAAGTTTGCGAGAAGGGGAGGGATGGAGGGACTGGGGCTGCGTTGGTGAGGGAGGGGGGGGAGGTCCCCACGCCGTCCTGGTTCTTGTGTGGCGAAGAATTCCGAAGCCGGAAAGTGTGGTGCAGACTACATGCAGCAACACATGCGTGGCGGATTCAATACACATAACCACATGGTACGGATATGCGCGCAAGAAAACCACCACCGGCGCGGCACGATATCGCCCGCCGCGAGGAAGGCCTGTGGGAGAGAAAAGGGGGGGGGGGTGCGGGGGGGTGCTTGTGGCTTGTGGCTTGGGCCTGGGCTCGGTTCCTGCGATGACGCCTTCTTTGCCTTGCTCCCAGAGCGCGAGCCGGCGCTGTGTCTCGTGGACTCGTTCGGTCTAGTTTCGTCACTGTTCGTAGGAGAGGGGGGGGGCGGGGGGGGCGTGCTCTGGCTCGGCCTAGTCTTGGCTTCGGAGGGAGTTGAACAGAGGCGAGCTTCCCTTCTGTCGCTCGCGATATAGCACCGGGCTGCAGGACAGGTTGATCACGGGGTTTTGCGAGGGTGCATTGGCAGCGTTGGGGGGAGGGGGCATGGAGGCGAAGAAACTCGGAACTGTGATCAGGGATGAGAAGGAGGGGGGGAGGGGCGACTGTGAAGGGTCTTTGAGACCGGGGGTGCGGACTGGCTGACGGGGCCTCTTGTGAGAGTGAAGCGGAGGACTGGCTGGATGGCCCCCTTCTCTTTCTCTGATCCCCAAGGCGAATCGTGCAGTCGCTTGCCCGTGTGAGCCGTGGCCGGTCCCGGATATGGGGGGGAGCTACTTGCTTCCCGCCAGGAGCTCACCGGCGCCGGTTGGAGCAGAGTCTACAACGGCGGGGAGAGTGCCATGCCCCCCACCCGTTCTGCCTGTCGGCCCAAGTTGGCGATGAGATGCGTACGAGTCGGTTGTTACCGGGACTCGGGCCTTTGTTGTTGGTTCCCGTGGGCGGGCGGAGAGGGCCCAGGAAGCAGTGTCGGGGATTCCAAGTCTCTCAGCTCTGGGGTGATGTGCAACGTGCCTTGTTGACGTTCGAGTCTCGGTATGGTCCTTAGCAGCGAGACGTGCTATTCCTTGGGCACGCTGCCCTTGGAGCGGGTTGTTCTTGGGGCGAGTTGTCCGTGAGGCGAGTTGTCCGTGAGACTGGCTGTTCTCGACAAGCTGGTTGATCATTGAGCATAGACCCTCGCCATGAGCTGCTCATCACCTCCCACCCCGGGGTTCTTGGCCTTCGACGTTAGCTTGGACACCTTAAAGACGCCGGTCACCGACTTTGACGACGGAGTCTATCACGACGCTCACGCCATGTACATAGCAGCCCCTTGACTCCTGCTGTTCGTTCCAAATCAAGAGGCCACACGAAACTTCCACTGAGGGAACCAAAGCTCTCTCTCTCTCTCTCTCTCTCTCTCTGTGCAAAACCCAGACCAGACCAGTTCAGATCCCCTCCCTGCAGTGAGGCGCTCAGCGCAACGACAGGGGGTTCAGAATGCCGACGCCCAACAGCGACAAGACCTGCCCGGGACAGCAAGACGAAAAGTGGCTATATTCGACCTCGCGGTGGTGGTCAAGAGAGCAGCGATCGTAACTTTGAATTATTCCAAAGATCCGTAAACCTCCGTAAGTAGACTCAGCAACTGACTTTACGCAGTACTGGCCGCGGCTCGCCAACGAACATCAGGGGCCCCGGCTTGATCCAGAGTTCCCCGCGTCTCGGCTTCCGTTTCCCGTCGCGATTTGTCGAGTAATTGTAGTACACATTCGTGAGCTGATGTTGTAATGCAGAGTCTGATTCGAGCTCAGGGATAAGTTGTGACAACTGATAAGGTCGGGTTCGTGTTTCTATTTGGCCCTTTACGAAGTCTTGATCAAGCTGCCGCCCCCCCCCCCCCCCCGAGATACCATCTTGTCTAAGAACGTAGGGGCCTGATACACTCAGATCAAGAAGGGGCTTGGTTGAGTCAAGAACGCTCGAGTCGAGTTGTCATAGTGGCCCGCGAGTCCGTGGCTGAACCATGTCACGGTCTTGTTCTGCTCTATCTAGTCCTCTTGGCCGTCAGCGCCTGGGACAACACTCCAGGCTGGAAGTTGAAAAATACGGCTAAATTTTGAAGACAGGGTATCCGACTCGTGAGTTTTAGCATGTACCGTCGAGATGCTTGACCTGCAAAGCTCCTCTTCGCCGTATTGACTCATGACGAATCGATGAAAGTGTAGATATAGAGTGGGAGTGCAACTAGACGACGACAATATCACGTTGAACGTTAGAGCAACGCCCTTTGCGGACCCCGGATTCACACGCTGTTCAGTAAGAGGGAGACAGCATTTCTTGGGGACATATGTATCCCGTACGGACAGACGGGCATGAACGGTCGCAAGGCCCAGACATCAAGCGGATGAAAACGTTCGGGGGCTACTGGATCAAGTGTAAGAGCTGGACACCAATTTCTTGGGTGCTCGTCTTGTAATGAGCCAAGTCGTCCATGTTTTGACCGTTTGATTCTGTGGAACGGGGCCAGCCAAGAGCCCCGGGACGAGGGCGACTACAAGATGAACAGCTATATGAGATTGTGAACCGACCTTAAACTGGGTATGTGCTAAGTCCAGACTCTGCTCAGACCTAGACTAGATAGGCTGGTATGTCGGGGTGGGAATGCTGGCAGATTTCGAAAGATCCGATCATCATTTACCGCTGACCTAGGACAGGGCCGTTTAACGAGGCGGATCACAGTCGTTCATTGTCGATCAACGACCCTTCGCGGTGCCCTTCATTTACCGTCTCTGACATGAGGGCCTGGACCATTGATAAGGTTCGGCTTCTAGTCCGTGTAGGGGCATGGCAAACCGACTGGCTGACCACTGGGTCTGTTCGACTTCAAGTCGCGACACTGATTGTCCATTGGTTGGAGGGCACGTACGTTAAGCACAAGCCTTGGTCAAAGTCATTACGATGACAGAACCAGAGATGACAATGCGCGTGTCCAGATTTTGTCAAGAGCGCACGCCTCTGCACGATCAAAGTCCTCTTCCAGAGTCGTGGCCGCCAGGACGATGGCACCGTTTAGCCGAGTCGGCGGATCAACCAGGGGACAGACCTGCCACGCACGTATTTTGTGTATCTGAGCCCTGTTGTCCTTACATCGCCGCACTTGCAGCTCCGGAGTAGGCTCAGGGATTCCCAGCTCAGAGAGAGATGGAGTGAGATCGCGTCTCGCATGGAGGACGCATTCCCAAGAGCCCGACACAATTATGTCGGCAGATTGGCCAGACGGGGCAGGCCGTCTGAGACACAGTTGCACGTGTGATAGCAATCTGTTTTGCGGAGGCCTGCGGGATTGTGAAAAAAGGGAGAAAAAAGCTGGGGTGGACAATGGACCCTTGGCTGATCAAGGGAATACGGGTGAGGACGTGATCTCCGACCGAGGCCTCGTAACACGGAGAGGTGGTGATGCTCGTCTTCGGAGAGGCCGCCCTTGGCTTTGTGCTGCTGAGACGAGGAGCGCTGCCTTGCGGGTCAGATCTGCAGGAGAGGGCGTCAATAGGTACGTCAAATAGGCACTGTTGCTGCAGATACGAAGTGGACTGCAGGCCGGACGAACGGTAGATGGGGCGCGGAGGCAAGCAGGCAGACGGACAACCGATCGCGACCCGAGTCGAGTGATGCGAGCGCGGCAGGCGGCGAGCCGCGGGAAGAGCAGATCGAAAGAGCGGTCACATAGGAACAAGACTCTGCGGTACGGCCTGATGCGCCAGAGCTCGTGAATGGCCGGTCGGAAGCGAGGGAAATGCCCCAGGTTCGTGTTCAGGTGAGACGGGGCGGCATCATAGGCGGGTGTCTTGGTCGGCATGCGAAGGGGACACCACGTCAGATTGGACAGAAACACGAGCGGGGAGGAGAGGAGCCTGAGCCTGAGCCTGTCGGACGCAGATGAGCGCGTGCGCGTTTACGCATGTGTGTTAGGTACGCGGTGACGAAGACGACGAGGTGGTGCAGAGAGGTGGGCGGGCGGGCGTCGAGTTGAAGCAGAGTCGGCTGTGGAAGGGAGCGGATACGAGTTGTCCTTGGAGGCGTGCCGCCTCGGACACCCAAGGTTCATCGTAATCGAGGTAGGTACCAGCCCGAATGTGATCATCTGGGAAGTACCTTCGATATGCAGGCTGAGATATACCTGAGCAGCATCGGGTCGAGGAAGCGACGATGTGCTCTCGTGATTGCCACTGCCACTTCCTCCACTTACATACTAGGTACGAGTACTCGTACAAGTACCTAGGTAGGCCCACGTCCGTGTCGGGGCCCTCCACTATTCGTACCATACATGTACGTACCTCCTAGAGTATCCATCCACCCAGATACATGTAGGTTGGCATCATGGTACTGAATCGTTCCGGCTGGCCTTTCAATTTGCACGGCCGTATACTCTTACTCAGCGTGGCAGTGTGGCAGCCGGGACGTGTTTATATGCGGTTATATTCATCAGGATCGACATGGGAGAGTGGCTCATCAGCAGCGAATGCGCGGCTCGTTATAAATAGCAGGCACTGCGCCGACCGGGAAATGTCAGCTCAGACGGGTGCCCATTCACAATGCCCCCCAGAGCCATTCCAGCGCGTCCCATTCGCTGGACCTCGAGCCCACCGTTGGCCCCTGCAACTTGTAGTAACGCTGCGAGCGGGGGACTCGGTGATCCGACCCAAGCTGGACGGATCAGGCAGGTGGCCGTCGGCACTCGTTGGACGCCTCGTGGCTCGTTTCGAGTACTACGTGGGTGGCTCCCAGCAGCCTGTGCAGGCAGGTACGAGTTAGGTAGGTTAGGTAGGTGTGTGCCCCTTGGCCCTCCATTGACGATAGCCCGTGTTGCACAAGATCTGAGCAGGGACCTAAGCTGGGTCGGGGTGCAAGCGAAGCGAGCGTTGAACCCCGCCAGGTGTGTCTTCCAGGGCTTCATGTGCGACCTACCTCGAAGAGAGGCTTCTGCAAGCACCGCCATGTCGGTCGTGTTTCTACACGTGCGCCGGCAGCAGCCAGCCAGCCAGCCAGCCAGCCAGCCAAGGACAGGCACTTGCAAGCGTTCAGTGGCGCATCTGTGAAGGATGCACGTGTCAGCCCTGCAGTTCTGCAGTTCTGCAGTCCTGCAGTGCCTCCTCGGACCTGCACAAGCCAGCCCGCCCCGCTGGCCCGCGGTTGCGGCGGGGCGCGGCATCGATTCGATCGCCGGTGGAGGCGCGGATCTTGCTCGTTTATACTCGTACATAGTGTAGGCACTCAATTGCACATCTAGGCGCTGGCAAAGACGCGCCCCCCCCTCCCCCCTCGTCGTGGAGGCTGGAAGATTGAAGGGGACAAGGCGGCAATCTAGCCGAGACCTCCAGCCAGGCTGGCTGCTGGCGACGAAAGGTGGCTCTCGAGCCGTTCAGTGGAGGAACCGTGCAGGTGATACATGACGGATCTCTGCCATGACGACCGTTTCAAGCGCATCGGAAACCGGGAGCCGGAACCTCGAATTGGAAACTTGGAGACCGGGGCCCCCCCCCCCGTGGCTCCCGCCTCGGAAGGCGTTACAGCCAAGGTAGGACCGTCGTCACCACCGTCATGCAGCAGCAGCGGCAATAGCAGACAACCTGTACCGGACGGAGCCTGCCTCCCCGTTGCGCCTTCCACCTGGAAAGCTCAATCGTGAACTCGTACGAGTAGGTACCTACTCCTACCTTAGATATAGGCACTGTACATGTAGGTTGCAAAGTGCAGCTGCGATCTGCAGACGCGCCCACTCAGCCCGCGCGTCCCTCCTGCCGACTTGCAGTCGATATTACTCAGGACGGAAGCCCGACAATGACAGGCCCGTCTCGCCCCCATCTCGGCCTCTCCTCGCCTCGCCGACCTCCCTGCCTGCCTGCCTTCCTGCCTGCCTGCCTGCCTGCCTGCCTGCCTGCCTGCTTGTCTGTCTGTCTGCCTACCTACCTGAACTTGCCAAGGTACTGCACCTTGCCTTACCGGGCTGTCCTCGACTCGTCGGCCTCCTCATATTTTGTTCTCGCTTCCCAATTCCTCCCACCCTCTCTCTTATCTCTCCCGCCCGCCGCCCGAGTCACAACAAGATTGCTCCCAGTGATGCAATGACCTGGCCCGTCGTCCCGGTGAGACATGGCATGACAGACGCAGGCGTTTGAGCTAATGAGGTCACCCACACAACCCTCTCTTCACCACCCCGACTCGTCCTCTTCCTGTACCTGCGCGTGCCTGCGAAGACACTGCTGGCTGTCTTGCGTCCACTCGCCCCCCCGACTTGTCTCGCCCTCGATCGGCAGCCCACTTGCTTGTGCGTCTCGACCTGCGTCTGCGTCTGCGTCTGCGCCTGCGTCGCCTTGCCCGTGTCGAACCGCTGCGACACTCCGTCCGATTACAGCACACGGTGCCACGCCCCTCGGGTTCCCCAGCTGCCCTACCTCGCATGCCCGGCGCCGATCAGCAGGCTCTGTCCGCCTACCCCGGTTTCCAATATCAGGAACCACGACTGCCTCGCTGCTTGGGCCGCTCTCCCTCCTTCCGCCTCGAATCACCACCACCACAGCAGCCGCGCTTCACTTGCAGCACGTCACGTTCACGCAGCCGAGCAGTCGCCCACGACACGGTATCTTGAAACTTCTTCAGCAGCCCAACGGCACACACACCCTCGCCACACACATAGCCTCTAAATTGTTGCGGGGCCCGAGCTTGTTCGCCATGACTGCTCCCACTACGCCATGCAGGGAGGCGTACAAGCCCTTCATCCCTTCTCCCTTGAGCCCACACAGTCTCGCCACGCCCGCCGACTTTAAGAGAGCTTGCAAATCCGGAGCCGTCGTCAGGAAGGTCAGGGCTCCGTTGAGCCCGCCGCAGATTCTCATGAGACAGAAGGCCGCCAGGGCCTTCAGGTCAATACAGCCCCCGAGAACCCCGCGCACACTCCACGCCCCAAGTCTCCTGGCCACACACGGCCCAGCCACCGAGCAGCCGCCAGCAAAGAGTTGGACGCTGCCAGACCACACATCACCACCCAGCACCTGACGGCTGTGGTAGTGGAGCCGGGCCACGACCCTTTGGGCCTCTTTCACCCATTCTGCCCGGCCAGCATTGTGGCAGACACGGAGAAACAGCTGCTGCATCTTCGCCAGCAGGCCATGCTCGCCGACACAGAATACGCGTACAGCTCCGGCCCAGCCCAGGGAGCCGCGGCCGAGCTGTTCTGGAGACTTTCGCCAGCGCGACGCACCATGGCTCTGCTGGCCATCCTGTGCGCCATTGGGGTGTGGGCCATGCTGTACACGAGTCGGACACAGGCGGTCTTGACGAGTACTTTTTGATCGGTGCCGATTCAGGTCGGATCTGCCGCCGCTGCAGCGGAAAATATGGAGTAGGGAGACAGGCTAGTCGCATCGAAGCCACTGGTTGGTGATACAAAAAGGTGAGGAGTGAGGGGTTGAGCCTTTCTCGGCCTGAGATGCCATCTTCTCGGGCGGACCTGCGCCTGGCTGAGATGGCCTTATTTTCGTGTATTTAGAAGCAATGCCAGTGGCAAGCACGGCAGTATCATATCCCGGGGAGGATGTTTCGGCGCAATATGCGGAGCCCAACGCGCGGCCTGCTTGATTTTCATGTTCATTTTCCTGGTCATCACAGACGACCCGCAGGCGCATCGGAGTTAGGCAGGGCATCATGGGCAGTCATGGCTTTCTCTTTTTACTGAATTGACGAATTCGTCGCCGTCAGGATTTCTTGTCCCTGGTGTCGCCTGTGTGCGCGCTCTTGTCCTGGGCGGCCCGGCCCTTGGTGATGGCGTCCTCAACCTGCCAGACGGCGCGCTCGAGCTCGACCTCGAGCTCGGGAATGTCGAGGACGTCGACGACTTTCCTGCCGCTGGCCTGGTCGAGGAGCATGACCTCCGGGGGCGAGGCCGATTCGGCGCCGGCGTCGGGAGGCGAGGGGGAGGCCTTGGCGCCGCTCTCCGGCGCGGACGGCGGCGAGGACGACAGCAGCGGGGTGGAGGGGTAGACGGCGTCGAGGGCGGGGGAGGGGTGGACGGCCAGCAGGTTGTTGTCGAGCAGGAAGCGCAGGTGCTTGCCGCCGGCGATGGCCCTCCAGTGGGACCAGGCGCGGTAGACGAGGTAGAAGAAGGGTAGGTTCGGTATTCTTCGTAAGAGAGGGGGAGGCGGAAGGTTTAGTCTGGCACTTTATCACGGGGGGATAAGGGGGGAGGGGGGCATGATGACATACATGGGGACCAGAGCAAAGGGGCGCTGAGGGGCATGCCGACGAGGCACCAGATGAGGCGTGAGCGGTGCCAGGACTCGCGCTCGGAGGCGAGGGTTCGGAGGAGGTCCGTCGGGGTTGTTGTTGCTGCTGCTGTTGTTGTTGTTGTCGAGGTTGACGGCCCTACCACCCGGCGGAGGCGGGCGAGGGCGGCGGCGGGGTAGACGAGGTCGTTGCGGCCGGCAGCGGCGCCGAGGACGTCCTCCTCGCGCCGGCGGACGGACAAGGGGGGACGGACTTGAGCCCCCACTCCTCGAAGGGGACGCGGCGGAGGGCCCGGTTGCCGCGGTCGGCGACCTGGCGCTGCCAGCAGCGGGGGTCGTCGCGGCGCTCCCAGGAGGCCCACAGGCGGGCGGCGCGGGCGGCGACGCGCTCGGCGACGGGCTGCTTGCCCGCGGGCAGGGCGGCGTCGGCATTGCGCTGGCAGTAGAGCAGGGTGCGCCGGGTCGAGATGGGTAGGAGGAAGATGCGCATCGTGTTCGGGGGGGGGTTTAAACGGGGGAGGGGGTTTGGTTTGCGCCGGGACTTGGCCGAGACGTCCGCGCGCGTGGTGTGTTGAGTGGGTTCAGTGGTGGTGGTGGTGGTGGTGGTGGTGGTGGAAAGCTCAGGGTTGCCGTATTGTCTCGGGAGGGTGACGATGATGGTGGTGGTGGTGGTGGTGATGATGATGGAAAAGATGTGGCCGGGTAATAAGATGCGGAGGCCTCGGAGGGAGTACGCGTAGACGGGTGGGCCGGTCGGTTGAGAGAGTGGTAGGTAGATATCAGGGGTTACCGATGGATAGGGGAGAGAAGAGAAGAGAAGAGAAGACGAAGAGGATTAGAGAGAGAGAAGAAGAGAAAGCAGAAAAAAAAAAAAAAAAAAAAAAACACCCCCCAATGTGAGCGCCGAGCTATGACGGCAGATACTCTTTACCTTGCGCAGTCGAGTCACTCACGCACCCGGGTGGAGGAGAGCAGAGAGCTAGCTTATTAGATAGCTTAGCTGCGATGGCGGCTGCCTCTCGAATGGACTGACAGGCGCGATTGAAGTGAGCGTCGGGAGAGGATAAGCGCGTGCGGATACCGGGAGAGGTGTGCCTGACTACGAGCATTGCATCTCCTTCGCTTCGGGTCGAGTCGAGTCGCGTCCAGTCTACATGTATGATGCTACGTATAGTTCTGTACTGACAAAACAGGCGCCTACTCATACCTCTTTTCCTCGTCTTTTTTTTTCCCCCATGGCACCCCGATAAGAACAGCAAGCCCAGAGGATCGGGAAACTTGGTTGTCGGTGGGGCCGTGCGCGTCATCATCCATGGTAGCAGCGTCGTGGCGATACGCGGCGCTGTCATTGGGTACGCGAATGCGCGCAAGTAGGTACCCTACCTACCACCATCCAGAAAAGTTCCAGCCTACGTACTCGCATACACCTTGCGAGTGCCTGGTCCCAATTCGAGGCTGTCCAGCCGCGAATGCTCTCATCAGCATGTGGCTGGTCGCAGGTTAGGGGTAGTCGTCGAGTTGTGATGGGATCGGGTATAACGAGCCGCCATCCAGTACACTGCAAGTCAGGATGGTTCCCTGGGTACATGTATATGGTACCTACTCGTACGCACGGAGTAACGACTCAGGTGGTGATATATCACTTGGTTGGGCATCTCTATTCGTACCTGTGGCCTCTGCTATCTATCGAGAAGAAAGCCCCGACTATCCTCGATTCAGCATACGGGTTACACTTTGGATCGGTTGACACCATCCCTACAGTATATTGTGCGGCACAGGAACAGGCAAAGGTGATAGAATCGACCCTGTATTCCAACTGCATCGTGTCACTAGCGCCGCTCGCGTGAAACGGGCACCAACCTCACACGTGCCGCAGTCCAGCACCCAAGCCTGCCCATCACCATCTGTGCACCGCCGTTCCGTTCCTTCTTCGGGCACACGATGGCACTGGCATTGGCTTGCGCAAGTAGTCGAGGTCAACTAAGCACGCATCGTGGGTTCGCTGTCAATCGCGGACGGCTCCAAAAAGACAACCCGGACAACTCGCAAGACTTGCGCGGCAGATCTCGCACTCTGTCTCGCCCGTCTCGAATCGTGCCGGCCGTCTTGCTGGTACACAGAAGGCTGCAGACTGCGGATGCCACATCGAGGCTTGGCCAGTGATTCCTCAGCCACGGGTTGCTTGTGAGGGCGGTTCTTCCGTTCCATGCTGCCTGATGATGATGGACTACATGCGGAAACCTGCACAAGTACTTGTACGGAAAGCCATCCAATGGATGTGCAGGTCTGTCCGTGCCTTGTTCTCCCTACAGCACCTTTCGCGCAAAGTCTCCAGCCGTTCGCACGTGGTTCCACCCTCGACTTGCGGCTACCTACCGATACACGGGCTAGCAGGTACAGTCCGTACGGTACCTACCTGTGCCTTGGTAACCGGGGTAGCAGCCGGAGATTAACGGGTCGACAACAATAGGTAAGGTACGAGCTGGGTAGCGCCTAGGTACACCCGTCACAGCCTTTCAGAGGGTGTGTGTCCGGGTACCCGTGGGCCTGCCCTGCTCCTTCCCTTCCCTGTCTTTTACCCACCCGCCCCATCGATCGCCCACTCGCCCACATCGCATACGCACCTCACCACACCACCATCCTCACCTTCGTCTTCACCTTCACCCCATTCGCCTCGCCTTACTTGGTGCTTGCTGCGTCGGTTGTTCCCGAGCACACCTCCCCTCGTTCGGATACCTCGCTCTCGGCCCCTGCCCGATCGACCGCTCACAAAGCCCAATTGCATACATCAGACTTGTAGACATTGCCTCGACCTCGGCCCGCCGTCTCCCCAGCCCCCCGAGACGACACAACCCGGCACGACCGACCTTGCGCCCTCGCTTTCGCCGTCCCCTTCGCCCATCTTCGCGGTGCATCCTGCTCGCACCCCTTGCGCCGCGCGCACAGCTTCGCCGCCTTGCGCCACCCAGCCGGTTGCCTCGCCGTCGCCGGGGGCCACCGCGCCCCGTCCCGGCTCCAGGCTGCCGTCACTGCCGCCGCTAGACGCAGACGTTGTCGACGCCCGCCCTTGTCGCAGCCACGCCCACGCCCGCCCGTCTCTGGATAATGCCCCCGTGCCTCTCCGCCCTCGGCTCAGTTCCGCGCGCATTGCACGCCTTCCCCGAAACCTACCCCTCTCCCAACCTCGGCCTGACTGACTTGAGGGAACCGCGGCCATGAGCAGGCCCGACCATGCTTCCCTCCGCGCCACCGTGCCGGCCTGGGTCCGGCTGTACGACCCGGAGCTCCACGGCCCCCAGCCCAAGACTGAGCAGCCCGACGGAACCAAGCCCGACGACCCTTCTTCCACCTCCGCCCCGCGCCAAACCGCCGCTGCCCCATCCAACCCGACTCCTTCTTCTCACCCGATCGAGGAGAAACCGCCCGCCGCCGGCCTGAAGCGCCGCGTCTCGCGCGACGGCTACGTTCATTGGGTAGATGAGCGCCAAGAGCGCCGCCGCCACGGCCTGGCCTCGCGCGTCCCCGTCTTCATGCGCAAGCGCGCCGACCGCCCCGGCCGGAGGTGGGACCACCTGCGCACCGCCGAGCCCGTCATCATGGGCCTGGGCTATCGCGACCCGCGCGGCGAGGAGCCCCGCGAGCGCTGGCGGCGCTACATTGCCGCCTCCGCCTACGGCCACGACCCGGCCGAGGACTGGCGCGTCTGCGGCCAGGCCGCCCTCGACGCCCAGATGCCCGGCCTCGCCGTCCCAAATACCGCCACCACGTCCAGCAGCAACCCGGCCGGTGTCTCGGCTCTGTCGTCCTACGCTCCCGGTGGCGGCGGGGGAGGCCTGCACCCTCTGGACCCCAAGGCCAACGGCCACCACATGGGTCGTCGGGGCCGCCATCGCGCCGCTCTCGGGTTCAGCCGTTTCGTCCTCAAGCACCCCATCGCGCCCCTCATATTCCGCCTAATCGTCCTAGCCACCAGCATAGCCGCCCTCGTCGTCGCCGTCGACATCTACAGGACCCGGCGCAGCAGCAGCGGCGGCAACCCCGAGCTGTCCCAGGCCATCTTCGCCATCGTCGTCGACTCAGTCGCCGTCCCCTACATCCTCTACTCGACCTGGGACGAGTACACCAGCAAGCCCATCGGCCTGCGCTCCCCCTCGGCCAAGGTCAGCCTGACGCTGCTGGACGTCTTCTTCATCGCCTTCAAGTCGGCTAGTGCCGCCTTGTCCTTTGAGGCCCTGGTATACCACGCGGGCGACGGCTACGGCCACGACGAGGGCGCCGCTGCGTACGGGCTTCACCTCGCCCGCAGCCTAGCCGCCCTCATGACCATCGGCCTCATCTCCTGGATCCTCAACTTCACCATCAGCGTCTTCCGGCTGGCCGAGAAGCTGGGTGGGCTGGACCACCACGGCCGCGACTGGTGACCAACGGGGGGGCAAGGAGCTAGGGGAAAGGGGGGTTTGGATGGGTAAACGAACGGTCAGGGAGTTAGAGGGCTTGGGCTTGGATGTTCGGGTCAGGGGGGGATCTGCTTTTTAAGCTAGCGAGCAAAATAGATGCCACATTTGTTTGTTTTTTCAAGAGTAATACCACGAGCACGAGACGAAGGGACAGGGCGACGGTTCTTCTCGGGAACATGGATCGATGCCTAGAGGGTTTGTTTTTCGGCCAGACACGATTTCGGTGGGCGGCAAGGAGACGAGTCTGAAGACACAAGACTCTCACGCGATAGAGGGTACTGTTCTTAACCCACGCATTTGCTTTGTAATATCTCATATACAGGCATTAGTATATACACCAACGAGGTCCCAAGCTCTGTGAATCTCGACCAAAGAAAAGAAAAAGAAAAATCAGTACAAGTTTTTTCTTTTTGTTGCCCCCCAACGCCGCGCAAGTGTCCCCCAGATTCATTACCTGCCTTTCCTTTCCCCCCTGCCGCCCTCTCGTAGACTGTTCCCCGCATCCCGCTTCCCTTCACACCATGATGCGCCTCAGGCCCTCGGTGCCGCCCAGGACCCTGCGCCCGGTGACGGCGCAGCGCCCGCGCCCGCTCTCCCACCTGCCCTCGCGGCTGGCGCCGCCGCCGCCGCTGGCCATGAACTCCTCCTGCAGCGGGTGCAGGCCCTCGACCCACCGGTGGATGCAGGCGTAGCAGTAGACGACGCCGGTCTGGCAGGCGGTCGGGGTGGCCATGTCGTCGCCGCAGATGGGGCAGAGGCCGAGTCGGCGGGGGCGGGGACGGTGAGGATGGCAGGAGGGTTGACGCGGACACGGGGGCCTTTTCCGCCGCCGCCGCCGCCGCCGCTTGTGCTTCCTCTGCGGCCTCTTGTTCTCTCCCTTCTCGCCCCTCCTCTTGTTGTTGTTGTTGTCGGTTGCTCGTGCCCGCCGCGTCCGGTCGTATCTTTTCCTTCTTCTCATTCTCTTCCCCCTCTTGCGAGGCGGCGGCGGCGGCGGCGCTGTCCTTCCCGCGCAGAAGAAGCGCCGGCAGCCCCGAGATCAGCGGCGGAGGCAGCTCGAGGTTCTCCGAGGCCTTGCGGGACAGCTGGCGGGCAAAGTCCGAGGCGTACCACCACTCGAGGAACTTGAGGGCGAAGATGCTGGTGGGCAGGAGCAGGGACAGGCTGGAGAGCAGGCGGGGGCCCGCGGTCCGGGGGTCGAAGAAGGACGACCTCCCCGCTGCCGCGCCGCCTGGAGAAGAAGAAGAAGAAGAAGAAGAAGGGGAAGGGGAAGAAGGCTTCGAAAGGGCCTCGATGGCCTGGTGGTCGGCGGCGGTCATGCGGCGGACGCGGGTGCCGATCAGCCACATGAGGGGGTGGTGGCTGCGGGAGCTGTCGAAGAGGTAGGCGAGGTTGAAGGCCAGCACGGCCAGGCCGCACGAGGCGTGCAGGGCCGGGTAGACGCGGCGCAGGAACCAGCGGTAGGCGTGGGCCAGGCGCTGGCGGGCCGTCGGGTCCGCGGGCAGGCGGGCCCGGGCGGAGCCGCCGCCGAGGAGCAGGTCGCGCTGGGCCTCGACCTCGTGGGCCTCGTCGAGGCGGCGCTTGATGTAGGGGACGGCGACGAGGGCGAGCAGGTTGCGCAGGACGTCGGCGCGGCGGAGGCGCAGGGCGTGCCGCAGCTGGCCCGGGCTCGCGGCCTGGGCGCGCGGCGCGTCGGCCGCGATGGCGCGCTCGCGCTTCAGCCCGTAGAAGGCCTCGGTGAAGGAGCCGCCGCGGGTGCGCAGGTAGTGGCGCTCGACCAGCAGCTGCAGCAGCGCGTACAGCTCGTCGAACGAGTTGAGGACGCGCAGCAGGTGGCGCGGGTAGCGGTGCGTGGCGACCGTGAGCAGGTAGCGCAGCGTGGGCGGCAGCAGCGACGACAGCTGCTGCTCCGACAGGAGCTCGAACAGCGAGGGCTTGCCGTCGTCAAAGGGCCCGCGCAGGGCCGTCACGAACTCCATGGCTGCGCGCCGCCGCGAGGAGGGTGGCAAGGTTGTATGTAGTGTTCCGTTGCTGGGCTGGGCTGGGCTGGGCTGGGCTCAGATGGTGCGAGGCTGCTACATGTCCATTTGCGGGGGCGTCATGCAGCCGGGGGCTATGCTGGCGGTGCTGGCTGTGGACGGTGTCGTGTCGTGATTGATGGGAATCGGGCCTGGTGGTGGTCGTCGTCGTCGTCGTCGCCGTCGTCGTCGCGAGGGGTGTTGTGTGTGCGTTTGTGTGGAGGGTGGAGGGGAGCTGAGGAACGGGACCGGCGATAGCAGCAATCCTCGTAGCACCTGCAGTCAACGTCACTTGCCGCTTTCGCCTCTTCGGGCAATTCTGGGCTGGTTTGCCGAGGTTCGGCACCGGGTCCGCGTCGGCCGGCGGCTGAGCGGGTTCGTTCGTGTACGAGAACTCGTACACCACGTGCAGTCAGGAATAATGTGGCACTTCCACAGCCCCTGTAGCTGCAAATGCCCCAGTAGACGTTGTGTACTTAAGTTCATTCATTAGGTACTCATACTGCGACTGATGATTCTGAGTAAAAAGTCGACAAGGGATGACCATATTTCAACCTCTTGCAGACTATCCAATTCCCATCGCTTGCTGCCCGGCAGCTACATTGTATCCGTGAACCTCATGCTATTTTTTTGAGATGGCGTGACGATCGCTGTGCTGCACGCTTGCGCCGGCTATGATCGAAGCGGAGAGAAGTAGAGGCTTTCCTTAATATTCAACATCATGCCCCAAGGACTCCAGCATTTGTGCATTCCTGTTTCGCGTAGCAAAGCACAAAACACCTTGATCACAACACAATCGAGTACTCAGGCATCGTTACCGTGTGTCCCTCCCCTTCGATAGCTTTCTTAGTGTTGCTAGATGTTGAAGTCGTGCATGGAATTGTCCGAGCCCGTGAGATCGTCCGAGTCCATGGGATCGTCGTCGCTCGCGGAACTCTCGTCACCAACGGAATTATTAGCAACGCTTGAGGTATTTTCCGAGCCAGTCGTCCAGGGTCCCCACCCCGTGAGCATCTGGTGAACCTCCTTCATCGTGGTCGTGAGACTATCCGAGATTTTCCAGTATGCTGAGGCGCCTGTCGGTGCTATAGGGTCGAGATTCCTAAAAAGTCACCGGCAAGAACCGATTTTGTTGCTCATGTAAGCGCCGCATGGAACACGTCGTGCTGGAGAAAGCACTGGTCATAGGGAGGTGAACTTACGCGTCAAACCAGTTACCCAGGACCCCATTGGCGCTGCGAAGCCCCCCAACTTGGATGCTCTCGCTATTCCAGCGCGATCCGTCGGGGACGTAGCTGCACGCAGTCCAGCGGACATCGCCGTGCTTGGTCAACCGCACAGTTCCTAGCCATTGGTTTAGGTGAGCAGGCGGGTTTCATCCCCAATCGCGCGGTATGCTCAATGCGATGTGGACCCACGCACCTTTAACCGAAGTCTTGGGCATTCTAGCCAATTCAGCCTCGTCGGCGAGCGTCGTTTCGTCGACTTGGAGCGCCAGCGCCTTGCCCTCAAAATGGGCGACGGGTAGAGCCTGACCGTCTTCGGGCTTCGGGGCGGACATACCGGTCACCCACAACTTCATGGCGATGGCACGCATGGTCTGCAGCTGCATGTTGACAACGGGACGCGGCACGTTCTCGCCTGGCTGGCTGTTGGGGGCAAAATTGTACGCGTAAAAGTGCTCCCAGTTGAGGAAGCAGATGACCCGAACCCAGATACCCGTGATGCCATACGGGTCTTCGGCGGCGGGCTGTGGCTTCGGGATCGGGGGAGGCTGCGCCCTCTGGTGCGGCGGCGCCGTGCCGTTCTGCTTATTGAGTGGCCGGTAGCTGCTGGGCCAAGTGCGGGAGAAGGGCTTGGGGAAGAAGGCCCTGTCCATGGGGAAGAACAAGTCTCTGGCGCAGCGGATTTTCTGGCCGACAATAATCATGACAGCCTCGACCATCTCCCAGTCGACACGGTCCGAGCCGTCGCGCATAAACGGCCCGCGGCGGGTCAGGGGCGTGTACTGGCGCAGATCGTAGACCTTGGAGCTGGCAAAGGGCCCCATGCGGCTGGACCGGGTGCGGAAGCCGTCGCTGTGGGCAAATAGAATAGGCACGCCGTAGAGACAGTGCAAGTGGGCGCTCATCTGGTGCATCGCTGCCCGCGGGGCCGGCGTGCCCGTGCAGCCGCTCGCAAACTCGGCGCGGGCCCGCTCAAAGATCCGCGACCGGCATAGGTAGACGCGCCGGTTGGCCCCGTCGACGAAGAGGCGGCGGAGCGCCTTTGCGTTGCGCGACGTGCCATGCGGGGTGCTGGCCGAGGCATTGATCAAGAGGGACGTGATAACGCGGTAGACAAGGCCAATGTCGCACCTCTGGACACGAGAGGGCACCGAACACCGAGAAGACGATCAGTCGAGCCGGGAAAGGGCAGTGAAGCGCGGCAGGGAGGAAGGACGGGTATTCCGGCTTACCATGAGCTTGTCCTCGACCGTCTCGCCGGGCCGGCAGAGGTTCTGGAGCCGAACGAAGTCCTTGAGGGCGTTGGGCCAGTCGAGGGTGGCGGCGGGAGGGGGTCGAGGCAGTTGAGATAGACATCGCGGAAGAGCAGGTCGTTGCGGGTGACCATGGCGTGTAACAGGCGGCAGACGGCGGGCACGCGGGCCAGGTCGGCCGGGTCGACGTAGGAGAGGACATGGTGGAGGAGCTCCGGCGGCAGCTGGGTGAGGAGCATGTCTGATGGGACGCGGAGGGGCTTAAGTGGCAGCGGGATTCATAATCGAGGCCGGGCTGCTAGTGCGAGTCTAGAGATCAACATGGGGAGAGGAGAGCAGGCAAGTAGTTAGGGAAGAGGGCGACATGGGGTGACGGGGCTGCCGGTTTCGAGTGCAAGCCGGCTTGAGTCCAGTCAGTATAGGAGTGAGTGGGACATGGGGTGCCCGGCCGCTCTATCAAAGTATCGGGTGTAGGTCCAGTAAGGTGTGTTGATGTGAAGTGGTAGGGCTTCGGTGCAAATGGTCGGGAGGGCGTGGGTGTGTGCAACTGGTAGAGCAGAGATGGGAAACAGTCCCACGGTCCGATCTTTGGTCCGAGAAGCAAGTAGCACATCCCATTCAGTTGGTTGCGGGAATCTGGAATCGGATGACCGCTGGAGGAGGCACGGAGTGAGGCAGGAGCGGAGGCGGCACCCAGCCCAGCCTAGCCTAACCCAGTCCCTTCCAGTCCGCGTTCCGCCGTCCCGGGCCTCTGCTCCGAGAATCCGGGGTTAAGCAGCGCCATTCCGGGCACCCGCCGTCCCACCCGCGTGCAAGCACCCGCCTTCATGAGGAAGGCACGTCCTGGGTGGGAGCAGTCAAGCTTGTATCCAATGCAATGATGAAGGTACTTACCTAATGTACCAATGGGACGACCTACATGTACCTAAGATACCTCATTTTCCCTGCACCTACATGGACATGTCCATAGATGTGTATTCCATCCGCATCCATGGGGTATGTAGGAGGTAGGTAGATACAGTTGAGCTGGAGAGACGACGCGGGATCATTGGATGTCCAACGTGCTGAATCCATCCATAAATGGTCTGCTGTCCATTGGGTAGGGTATCCTGACACCCAGGCGCCGACTTACACGGTTAGGATGTACTTGCTCCTAGCTACACCACACAAGACAAGACCCGACAGAAAGCTATCCCATGAGTTGACCCTCGCCGTGATCCCCTCCACTTCCACACCTCAGCACGCGCTCCAGGTCCCGTGTCGGCATCAGCTATACCGTTGCCGACATTGACTTGCGATTTCAAATCCCACGCAGGATCGACCTTGACAGATCTCCCCTCGCCTCAGTCCCGGTCTCGGACGACCCGGAGTTAACAAGTCCGAACCGCGCTTCTCCCGCAGCCGCATGGCCACGCCACTTCACACACACACACACACACGCACACACAGCTTTTTCAACCCGAAAGCCAAAGCCGCACAAAGACTCCATTTGCCCCTCCCCCCGCGACCGCGCAGAAATAGGACGCCTCGCATCGGCTGAAAAGGGGTCCAAGTTAACCTGGTCAGTTGAGCCCCTGCCGCGGCGGCCCGCCCATATGGTGGTACATTGTCACGCACTCTGCGCCACGCTACGGGCAGGGAAGGGTCCACATCCTCTCACTTCGCCCGCTCAACCTCCCCAGCTTCATATACTGTCAGCCCGGCCTGGTAACTAACCCGCTACGTGAGCGCCCTCGCGGCCAGTCGCGTGTTGTTGCACGGAACTTCGGAGGCTGAAGCCCTGCGCGGGGGCGGGGGGAGTCCGGCGTTAAGAGCCCAGATCCGGATCGCGCGTCTTCCTCCCCCATCAACACCACCACTGGCCGTGGTCGGTCTCGGCGGCGGTCGCCCTCCCACTTTGTTTCTTCCGAGAAAGAGAGAGGCTGTGTGGATCTTGGGTTTCTCATGCAAAGGCCAAAACTGTGGACATTTCACTCTGGCCCGTGCGGATTGCCGTCCGCTGTTCTTCTTCCGCCGTCCGAGACGCAATAGCGAAAGGCGCGGCCCCACGCCCCCGTCAATCAGCGGACTTTTCTCTGAGCCCTACTAGGTTGCCCCCTTCTCCATCCTCCGCCTGGGACATATTGTCGCGTTGAACTGTGAGTATCGACAAAGTTGGGGATCATTTGGTTTGCTGCCGGATTCGGTAGACCTGGATAACGCGGCTCTATGCCGCCAATGGTCAACCGTAAAGCCTCCGGCTTGAACGTGTTGGCTGTTTACACATGTGGCTTGACGGTTACGTACTCGGAACTACACTACTAAGATGGGTTTGACTCGCCATTTCCGACACTCTTCAATTGCAGCATTTCGGTTTCCTCATTGTGGTTAATTACACGTCCTAATTAGATTGAGGGTCGAAATAGCGAAACGCCGCCCCTGCTCTATAGCAACTCAGACTTCTTGTGGGTATCGAAAACTTAGCAATGTCGTCGCGACGTAACCCGACACTTCCCACCATCCCTCCATCTATCCCCAGCACCAGAAAACCCATGCCCAGCCTGTGTAGACCTGGGCAGAAACCTAAAATGTTCGATCCCGTGTCTCCTCGCGCATGAGATCCCCCCATCATGGTACATTGCTACCCCAGTAAGCATATCGGTCCCCTCATACCGTTCCGCCTGTGTTGAGATGGATGCAGTTCCGCAGCAAGTTTGCACCTTCGTGCAGAAGCTCCCACCTGGTGCTTTCAAACGAATCACGCAGCACCATCAGCAAGGCGCTGTTTTGATTCACCCCTGAATACTCTTGAGATCCTCTGGTGACTGCACGCTCCCCAGCCTGTGGAGGTAGCTGCGCATCTGCCCAACCTTCTCCGCATGCGTCGTTGGCAGCGGGATGTGGCTGCAAGGACCCTCCAGGGCATACCCATAGCACCAAACAACCAATGCTGCAAAGTAAAGGACCCAGGGACGGTTCAGTAGCACGTCGTCTCTGGCGCAATACTCTGTGATCCCCAGGTCCCCGTGCGACTCGGTCCGTCCCAACCCAGGCGCCAGAACAGAGCACAGAAAGCTGAGGGCGTAGTACGTCGCATCGCGGGCCTTAGCCGAGGGCGCCCATACCTCCTTCATTCGTCTCTGCGCACTGTTCAGGTCGGGCTGCCCGATCGCTCTTCCCAGCAATCGCTTGGCGCGAGCAAAGATTTGGCAGTCGACAATGTCCACGTGCATGGCCATGTGCGCCAAGTGATGCAGTACGGTGCGGCTTTCAAAGACCACGTTGGCCTTGTTGCGCCTGTCGTGGCCGTAAGGGTCGGCAAAGACCTCAGAGCGAGCCAGCGACTTGTCGAAGTCGGTCTTCCACGAATCAAACGCTCTCGTCAATGTCGAGCGCCACTTGTCCCGTCCGCCGAGAGCTGCGGACACGCCCAGCGAGTGGACTTGAAGATCTCTCTGGTTCATGTGCCAGCTGACGCTAAGAAGACCGGCCATGAGAATCTGCCGGCCAAAGGTATTGGTCACCACTTCATGCCCCGCCAGAGTCCGCTTGAGCCCTTCGAGGAAGGAGATGGCTTTGATTCCCTCGCTTTGCAGCCTCGAGTCGATCCTCCCGACCTCCGCGCCATTGGCAGCTTTCCAGAGCTTGTCGTCGCAAGGAAGAGGCAGTCTCATCTCGTGCGCTACCATGACGGTTGAGTGTCCAAACATTGTCGCATGGATCGAGTCGATCAAGAAAGCTGCAAATGCCGTGCGGCGCGTCGTCTCGTTGATGATCCAATGGTTCCACCACTCATCCGGCTGGTTGGCACCAGCAGAGCTGTCGCGTCTATCGTCGCGGGGTTGGGTGGCGAGTCCAGCGCCGATTTGCCAATCAGAGATCGGCCCCGGCGCATCAGGGTGATTGTCGTTGCGTGGTGAATGTGCGCCCTTTCATGCAGCTCCCGCGTTGAGTACATCTTTTCGTAGAGTTCCAGGAGGATCACGGCCTGGAACGCCCAGAGCTTGGCCGGTGGCCTGAAGCTCACGTCCATGAATATCTCCCATCGGAGATGCCATGCCAGGAAATTGGAGAGCTGGGCACCAGCTCTTGTGACTTTGTGGCCGTGTGTCCTGTCCAAGCAGGCTGACCCTATCGACATGACGGCCAGCAGCAGCAGTGTGGGGGTGTTGCCCGGCGAAAATGTCGGTTTGTGCAGAATCGGGACCTGGTCACTGAAGTGCGCCCAATACGACCCGATGTACTGCTGCATCATCTTGCGGCTTAGCATGTGGTTCTCATCGCTTCGGTCCCCCGACAGGATGATGTCTCGCTGGCGATCCACCGGGGCGTGATCCGACTCGTGGAAGCGATCCCTAATGTATTCGTATATCTCCAGGCTCTTCTCCTCGGACAGGAGAGACTCGGGGGGTTGGCGTCCAGCAAATTGTTGACAGCCATAACTTGCTGCGGTTGATTGGCGTGGGGAAAGCCGCTGAGAGATAAATGATCGGCACCCAGATAAGGCATGCTGTACTGTTGCTGATTTTGGTCGCCATAACTGGAGGCTAGTTAGCTCTTAGCTTTGGGGATTTCGCGCTGCATGAGACTTACCCGGCGTACTGGGTATGTGGCAATACGTGCCCCATAGTAGGCGACCCAGCTGCCGAAGTCGTGTTGAAGAGATACGCCACAAAGTCTTCTGGAATGGAAATGTAGGGCGACTTGTTTTGGAACCCATCACTCCCAAAGACCGGTATCGTGGTCTGCGCTGCCATCTGGTCAAGCAGCATCCTCTCCCCCGATGATTCGGCGTGGGACTGGTCGTGGAAATCCCCAGACGTCGTGGGGACATAGCTGTGTCCATTGTCATTCGTCATCGCAGCTGTGCTGGTGTTGGCATATTCGGCGGGTGGCAGAGTAAAGGGAGGGAAGTTTTGTTGTGATACGAACGGGGTCGTGGTGGAAGACTGTGGCGTGTTGATGGGCTGAGTGTGGTAGCCACTTTGCTGCGTAGAGATAGGAGACAAAACCCCATAGTTGCCGCTGCTTGTTTGCCCCGTGGTCCGGTGCGCCGCGGCGGGCGATTGCTGTGCGTGCTGCGTTCCGTTGAAGCCGCCAAAGCCTGACTCCTGGTGGCCATACCCAGCGGCATTGTTATTGCCGAGACCAAAGGTAGATGGCGGGGTGCTGTCCATAGGCGTGAAAGGCCTCCCCCCGACGTCCTGGGGTGATCTATACTGCGATTGGCTTTGGAGTCTGCTGTAGCTGGTGGCCGAGGGTCTGTGCCCTTCTGGGGAGGCGGAGCCGCCGACGGGCAGGTGAGGACGCGTTGCGTCTGGCGAACCCTGGCCGATGGACTCCCTTCGACCCAGAGACGAGTTCTTGGCGGTGTGGCGGTCCATATGACGGTTGCACAAGTCCTGGCGCACAAAGGTCCGATTGCAGTCCGGGAAGTCGCACTGGTAAATTTGCTTGGGTGAGTGGTTGAGCTGGTGTCGGTAACTAGAGGCCTGTTAGCAAAGTTCGGCGACCCATCCAACACAACCCTCAAGACCTACAGATGCTCGGCTCTAGAATAGCTCTTCCCGCAACCCTCTGTCGGACATTCAAACTTCTTGTCGAGGCCTTTCCTGCTCCTCCGCCTCTTCTTCGCGGCCGGGCCCTCCTCCGAATTGGACGTGTGGCCGTCGCCAGCTTGGTCGCTGACACTTCCCTCGCCAGGTCCGCCATGGGAATGTTTGTCCATGTCGTCGTCTTGCTTCGACGCCTGCGGTGGTGTTGGTTCCTGTGTCTGATTCATGTCTGGCGCCGTGGGTGCAACGTTCCTCGATATCTTGATACTGTCGGGCTGGGCTGTCAGAACCGAGGTCATGTTCAACCAGTCTTCACGTCCATGTCCGGGTTAACAAATATCAGGGCCAGCGCCAGATACCTCCGCCGAACCGGAGGTGGTGGGACTGGGGCAAGACGACGAGTTGCAAACTGTGCCCCGGTATCGAGCTCCTGCTCGGCGGCCAACGCAGACTGCAGCGAGACAGTCCAGAGCTCCAAGCCTGGGTTGGACAGAGTAATCCAACACCAGCACTCCGCAGATATTTGGAGGTGACGCGCAGAGGGATGCGAAGGAGTCGCTGTTCTCCGACGCGGCTCGAAGTGCCTGGGGGATGCGTGGATGGGGCGGCAGTGATCCGTCGTTGCGCTGTTTTCCCCGACCCAATCGAGCTGGGTGTCTATGCCAGATACCGCAGTGGCTGGTGCAGCAGGTCGTCGTCTATGCACCGTGATACGCTGGCTTGGGGTGAGACAACGCGGGGACGATGCAGGCCAAGCGTGCAGGTGGGCAAGGGGGCCAAAGAATGCGATCTGAAACTCTACGTTGCACACAATTGTTCAGTCGCCGACGAGATGGTCTGGTGGCAGCCGAGAAGAGATGTTAGTTTGGATAAGCAGCCGGGGTGGGTGGTGAGGCGGTTTTTGTATGGCGGAAAAGGTTTACGGGCTGGCTGGCCACTGTCGCCGCCGCCGCCGCCCAGGACCAGATCCCCGTACAGCATATGCAAGCGAAGCCGCAGCGTGCCGCAGGGTGTGGATTACCGGGGCCTGGTGCGAGCGGGGCTGCATGAACAGGGGGCCCAAGGAGAAGTACGCGCTTGCTCGTGAAAGTGAAAGGCCAAAAGACAATGGCTTTGGCGGAAAGCAGTTGACGACTGGGAACGAGGGGAGGAAGGGCGCGAGCGCACATAGGGGAGATCGGGCTGGTTATCAGATGCCGGGCAGGATAGGAAAGTCGACAACTGGGAGGAGGCGACAAGCAATCCTTGGTCTCGCGGGCGAACGGGCTGCCCCGTGCGGTTCCATAATAGGTGGCTCTCCCGTTAGTCCTTGCGATCGAGGCGCCGGCACCTGCTGGCGTGGTGGATCGCCGACGGCGCCTTTGTATCCATAGATTGATGGCCGGCACAAGGTGAACGTGAGAAGCGTGGCGGCGCGCAAGTGCGCGACTGTGCGCAACGGGGCGGATCAGGGTCCTTTGGCCCAGCCATTTCTCTTCGGGGCCAGCCCCGGTCCCCTGCTAGCCGCAGGGCAGGGGCAGAGATTTAGGCAGACGAGGCATTTAAAGATTGACATGCGACAATGAGGCGCGACGGGGCAGGCCAAGGTGAAGATCAAGGTGAAGAAGTGAAGCAGGCTGGACAAGATGACCGGCGATCAACAGCCTGTGATGCGCCGTTGGGCGATATGGCAAACCACTCGGAGAGAGAATCGTGGCGCTCGGACCAAAGCACTTGCTTGCTCCGTACACTGCTGTTGCACAAGACGTTGACGAGGCAGGCGAGGGCGGCACTGGCGCTGATTGTGCAACGGATTCTCGGTTGAAGGGGGGCCGGGGACGGCAGACTGACAGCGGACAACACGTGCGCGCGTGCGCGGGGAGGGACTATGTGGAAGCTTGCGTACCTGGCGGGCTGAGTCTGGCGGCGTAGTCGTGTTGAACAATGATGAAGCAAGCCGGACGGGAAGCCACTGGCCGCGGTACCCGGGAATAGGCAGCGCTGTATAAATAAATGGCTTTGGGCTGAGATGGGCGCAAGCCGTGTGGGTGCTGATCTGGGAGGGCGAGGGCGAGCGTCTGCTGGTCGACCGACCCAGTCCGCGTCGGTGTGCGTATGGTGCTTGCTATCTGGATGTTGCCCCCCAATTTGCTACCGGCCGGCGTGCGTGCGGGATTAAGCGAGGGCGCCCAGGTAGGCAGACAGCCAGCGGCAGAGAGGGAACGAGAGAGAGCGCGCGCAATTGCGGTCCGGGGGACTGGTCGCTCGTCAAGAAGACGTCGTGATGAGGCGAGAGTCACGGGATGTCGGTCGTCGGCCCAGCTGGCGACGTCGCGATGTTGTATACGTGCCGTCGAGGAGAGTCAGTGGCATCCGAGGCCGCGTTCTAGAATCCAAGCACTGTCCAGGCAAGAACAGGATGGATGCGAGTGTGTGCAGTGGACGCGGCGGGCGGGCGGTAGAGTGGGGGTTCTGCCTGTGCCTTTTAAATGATCGATCCCGCTTTCCCACCCCGACCTGCATCCTCAACTCGTACCTGCCCGACCTCCACTGCATGGCCCAGTCCACTCTCTGCCTCCTAGGCGTACCGGTACAGTACCTTGGATCCAATGAAACCTCCTCGCAACCCGGCCTCCAGCACTCTAAACCACACCCGCAACATACCTACCTATTGAGGTGGTCACACCTCGGTGGCTGATGGTTATATCCAAAGAGCCCATCCATGTATTCCGGTGCCCCCCGTTTGTAGCGACCGTTGTATGGATGGGGGCAGGCACGGGTGCGGCGGACGCGACGGGGCAGGCTATGTAGAAGACTGGAGGCACGCACGGAGTGGTCCCCAACTCGAGCTGCAGCTGCCTTCCCTGCCCCCGTACGTGCAGGTACCTGCAGGTGTGCCGCGGCTTGTACATGCAGTTGCGCCCCCGGACTCTCATCAGTCCACCAGGAGGTCGTCGGCACGGGAATCGCATCCTACATGTACCTAGCTATATGGATGTAGCCCTACATACATACATCAGCACACTCGACGTATCTAGGTATCTGAGCGGTACCTCTGCTACCTCGAAAGCAGCACCCATGGAATGCTCTCGTAAGGAGTACCTCCCACACCCACCCGCCGAAATGCTCGGGGGTGGGCAGCCAGTCAGCCCCAGAAGCTCGCGGTACGGGTGGCAGCAGGGTATCTCTGTACGGAGTAGCGCCGTGGAGTGGGTTGTCGCGGTGGGGAAGACGGCTCGTTTTAGTCCGGGCAGACCTCGAAAGTCACACGAGCGATCCGCGTCCGTCCGCCTTGCCCTCACTCACCCTCCCAGCACACCACATTCATGTCTCCCCCTCCTCTCAACCAATCACCCAACTACCACGGCGACATGGCCATGACTACGGCGAACGACTGCAGCGTCCCGGAAGCTGTAGCCGTCAGCCAGCGTGTGGCAGTGCGGTAACGTGGCCTTGAACATGTCTGTCCAAGCCGCCACGTCGGCCTTCAATCTCTCCTACGAGCATTGCAGCAATGGCACTCACGAGGAACGCAACCAGCAGCTCTTTCTGGTTCTGATTATTCAGCGAGTGGGCGTGCGAGCTACTCCCCAGTCAACAGTCTCTCAGCTTTGCAGATACCCACCTGTACCGATTTTCGAGGAATAAATCAAAGCAGGGCCCCAGACTTTGAGACACCTTCATCCCACAGTCTTCGACGTGGCCCCCGCAGAAACATGTCTCGTGCAAACCCTGCGCTCGCTCTATGCTCAGCCATCTCCTCGCGAAGACTGGGATCGCCGTCGAAACTCGGTGCTCGGTGGGCACTTCTCATCTGGTTCAGGGACCTCCGGCAATGGGCCGCAGACATCCCAAACTGCAATTTCCGGACAACGCTTACTCGAGGTGCCGTATCTCGACTTTGGGGCCAGTTCCGGAGACATCCAACACAATCGACATCTGCTTCCCGTGCACTATTTACTTGAGCTCTTACATACCTAGACGAGGTGTCGTCTGCGCTCAAGAGGCCTAGATGCTAGCTTGACATCCTATTTCGGCAATGTATTGGCACCGCGGCTCTCGTTTCTAACGGTGACGTCGACGACTTCAGGCGTAACACCACGGAAGCCAGGCCTGCGATCTGAGAAGTGACGACCTGAAGTGTCATGGCGAATGGACTCTGGGGTACGGTACGCGCGGAAAAGGACTCGGCGCGCATGGCGTATGCAGGTTTGACCAGGCTCGTTCAAGTGATCTTCACCTTTCGAACGTGAAAGATGCAAGGTACTGGCACTCATTGGCCGGCTTCCGCGCATCATCGTTGACCGGCCCAACTCACTCGACGAGTGCCCAGCTCTATCAAAGTACGTCTCTTGGGCCCGACCCGAGGCTGCGGATTCGAGCAGTCACGCCACTTGAGTGCACTGGTAGAGGCGAGCACTAGCAGAACCTTGGGGATCATATGCGCTTTCTTGCTGCGAGGATCCTTGGAGGCATGCTGCCAACATCTTTCTGACCAGAATGGATCTGGCCTGCGGCGTGCGGTTCATTGGTTCAGCTCTTGACATTGGCGGCCTTGGCATCTGGAGCTAGCCAGCCTAGCGCACGCGGAAGCATCGCTGCGAGGATCGCCACGCGTGGCGTGGGACTAGTCGCTGGCCTCGGTCCATTTGACGCGCACACAATTTCGTCAAGCAGCACTTGCGATCGGCTGGCGAGCGTTGCTTGTTGTGTCCGAAGCCGGCGGCAGCCCAGCGACGTGTCGCGGCGGCCGCTCGTTTGTATCGGCAGTCACATGAGCCGCGTGCGGCGACAAGGCCAGACTACGGATCTTTGGACAAGTGGCTGCGTAGCCAGCAGCGCTCGGCCGAAACCCAAATATCAGCTGACAACTGGACTGGAAGATCGACTTTCGGCTCAGTTGCAGATCTCTGTGCCTGAACATGACGGTGACAAGCAAACCTCGACTCACACCATTCGACAGTGTCCACACGATCGGGTACTGACGTGAAGTCTAGCGAAGTGCCAGCGGCAACAAAATGATCAAATACAGGCAAGAAGTCGCAACTGCCTCCAGGCAACTCGCTGACGTGTCGCAAATGGACCGCAGTTGAACAAGCACCAAGTTGAATTCCGCAGGCTGGCCTGGGCCGGCCAGTGGCGGGTAGCCCGCAAGTTCCTGGCGTTCCGCGGGCTCGGTAGAGCCGACCCTGGCCTGAACGAAGGTTCCTGGACGCGATCGTCGTCGAATTTTGCCAGCGTCCGTGCTGGATAAAATGTCAACCATGACAGTGCATTGGCGGCAGAGCCGGCCGACTGCGCGCTGGGCCGAGTTAGGCAGACGATTGCCTGTTTTGGTGTTCCCGGCAGGGTTCAGTTGAAGGGTGTAGAGACGCGAGGCGGCTGGGGATGACGACCGTGACGAGGCCAGCAAGCTACGGACGAAAACTGCAAAGTACGCCGCCTCAGTCTTAGCAAGCACTGGTGCGTCGGCGAGGGCTCGTACTCCGTATCTAGGCCGCATCTGTTAACGGGAAGGGCACTGATGAGGGGCAGATGGAGGCCACTGTGGCATCCCAGGCATCCCAGCCGACGGCATGGTCGGACACCAATCCCGGAGATGGCCCTTCTCTTCGGCGGCTCTCCGTACGAGGTCGGCCGGCTGCATCTGAAAACCCTCGGGTTGCGCTGCTGATTGAAGAAGTCCCGATCCTGATCCTGGGCTAGACCCCGGCTTTGGCCCCAGCGCCCTGGCCCTCGGCCCTTGGTCCCTGACCCAACGAATTCGATTGCAGAGTCCGGCCGGCGGGCCGGCAGGCGGACGAGGGTGAGTTCGCATGCGTGTGCGTCTGGAGAAAAGACGGATAAGAGTAGTACTTGTATGCGCTATTGGTCTTGAGGCGCAGGGCCAGCGGGCATTGGTGCAGCAGCAGCTTCAAGCGTATCACAGAGTTACATCGGCCGCTCAAGGCGGCGGTCCAGGTGTGCGAGAGGCGGGTCGCCATTCGCCAGGCGGGGACGGGCAAATGGAAACTAGGCCGTCAATGGCTGACGCTGATGCTGACGACAGGTGGACAGGTCTTCAAAGCCATTCTAGGCGGCCCCGAAGCCGATGGCAGCGGCCCACATGGCATCGGCAAGACATATTGGGGCAGTCTGGGGAGTCCTGGCTTGGGTCGCGGCCAGGCCGAGAAGAGGGGGAAAAAGCAAAGCGAGAGGCGAGCAGAGAGAAGGAAAAGCAACGAAATGGAGAACGACTAGCAACCGGCAGAGAAAGAATACTCGTACGAGTAGAAAAGAACGGAAGACCAATGAGAAGCCGATTTATGGATGGCATGGAAATGGGCATCTGGTGATTGAGAGCGGGGCGGAGAGCTTGAGAGGCGTGAGAGGGCCACCCCAGTCAGTGGAGTGGAGAGGACCAAAGCGCCTCCCCCCCCCCCCCCCCCCCCGCCCTCACAACACGGATACTAAGTACAACCAAGCAGGCGAGTACTCGTACGAGTCACCGAACGTCACATAACCTGAAGGGCCCCGGGGACCTTCATCGTCAGGGGTGCGGCGCCGGCACTGGAAGACAGCCTTAAAATAAGTGACCACTAATTATCCCACGCCTTTGAGGAATTTCTTGTTGAAGCCAACGGGTCATGCTTGTCGCTCCGTTGTGGAACACATCTCAGGGAGCAGCCATGGTCAGTTGATGTGGCATACGCGAAAAAGATCGGGAGGACAGGAACAAAACCCAGAAGGGCTCTGCGGCGAAAATGGGAAGCAAGCATCCGTTCGAAACTTGACGGTGCTCGTACCGGTTGGGCTGCTTCACTACCACATACCATGTAGGAGGTACGAGAGGTGTGGACTCATTGGATGTCGAACCTCTTCATTGCTGACGTCTACCTACGGGTAAGATACCTACCATGGACCTAATGCCCCAAGGCCGTCTGCCCCACATGACAGGCCGGTCACTTGCGTACAATGGCCCGATACCCGTCCGCGCTACGAGTACCTTACTCATAAGGTAGGTCCGCCGTCCGTGCTGGCGTATCAGGCCCATTGTAGTCGAAAGATCGGACACAAGTACAGACAGGCTGTCTTCCATGTCCAGAGTCGGTGCTGCGACAGACTGTCAGCGTACCTAAAGAACACGAGCCGATGCCATAGCACAGAATCTGGTGCTGTAGGATGAAACCTGAGTGTTTACCTCTAAGTACACACGACTCGGACGAGGACAGATACGGAGCAGAAGACGGCAAAAGCGGAGGTGATGCACGAGTACAACATGTATCCAGGACAGATACTTAAGTCTCCTCGTGTCTGAGGCGGCTTTCCACGTATCCACGTAGGAGTACTCGTGCCTCCAGACTGGGGGCGTGGGGACAAGGTGCTAAAAAAGGCAGACGGCCCCGACGGCAGCGTGGACACCCGCAGGCAAACGCGATCCGGGGCACGGCGCGGCGGTCACTTTAGCCTCCCGCTGCACCTGGTCGGCACCACCACCACGACCACTACCACCACCACAATTACAAGGTACGCCACCAGTACTCGGTGCCGCCACCATTGTGTACTTCTCCATCTCCCTGCTACATGTATCCCAGGGCACCACCACAGGGTCAACACCACCCCGACTACACTACTGTCGGTGTCGCGCCCCCTCATTTGACAATGGGATCGTCCGCCGCCGCCCTGACGCAGACGCATGCAGCATCTGCATCCTGCCCCCGTGGCATCGCTGCCTGCGAGCTGCCTGCCTGCGACGAGTTCATTGACGATCACGACGTGCAAAAAAGAGAGGGGGGGCCGGGAGGGAAGGCTCGTTTGAAAGAGGGGGCCCTTCACATCCCTCAACTCGTCAACTGACGACTTGCCGAGACACACAACGACGCTCGCCTCACAGCCCAATTCGCCTCTTCGCCCCAAAGTACAAAAACAAGCGCGCGCCAGCGCGGGGACCCCGAACAAGATCTGGACCGGAGGAGATAGGGATGGCAACATCAGACAACGACCCTCCCACGAGGCCTGGCCAGGTGGCGCAGGCCGCCCGGGCCGCGCGAGCCCGGCCCTGCACTTGGCCACAACCTGAACTGGACCTGTCGCCGGGAAGGGCCAGAGGTAGGCAGGTCAGGCGCCGTGGTGGTGTGTGTGGGTGATGCTGATGAGTGTGCGGCAGGCAGCCTTCGTCCGTCGCCATGATATCGACCCGCTCACGAGCAACTACGTGACCACCACGCCGATTCATCTCGTACACACGGATCTGCCTCATACTCTCGCCAGAATGCCCGTGCGGCCTCGCTCCCGTAAAAGCAGTCGCCCACTCGCGCAACGCAGCACCTCGCGTTGTGAGTACGGGGCTGGATCCTCAAATAGCAGCACCCGCTTAGGATCCCTGTCGGCTGGCTGGCCGGGCGGCGTCCCCGTCTCATGCTGAGCTTGTCCGTATACCCGTACTCGCACGCGAATCCCATCGCGGCCGCCTCAGATGGGTGGGGCATCGTCTTTTTCATGGATTTTTAGTGTGGGTGGAAAGGCTTCGCCTTGGCTGACAAGGCACGGCCCGCAGGCAAAGAGGCGAAATCCCACGATGGGCCACCGCTCATCTCAGATGGCGTGACGGCCACACCCGCCGGCCCAGGGCACTCGCGGATCTGTGCTTCTGACCTGCCGACCTCATCTTCTTCATCGTACGGGTCTGCGGCCTCCCCCCGCCTCCCTTGGCCGTTGTGGCGCCCGGGGTGCCGGCTGCTTTCGCATCATACTTGCATGCTGTGGAATGGAATCTCTGGCTGGAAATCATGGATCGGGCGGGCATCTGCCTCGAGCTGCCGCTGCTTCTTGACCAGGCCTCGGTGTGATGGCGATCGCGGGCACCCCCACGGCCAGCGGGAGCCAATGTCGAAGCTGCAAATACAACGCACCCGATCGTGCCAACCCAGACTCCCGCCCGGCTTTGCATGGCAAGGGGCGAAGAGACCTCCCGCACCAGCCAGCCACCTGCGCGCGCGTACGAGTACCAGTCCTCCTCCGTACGGAGACAGGCACGGGGCGCCATCTCGGTCGCTTGTGTCCGCAGACGAGTCCCCCCCCCCCCCCCCCCAAGAGGGGCCAGGGGGCGTGACCCCCACTCCACCACCCTTGGCCGCCGCGCTGGTGCCACGCTGGTTCATCCTGTCTCCCGTGGTTAGGGCCGCGCCATCGACGACGAGACCCTGTCATCGGGCGCATCATGGACCCAATAGTGTTCTGTCCCGGTGCTGCTGCTGCTGCTGCTGCTGCTGCTGCTGCTGTCGCTGCCGAGGACGCGCAAGAAAATCGGGAGTCAAGGCAGAGCTGGTTCTCCAGCAAGCCGCAAACCCCCGCGTTACCCTGGGGGCGGCGCTGCCTGGCCCCGGCCGCCCCACGAACCACGCCAGCCTCACTGTTCTTTCCCGTACGAGTACGTATGTCCTAACCCTTCGGTCCCCGGGGGAGGTAGCCAGTCCCGCGTGCAGCTGGACGGAGCGGCCCAGCTGCTGACTCCCGTCCTCCGCGTTGTCTGGGACACCCCGCAATCCGTGTCTCGCCCGCCGGGCGACCTCCTGCAGCGTGCGTGCGTGCGTGCGTGCGTACGTGCAGATCGACCGGCTCGTTGTTCTTTACGAAAATGCGCGCCCGGGTCCCGGCGCTCTTCCTTCTTGGCCTGGAGGAAAGAAGGAGAAGAAAAGCCGTGAGGCCACCGGCTGAGTCTGTAGTGGGAGGGAGTGGAAAAGAGGACTCTAGATCCCGCTTCCCAAGGTTGGCGTCTCACTTAGTCTGCAGCGGCGGTGTTCTTTTCTTTTGTCTTTTGAGAATGGCGTCCGTGGGCGCAAAGTCCCGTGCAGCCAGCGGGGTGGGTGGCTTCGTCGCCCCCGCGGGGCCGGAGGGCTCGATTCAGCTTTCTCCTCGGCCAACGCGCGTGTGTCTCCGGGGTGGGCTTGGCCAGCGGGCACGCCGAACATCAGGGTTTTGAAGCAGCGCGGGCACCGGATACCAGAGCGTGCTCAACCATCGACGACGCCCGAAGCGCCCCGGCGAGCTCGGGCTCGTCAGGCCCTGAGCAAGATACACGCAGCAACGCGATATTTGTCCCCATCTCGTACCCGTAGCTCGATTTGGGCCTGCTGGGCTACATGAAGCTAAACAGGCCGTTTTTTCTCGGCTGCGCATGGCGTGGCGTGGGAGAGAGCTGGATCTCCCGCCTCGTGCAGTAGAAGGTGAGACGTGGGACAAGCCAGAGAAGACTGTTGAGGCTATCGGTATGGTCCACGATGTTTCGGAAAGCCAGGTTCCGAGGAAGGCCAGGGGGGGGGGGGGGGGGGGGGGGAACAATGAAATAAAATATGAAAAAAAAAAAGACCCGGAAGCCTCAGCCGTTCACGGGCCATGTCTGCTCAACAGCGCTCGCTTGTGTTGAGCGACGCCGGCGTCGCGGTCTGGACTGGACGGGGAGAGGAGTGGCGTGGGATAGTAATGAAGCAGGAACCTGTTCTCTTTCTTTTTCGGTATACGAACAAGCCTATGGTATAAGCTTGGCTCGAACTCAACGCACGTAGCCGGTCACAGACGAAGGCGAGGCTCAGGTGCGTCGGTCTGTGCTGGTGGCGGGGTGGAAGCGCGGAGGGAGCGGTTCTGCTGTCGTGGGTGGTGATGTGGTTCACGATAGGGTCATTTGTCCCCCCCCCTTCAAAGGAAACCTGGACTTATGCGAGGAGGCACGTGAGCATCCGGAAAACCCCCCGCGACAACGACCGCGTTTTGTTTTCCTTTCACCTTCCCTCTTCTTTCACTCATGTCCGCGCAGGCAGTTCCGGGTCTTGGAGGGGGCCGGGAAGAGCTTCGCGGGTGCTTCGCGCTGGAAAAATCTGGTGAATACGATCGTGGGCAACGGGATGGCGCGGGAGGGCAGCCCCCCCCTCCCCCCTTTCACGTCACTCAAATTTCCGGGGCACAGACTAGCACAATCTCAAGTCGGGCCCTCTCTCTACGTGTTTATCTCTGAGGATGTGGATGGGCCTCGGGAAGTTTCGGAGGCGTATATGGATTGCAGAGACGGGGGGATGGTGTGCTGTTTGTTTCTTGTCCGGTGTACTGACTGCGTCTCGTAGATGCGAGTATGCTGCGCGCTCGCCGACTGCGTAATCACAGGTGCGGTAGGTAATCACAGGTGCGGTAGGTCGCAAACCTGCGATTGGGTCCTTTCAGTAATCCGAGGGGCCGGAGCTTCCTTCACTGAGCCCTTGTCACCCCGGGGATCCGACGGTTTTTAATAGACTTGATCTGCGTCTCTGGGAGTTGAGACCTGCTTGTGCCGCGGTGTTTCTATTTACATATGGAGGAGTCTCTGCCCATCAGCAAGAGTTGAGGAAGTTGGTGAAGCATACTTGAGAGTAGATAACCATGTTCTCTGGGCTTGTGTAAGAGCCCGGGCACGCTGGAGCGCGAAGCCGTGGTCAGCACCACCCAACGACGTGCCCGATTCAGCTGTATCAGGAAGACATAGTTTCGGCCCACATTCCATGGTACGATTGGACGACCATCAAAAGTTGACGATTGTGTCGAACGACGGCCGGGGCAGGCATGCTTTATGAGTGGCCAGAGCAAATGACGTAGGTGGCGCCGGAAACACAGGGCTTTGCTGGGAAGTCTCCCAGCCCGAGGTTATCGTCACTGCGTCACTAACCTTAATGGTGAAGTTGATAATGAGTATGGCTTTCAACATCCGAAGCAGCCAGAGTCCCTCCTAAGTTCTCATAGACACGGATCAATACGTGCCGGAGAACTAGTCCCGGTTGTGATGAGCAGGATACCAGGTTGTGTATATTGAAGTTCTTTCACCAACCTGGAGAACTGTTGTTCTCACTGAAAGCCCTCACGTCGAATACCTTGAACCGAACGAAGGCCTATGTTGCTACTCTGACCGCGGTGCAAACCACTTCCAACTAACAGTCTACCACGCGGTATTGACCGCGATGCATCTAACATGTATGAAATCCAAGCACAGAGGCGCGTGGCTTAATACACTGCATATGCGAAGCAAACCTACGGGCTGAGACGCTCAATGGTCCACTCGGGCTCGTCGCCCTCGACCTTCTCCTTCCTTGTGTACAGGAAGCGATCGTGCAACCTGTTCTGGCCGCCCTGCCAGAACTCGACCGACTCGGGCACGATGCGCAGGCCGCCCCAGAACTCGGGCACGGGTATGTCGTCCGTGTCTCTGAACCGCTCCTCGGCCTCGGCGACCCAGGCCTCCAGCTGCCCCTTGCCGTCGTCGCGGTCGCGGTCGCCGCCGCTGCCGTGGCCGGGCTCCAGGGCCTGGCTCTGGCGGCTGGCCCAGGCACCGACGCGGCTGCCGCGGACGCGCGTGTCGAAGTAGACCTGGCTCTCGGCGGGGGAGAGGCGGACGGCGCGGCCCTCGACGCGGACCTGGCGCTCCATGGCCTCCCAGAAAAAGGTCAGCGAGGCCCAGGGGTTGGTGGCGAGGTCGGCGGCCTTGCGACTGGTGCCGAAGTTGCTGTATACGACGAAGCCGCCTCGGCGCTTCTGCTCCTTGTCGTCCCCGCTGCCGCCGCTACTACTACTACTCCTACCGCCGGCCCCTTCCCCATCCGCCTCGAGCTCCTTGAGGTACACCATGCGCGCGGAGACGCGGCCCGAGGGCAGCGACGCGGTCGACAGGCAGCAGGTCTCCGGGTGGGGCACGGCGCCGCCGGAGCTGCGGGCGGCCGAGAACCAGGCGTGGAACTGGGCCACGGGGGAGCCCGAGGGGTCGAGGTCGGCGCGCCGCAGGGTGCCGCGCGTGAACTGCTCGGCCTGCCCGTGCTCGGCCTGGCCGGCGGGGGCGACTTGAGGGGCATCGGATATGAGCGAGACGAGGACAAGAACTTGTCGGCGTGGCGCGCCGAGGGGGGGGGGGGGGGGGGAGAGAGAGAGAGAGAGAGAGAAATCTCGCACTTACAAATGAGCTTGGAGGGGTCTTTGGCGGAATGGAGGGCCATTGTGCACGAGGCGCGCAAGAGGCGGGGCAGACTCGGGCGCATAGGAGTGCAAGTCGGCGGTGCTGGAGGGGGGGAGGGGGCGCGAGTGGTTTTGGCGACAGGAGCAGAGTGGCGGTGATCGAGGCTGAAGGTGACACGAAGGTTGGCGATGACGATGACGATGGCCGGGCGGGCAACCAGGGAGGGCAGGTGCGGCCGGGTGGAGCTCCGAGCGACTGCCGGAGGATACTCGTACTGGCGCGATCAACTGCACGTCTTCTTACGAATCAAGGCTGAGCTCAGGGCAAGCATCGAGTTTCATTTGGCCTTGATACTGCTGTCTGTAGCTCTTGTCTTGACACACGGGAAGTTGAAATGTGAGTTCCTTCGCTTCAGCCACAGCGACGATTTGCGCACAGCGCTGAATGGCCCAGGCGCCCCGAGCGCTTGGTGTCGTCATGCGCTGCCGGATGGTGGGCTGCCCCGGACTGACTTGTCAGCCCTCAACTGCATGCGGACGGTTCAAGCAATTGATCATAGAACGGATCACGGCGTGGATCATGCTGTCTGCATCTTCTCAGCACCGTCTCGACGCCGTCGAAGCAGCCAATGGATCTGTCTTCGCGACACACAACCCGTCGTTGCATGGCAGCGCGCGTGATATCGGACGAGCACATTCTGAGACGTGTGTGAGACACTGATTGTGCCGGGCATATATATCCAGCGATAAGACATCATTCTTTTAAGAGCAATTGGTTGTATGGTGTAATGGTTAGCACTCTGGATTCTGATTCCAGCAATTTGGGTTCGATTCCCAATACGACCTCAAATCGGAAACATTGATTTCCACCTCGCTTTTGCACCCGGGCCCGCCCCGCATCACGTGGAATTATTGTCTCGTATTTTTTTGTTGTTATTCGGAGCCCAATGCCGCACTTCGGCTACTGGCGACGCTCAGCCTCGTGGGCATTAAACTCGGTTCTATGGGGATCCCGGGTCGAGTAGGACTCGCGAAGACAATGGACGCTCCAAAAGCCTCTCGGTGCCCCTCTACTGCACGTCATCCCAGCCAAAGTCAAACGCCTACACGTGGCAGATGCTGCGACAGCTTGGCTTTTGCGACGATCTAGCTTGAGCCATACTCGAGAGATCAGATACAACTGGAGAGAAACGGGCCTATGAGGAATATCGTGCATTACGTACATATTTCCTGCATTGAACCACCGCGATGCTGCAGTGGCTGGGTCCCGTGGGATGTAGGTGCACTCGTACCACGTTAATGTTTCCAGCGGGCACCCGGCGCCAATCGATAAGAAACTACCCCTCCAAAATTTTTGAGAGCAGCCCGCGCCGTCTGACGCGCAGCCACGGCGGCCCAGCGCGGCCCCGGCGCCCCAGGTTGAAGCCCACCAACTGGAAGCCCACCATGGGAAGCCAGCCCAGCAGCCCACCCGAGCGCCGCTTTCGCAACGACTTGCGCCCAATCCAACAGAGACCCTCGAACCGGCCCCTCCGCCCCCCTCGGCTGCTTTTCTTACCGTCACAACAAAGATCCCCTCACCTGCGACTCGTCATATCCAAAAAGAGAAACAACAAAGCTGAAGAAGCTTCCATCCGACTGCCCATCCAGTCTCCGTCGCTTTTCGTGGTTGGTGGGGCAAGTGATCAGCACCCGCCAGACAAACCGCAGCAACCATCGCGGCTCACGAGGGCGCACACATACACTCACAAACGAACAAGATGGGCTCGTCCGACGACCAGATGGCCACCGTCGCCAGCCTGCGCGAGTCGCTGTGCTCCGAGTCCACCCCGCTGCCCATCCGCTTCCGCGCCCTCTTCTCCCTCAAGCACGTCGCGCAGCACGGCGACACCGACGCCGCCTGCCTGGCCGCCATCGACGCCATCGCCGCCGGCTTCGCCTCGCCCTCCGCCCTGCTCAAGCACGAGCTGGCCTACTGCCTCGGCCAGTCCAGCCGCCCCGATGCCGCGGGCCCCCCCTTGCGCGCCGTCCTGGCCGACGTCGCCGAGGACGCCATGTGCCGCCACGAGGCCGCCGAGGCCCTCGGCGCCCTGGGCCAGGCCGCCGACCTCGACATCCTGCGATCCTTCCGCGATCGCGAGGGCGAGGACGTCGTCATCACCGAGACCTGCGAGATCGCCATCGACCGCATCGAGTGGGAGAACTCGGAGGCCGGCAAGCTCGAGAAGCTGCAGAAGAGGTACGTTCTACGAGAAGCCACGGTTCGGGGATTCTTGGAATCATCTCCTTGTTTCACACGTCTTTATTCGGTGTATCCCGCCTCGACCTTTTATGCGCCATCGCTATGCCCCCAATGTGAAAATAAAAAGGCCGTGAAACTGACGAGACACCGACGAAAAAGTGACTTCACGTCCATCGATCCCGCGCCGCCCATGGCCGAGTCCCAGGCGACGGTGGAGGAGCTGGGCAAGACGCTGATGGACACGGCCGCGCCGCTCTTCCTGCGGTACCGGGCCATGTTTGCGCTGCGCGACATGGCGTCGCCCCCGGACCTGCCCACCGCCGTGCCCGCTGTGCTAGCGCTGGCCAAGGGCTTCGCCGACACGTCGGCCCTGTTCCGCCACGAGATCGCCTTCGTCTTCGGCCAGCTGTGCCACCCGGCCTCCATCCCCGCCTTGACGGCCGCGCTCAGCGACACCAAGGAGGCCAGCATGGTGCGCCACGAGGCGGCCGAGGCCCTGGGCAGCCTCGGCGAGGAGGAGGGCGTCGAGGACGTTCTCAAGCGCTTCCTTCACGACGACGAGAAGGTCGTCCGCGACAGCATCATCGTCGCCCTCGACATGGCCGACTTTGAGCAGTCCAACACGGCCGAGTACGCCCTGATCCCCGACGCGCCCAAGGCCGCAGCCTAGCCGGGCCCGCTAGTCGGGCTGGCAGACGGCGGAGGCCAAGGCAACGGCGGGAGCGACGGGGCGCGGACGTTCGGGGGGCGGTCCATTTTTGACGAGCGGTTGTGTGTATTGATACCAATCAGCAAATAAAATAGCATCTTCTTCCCCATGCTCGTCGTCGTGTTCGTGTCGCGTAGAGATGGGGGCCGCCCCCGGTCCTGTCTCTTTGTCTAGTTGTTGTCGTTCCACCTGGTTGCGGGGGGGGATCGTTAGCATCGTACAACGCAGCGCTGTTCCGCGCCGTAGAGGGCACAGAGGCAGCTCGGAATGCCGGCTCGGCTTACTTGTGTTTGCAGGCGACGCATGTGTAGAAGATGGTGCTGCCTTCGTCGGCGCCGCGAAGCTGGACGGCGGAGAAGCGGATCTCGGTGCTCCCGCACTTATCGCACGTCTCGCCGCTGGCGCGGGCCTCGGTGTCGATCTTGTGGCGCTCGACGGTCTGGGTGGTCGAGAGCTTCTGGCGCAGGAGCGAGGGGAAGTCGGACGGCTTGCTGTTGGTGGTCACGGTCTCGGAGGCAGTGTCTGGTGGGCGGCGCCAAAATCAGCTAGTCAGCGGGTGAGGAATCACCACGGCGCGAAGCGTGTTGGAGTGCGGGAAGCAGAGTTGAGGCTGGGTGGACCACGAACCTTGGTTTTCGGCGCCGCAGCAATCGCACTTGAGAATGTTTTTGGTGTTGCCTTTGGACACGGGCAGCAGGTTGCCGCAGTCCGAGCAGAAAACGAGATTGCCGATGGCGGCCATCGTGGAGTGGTTGTCAGGGATCGAAAGAACCGGCTGGTGAGGGGCTGGCGTCGCCGGGTGAGAGGAGGTCCGTGGCGCACGCTGTTGCTTCTTCAATCTGCGCAAAGTGAAGTCGGCCTGAAGGAGGTATGGAACTGGGTATCACTTTATCGCCAGCCGCCGATGAAAAAAGCTGGGTCGAGCCCGCAGGCCTTGCAAGGCTTGCACCCACACCAAGCCTAGCGTACCGAAGCAGGAGCCTCATCCAGCACCTCATTAAGGCGGTAAGCCTCGGTAGTGAATATGGCAGCTAGCACTTGACCTGAGTGCAGCGGGCGCGCCAAGACCGAACCGGCTTAGCGCCGCAACTGGCGAGCTGTTCCTGATGCTGCGACTTCCCATCCACGCACCGTGGAGCCGCAACGCACGTCGATGCCTTGCTAGTCGTGAACCTGGACCTCTTCCACGCCTTCAGATCCCGACGGCTTCATCTGGATGTCACGCTTCGCTTCATCGACACGGAGTCGAGGCGAGCTCCCCCCCATCTGCAGGACACCTGGCGCCCGACCAACCACCCTTCCCCCCCGCCGCCGACACTCTGCCGCCCGCCACGCGACGCGCCTAGTCACCGACGCTGCCACTCGCCCTCGTTTGCCCGGCTTCCCATTGTTCGCCTGCGCCGACCCCCGTTTGCCGCCCCACCGGCCGATGTGATTCCTGCAGCACACGCCCTCACCTCGACTCCCGAGACCGCGCGCACCGTCATCCTTGTATCATGGTGATAGGGACCAGGTCGCATTCCCTACAAGTAGCTTGCCTGGTCTAGGCCTCGCGGCACTGCAACCGGAGAAACACGACACTACACGATCGCCACGATCAGGAGGAGACTCGCGGGACAAGATGTCGGGTTATCAGCAGTATCACCAGGGCGCAAGCGACCCGAATGGCTTCGTATCGGGCGGCTCCTACTACGGCCAGCAGCAGCCGGCGCAACCGCAGCATCAGTATCAGCACTCGCCCGTGTACCAAGCCCAGTCGTTGCAGCAGCCTCAGACGTCAATATCCCCTCAGCCCCAGCAGTACCAGCACCAGCAGCATTCTCAACACCAGTGGAACCCCCCGCCGCAACCGCCGCAACAGCAGTTTCAACCGCCGCCACAACAGCAGCAACAGCAGCAGCAACACCTCCACCACGATATGTCGCAGCAGCAGCACCAACATCATCAACAGGAGCAGCATCATGGAGGACCCAGGCGGACACCATTCAGCGTTGCAGAGGCTCTGCCTCTGACTCCTTTTACGTCCATCTTTCCTCGCGAGCCAAGTACGTACCGCCTAAACTGTCCCGGGGCAGCTCGGTCGTCCCTTCCCTGTCCAAACTCGCTCTTTCCACCCGCTGCGCTTGCGTGTTGCGCCTGCCGCAACAATAGTCGCCATCTATGGCTTGCTGGTCGGCCCCGCGTGGACTGCTTCACTCGATTGGCTCTGTCCGTTCGAAACGCTTCCAATGCATCCTCAACCCTCATTCCTCACCTTGTCGAGCTCGCTTCACCATCTCGTTCCGACCGTTGGACTGAATGATCACCCTGCTAACCCCTCCACAGCACTCATCACGAATCCCACGATAGGCTCCGGACCTTTAGCTCCCTCTGTCGCCGACCTCGTGTCCCACGATGATCTAGACGCTCTCAACAGAGAGGCCGGACACGCGTCCCATTCGAAGCGTCTGGAGGGCAGCCTCGAATTCATACAGACCCTGCTCAGACCAGACAAGGTCACCAATTAGTCGGTGCCCCCAAGCCTCACCTCTGAGCCCGCCCCCCTGGGCAGCTTCACCCACCTGCTCAATGTACTGACCAGCCTGCTCCAGCCAATTCAAGCCTTTGCCTTCACACGCTTCAACGTCTGCTTCTCCTGCTAGGAACGTGACCGACGGCCTCTCCCCGTTTACCCGCATGGTATTCGATAATACCTCGATAGGGTTTCATACAAGCTCACCAGCTCCGTCAAAGCCATCCCCGGCAAACGGCGACGCCATGGCGCGACTGTCGAAGAAGTCTCCCAAACCTCGTCGCCCGGAGCCTGCAAAGGTCGTCAAACACAACCCGGCTTCGACTAACACGCAGGCTGCAAGCCAGAATAAGCGCATAGAGGTCCACATTCCGAGCTTCAAAAATCTCAGTGCTGCTACTGGCATCACCAATGGCTCACCCAGCCAGCCGCCAGCTCGCGTGCTCCCAGAGCCGCCAGCCGCAGTGGTCCAACCAAGCCAGCCCCAGACTGTTTCCATGGCAGATTTGATGATGCAGCCTCAGCCCGCTCCGGCATTGACTCCTAAAACCTCGGCTTCATCAACGCCAGCGGCCAAACCGGTGCCATTGCCAGATCAGACACCGGTTTCGGTGAAGATAGAAGAGAAGGCCGAGATGCCCCAACAGAGTATCACGCCCCAGCAAAGTGCGAAGCAGGTTGAGAAGAAGAAGGTTCCCAAGCCTAAGATCGAGACACCGGTGCCACTTCCCAAGATACCCGCGCAAAGCCTGAAAAGTCACAGCCCCCAGGGATCGTTATCACAACCTTCAGTGACGCCGACGCAACCTGCCCCTGCACCTCCAACGCCAACGCCAGCGCAAGTGGCGCCTGCGCCTGCGCCCGTGCCAGTCGCGCCTCCCGTGCAAGCGGTACCGCCTCCTGCGCAAGCGGCACCCCCTGCTGCGAAAGCAGTACCGCCTCCTGCGCAAGCAGTACCGCCTCCTGCGCAAGCAGTACCGCCTCCCGCGCAAGCAGTACCGCCTCCCGCACAAGCAATACAGCCGCCAGCACAAGAGGTGCCGCCACCGGCTCAAGCTACACCCGTGCCACCACCGGTGCTCCCAGTACAGCCACCCAATCTTCATGAGGAACATAGAACCAAGGCAGAAATCCCACAGCCATCTGTGCCGAAGCCTACCGGAATCAGCATCGAGCTTCCCGCTGTCAGCTTCAACAAGGACGAATTTGCGGTGGTCCCTGACTCGCCCGATGCTCCCCAGAATCTTTCCATGAAACGCACCCAGCCGCTCACTGATGACCCTCTTGGAACCGACTTGAACCAACGAGAGCTTGCTAACAACGCTCTTGGGGATTTGCAGCGGTATCTGCAGGATGTCGATGAAGCCGAGGGGCATGTCTCCAATAACCCGGGTTTCTCGTCCCACTTGGTGTATCTCACAAGCGACCAGCAGCCCACAATGACCGCGGTGGCCCATACGAAGATTCACTCACACGTCAAGAAGACCATTGACCTGGGGTGTTTTTCCTATATACCCGCGGGTGCTCTCTCGCGGCTCCAGAACCTCAGTGAGGGCGCGCTCAAGCAGGCTGACAGCATGGATTTCAAGCTTGACCAAGAGTGGGGCGAAGCTGACATCGGCCTCTGGGCACAGCAGCTCGACCAGGTTGAGACAGGACTCAAAGCCGCGCGAACCGCACTTCGCATCATGTGCGGCGGTCGCGAAGAGAAACAGCTCTACTCCGAGGATCTCATCACGCAGGGCCTGTCACTGTTCAGAAACGTCATGGATGGAATCATTGTTCCAATCACTGAAATGAGGAGCTCGAGTTCCACGCCCAATGCGGCAAAGTACCTTGCTGCGTACAAGAAACCCATCTTGGCACTTTTCACGGCCTGCCAGAGGCTTTTCTCACTGACGTCTGAGCTGATGACGTGTATCGACCTCTCGGAAACCGACACGAACAAGTTGGAAGACGCTTCTTCTCAGCTCATCTTTGTGCATACCGAAAGAGACTCACTCATTGGGCCGCAGAAGTTTGATGGTATCCGCTCCGTGGCCATGAATGTCCTTTCCCAAGTGTTCCTCTTAAATCCATCTCAGAGACACGGCATCTTCAACGATATTCTGTCCAATCTCGAGAAGCTGCCCGTAGGCAAGGCCAGTGCCAGGCAGTTCAAGCTCTCGGACGGCGGAAGCATTCAGCCAATCTCGGCATTGATTATGCGGCTGGTGCAAGCATGCGCTGGCAAGGTCGATGATCAGAAAGCCAAGATGAGTGGCCGACTTCTTGACTCCCTCGAGACGAATGGGGAGGAGGGCTCACAAGGACTCGGCCCAGGCAACCACGGCATGATGTACATCGTCAAGACCGAAGACTCCGCTTCCATTCAGCACTCGACAGCTATTCAGGAGATTCAAGACCTTGCAGCGCCGCTCATGGGCTCTGCTATGAACAACGCTTCGTATGTTGTCAAGTTCATCATCGACCGAGCTTTGAAGTCATCGAAAACCGGCGAGACGCCCTACAGGAACTTTCTGGATCTCTTTGTCGAGGACCTGACCACCTGCCTGGATTCCCCGGACTGGCCAGCGTCAGAGTTGCTCCTGCGCCTCCTCATGCATATGATGGTCCAGCAATCCGGGAGCAGCAGCAACAACTCAGCCCCAGCGAGGACCATGGCTCTTGAGCTCCTCGGTGTCATGGCTGCCGCGATATCGACGCTCAGAGTGCACGTGCGCAAGATCGCGAGCAGCTTTGAGGGAAGCGATGCCGATGATCTTGGTCGGTGGCTGGCAGACCTTGCTTCCATTGTGATAGAGTCAAAGGTGCCTGCGGAGAAAGCACTGGGCTGGCTCGGCCCTTATCGGATTGTGCTGGAGTTCTTGCAGGACCGCATTGCCGACGACCAGTACCTGAAGAGCGCCATGTCTTACCTGATCACCGAATGGGCTTATCAGATCAAGGCGGTCTACGACGCCGACCCCGAAGAAGCGCCAGAAAAAGACGCAGAATATGGCCGTGTTGCCTACCGGTTACGCAACATAATTGAGGACCCCAAGTGGCTGACAAAGGAGTATACATTCAAGTCTGTGGCCTCGAGCCATGCAAAGCTCTCTCACGCTATTCTCGCCCTTCGCTCGCCCTTCTGCTCGCAGTTCCACAACATCATCAACATATTAACCAACTCTATGACCACGGAGCAGGCCACTGTCAAGAGTCGAAGCTTGAAGAGTATCACTCAAGTCATGGAGACGGATCCTACCCTTCTGGACGGTGATAGTTTCCTCGTCGGACAGATCCTGTTTTGCTCCGGCGATTCCTCTCCCCAGGTTCGCGATTCGGCCATCAGTCTGATCGGAAAATGTATCCACCTGCGGCCGCATCTCGAGGCCAAAATGACCCCCACAGTTCTGGAGCGCTTCATTGACTCAGGGATTGGCGTGCGCAAGCGAGCGATGAAGCTTGCTCGCGATATCTACTTGGGCAACGAAAGCAAAGACGTGCGAAGTGCCATTGCCAACGGCCTGCTGCATCGAATGCAAGACCCGGACGAGGGTGTCCGAGACCTGGCCAAGCAGATGATCGAAGAGGTCTGGATCGCGCCTTTCTACAAGGAGGATAACGATTCCATGTCCTTCAAGCAGCATATGACCGACCACGTGGCTTTGATTGTTCAAACGTCCAAGCAAGGGAACACTGCTCAAGTCCTCGACAAAGTCTTCCAGACCATTCTTTCACCCGACTCTAGACTTGCCGAAGCGAACGCCAAAGTCTGCACCAAGCTGGTGGCCAGCATGTTTGATTTGGTGGATAGTCAAGACGACTCTGCCGACCCGTCTGCCCCCTCTGGCAAAGACGCGCTCCAAGTCCTGCAAATCTTCGCCAAGGCAGACCCGAAGCTGTTTTCCTTCGAGCAGATTCGACTGCTCAAGCCCTACATTGTTAGCGTCAAGTCGAGCGTCGACATCACAGTGTCCAGGGCCGTAGTCGTCATTTACTGCAGAGTGTTGCCGCAACTGTCGAGCATCCACTCACAATTCCTTGGAGATGTTCGCAAAGAACTACTCCCAGCAGTCAAGCAAGTTACCCGGAATCTTCTCGACGATGTCGTGGCTTGCGTCTGGATCATCTCTACCCTCCTGAAGAACTCGGAACATTTGGCTCGAGTTGTCGTGTCGGCTCTCAAAGGTATTGTCGATATCACAGCTCTGCTGAAGAAGGGGACCGACGAAAAGAAGGTTAGAGCCTTCGATAGGTACTCACTGATTGTTGGCATGTGCGGTAAACACTGCGATCTTGATCCCCACATGGAGCTTTTCGCCAAGGTCTTTTCCAAGCAGAAGATCAGCTCTGTTTCCAAGCTCATGGTTGACGTTCTTGTGCCGCTCACTGGCGCGTCGCTCCCTGAACCGGTGCGGAGACCAGCCTTGGATGCCGTGGGCCTCGTGTGCCAATCCAACCCACGCAACTTCGTATCCGCCAATGTGTACACAACCTTTCAGCAGGTGTTTGACGAGAAGGCAGACTCATTGGAGACAATCGTGCTTCGATCGTTCAAGGAATTTCTCTTTACCGAAGAAAGGAGATCGGAACAGGCTGCTTCAGCCGGACCCGCCAAGGACAAGAGCGCCGACAAGGATAGGAAAGATCTCAAGGTGATGGGTAGCACCAGTTTCGATGACGTGGCGAGTGCGACGACGCAGCGCTTCTTGAAGGACATCACCCGGATTGCTCTCTCGTCATCGGACGACCTCGCCTTGTTGGCTATGGAGGTTCTCGGCACCATCAACCGCCAGGGTCTGGTTCACCCCAAAGAAACTGGTGTGACGCTGATGACCTTGGAGACGTGCCCGGTCTCCCGCATCAGCGAGCTTGCCTACCAAGAGCACAGAGCTCTGCACGAGAAGCATGAGACAGTCCTGGAGCGCGAATACATGAAAGCTGTTCAGTCGGCCTTCCAGTACCAGCGCGAGATCGTACGCGATCCGAGGGGAGCGACGGAAAACCCTTTCACGCCCAAGCTCCATCTTTTGACCGAGGTGCTGAAAATCAGCAAGTCCAAAAACCGCATGCGCTTCTTGGAAAAGCTCACGGCCGCCATCGACTTCGACATTGCCAAGCTTGACATGCGCCAACCCTTGCCCCCACACCTAGAGTACGCCCTGTTCATTGTCGAAAACATCGGCTTCTTCGAGTTTGTCACCATTGGCGAGCTGCAAGGCACCATCAACGGCATGGAGAAGATGGTGACCGGCACGGGCTCCAGCATTGCGCAGACCATTGAGTCGGAGATATTCCAAATGAACATGGAGGCGATATTTGGGACGCAACCGCCGCCACCGCCGCCACCAGCAGATGCCTTGGCTCAGGATGGTATGCTGGGAGAGATGCCAGCTGAAGTCTCCATCGAAGACAAGATTGCTTCGTCAGTGGATCATGAGCGACTGCGTCGACTCTCTACGGCGTCTACCATCTTCCTGGCCGTCTGGGAAGCACGATCTCACCTCCGGCGCCTGTACGGGCTTCCCTCCAAACGGGAAGGCAAAGCCAAGGCAGCAATCAAGGACCTGAGCAAGCCGCCTGTCAAGGTGCAAGGAATCACGGGTGACAAATTCTGGGAAGAAGTCACCAAGCTGAGGACGACACTCGACTCGCCGGCGCGCATGGTGGCGCAGTGCAGGGCTTTTGTTGAACTTCTCAACGTGGACAAGGAGCACCGTCTGGAGGAGGACGAGGATGATATGGATGCCGACGGGGACCCGCAGACCCCAGAGCCTGACGAGGAGAATGACGATGACGGCCGCGACCCGCGTGGCCGGAAACGAAAGGCCGAAGGGACGCCGGGAGGTCGGAAGAAGCGGCCACGCTCGACATCGAAACCGAGACCTAGGGGACGCCCGCGTAAGAAGCCGCTGGAGGAAGAGCCTTCGATGGACGGAGATGCCGACTGGATTTAGCTGGAGGGAGAAGGGGGCAACGGAAGGCGCCGCCTTGGTGGATATCGAGGGAACGGACCCCCGGAAGCTACACTCGAGTGCATTGCACAGGCGTTTGGCAGCAGATGAGAAGGGGATGATTGTGAATCTGGCAGGAGTTGGCTCGCACGGGATTGCTGCATACAGAGGATAGCGGCCAAAGAGGCTGCTCGGAAGCCATTTTGATTTGAGTCCAGCGAAGATACCTCAATTGCTTTTTCCGAGAACATTTATTATATACTTATAGCTTCGGAAGATAGAAGATACCCGCGCGGCATTTGGCTGGTGCTGAATGGCGCGGGCGGTCTTGGGGTGAATACAGCAAGGGGCATGTTTGCTCATAGGACTTTGCCTGCGTTTTTGGCGTCGAGGTGATGCTCCGCGTATTGTACTGCTGATGACGGTGATGCGCCCGGACAGAGAACAATCAGAAACAGCTGGCTTGGTAGACGGGACTACGACACGAGTGGAGGGAAGACGTTGGAGGACGTTCAAGGGGTGGTGGTGGTGGTGATAGTAGTGATGGTGATGGTAGTACTCGTAGTAGTGGTAGGGCTGACTGGGGCGTTGTGTCAGCTCCGGGTTGCCCCGCTCAGTTAGTTAGGGGTTAGGTTGGATGCAGGGCCCGTGACGTCTGACGCCGGTTCAGAGCCTCCACCCCAGGCTTCCGGGGTAGCATGAGCCCTGCTGGAGGGCCGTCGTAGACTGTGGGGAGCATCTGCTCTTGGCCAACGTTGGGTGCTGCGTGTTGCTAGGCGATGGACCGAGGTGCAGCGGCATGGGGGTGTGACTCAGGACTATGACTGACTGATGACTGCGCCTCAGCAATTCGATGTCTATGTGTCTCTGTTTTTTGGGCACGGGGGCGGGCCGTTGTTGTTCTTCCTTCCCAAGGTACTCGTGCGGCCTCTACCGTCATTGAATACCCGTACATGTGGGAGCTCTGATTCGGTGTAGACGGGGAGACGAAGACAGAGCTGTAAGGCGGGTTGCCGACCCCTGTGAGCAGTAGACCAGACCTGCCTGCTCCACCCCTACCCATACTCTGAAGGTATGGTTTGCTTTGACTCAACTATCATCATACTCGTACTTACCTAGTCAAGCCACAAACGGGCTTGTCCTGGTTGCACTCCACTGGTGATGAAGGCCCGCGCCCAAACTTGGGTATTGATTGACTCTCGAGTGCAGTGCCGAATAGAACTCGCGATGCGCCTTGAAAGCATGACTGGCACCCGAGATCCATGCTAGCTAGCTGCAGCAATCGCACCTGTGCCTGACCTGTGTGCTCAACCAAACGGCAGCAGCTGCTGCGCCAAGTCAAAAGGCTGTGGTGCTGACGGTGCGACACTGCTGATCTCCGATAGCGCGCCTGTCTGCGTCTGGTGGTCTGGTCTGTCTGCATCTCGAAGCCTTGCGCTGACCGGGCTGCACCTGCCTGGTCTGCTCGCATTGCCCGCCTGCCTGCCTTGCCTGCCTGCCTGCCTTGCCTGCCTGCCTGCCTTGCCTGCCTGCCTGCCTTGCCTGCCCAACCCATGAGTGTTCCTCTTTGCCTTACCTTAGGTACATGTACCTCTAGTACTTCGTCCCTGTATACTCGTTCGTCAAGGGCTTACCCAATAATCGCCTCCATCTGCCAATGCAGCCCATTGTTTTGGCCTCATCCGCCCTTTTTCCTCATCCCCAACTCGCCAACCTGAGCCGGAGCCTGAAGCTATATCAGTGGAGGCTGCCTCCCCAGCCTGGTTCGACCCTGGACTGTTCCCCAGCATCGCCGCCTCTACTCTGCGGCTACCTACACCTGCCTGTTGGCTGACCTCGGTCCAAGGCTCGTCTAGTCGTCCATCATGGCTGCCCATCCATCCCTCTCCCTCGCCTTCGGCGATGACGATGGCAACAGCACTCCTCGTGCAGCCAGCCCCTCCGGATTAGGCGCCCTCTCACCCGCCCCGTCTCCCAGTGCCGTCGACGCCGCCATCCAGCGCATGCTAGAGACCCAGCCTGACGTCGACAGCTCCGAGTGGGACTCCCATCAGCGCGAGGTCCTCGACCACCAGAGACTGGAGCAGGTCGAGACCCTGTTCTCTACCGGCGATACCCTCGTCATCGTCGATTTTCCCAGCAACCCTATCCGGCGCAACTGTGCTGGCAGGGGCTGGCGCAGCGTCCGTTTCCGGATCGACTCGCATCGACTGCTGGCCACCGGGTCCTCCGTCTTCGCCAAGCTCCTGTCTGAGCCGAAGCAGGCTCGCGCTCGCAGGCGGCTCAGCCTGGACCTCGGAGAGCTCTCCGCCACCTACGTCCTGGATCTGACGCCGTCAGAGGAGGGCGACGACGTCGCCTCCCAGCTGGCTCTGCTGTCTCTACCCGAATCGGTTCGCGACTGGTGGATGTCCCACGAGCGTCTCGAAGTCTCGCGCTTCCTCGTGTGTGGCCACGATGACCAATGCCCGCACCACCTCGACGTTCCATTGCGTTGCAAACGCCTCTCTACAACGGACACGCCGCCCGGGGAAAAGCCTGCGCCTGCGCCTCTACCAAGACTCAGGAATGCTCATCAAAACTCATACCCTCCCCCTCATGAGACGCTGGACCTCGACGACGTTGCGCCTTCGCCCGCCAGGATCATTGACGACTACTGCCCCGTACGCCACCGTGCAAACATCATTCGCCTGGTTCTGTCCTTGATGGGATGCGATCTGGTTCTCAACTCTGCTGCTCGCGTTTACACCCTTGTCGGCATTGCCAAGATTCTCGATTGCCGGGATGCCATTGTAAGTTGTCCCCTCCTCTCTGAATGATCCAGTCTTAACGCAACCTCCCGGCGATACATGGTACTGACTGTCTACAACAGAAAGACGCGGTTTTCACGTGGCTCATTGCCCAGCCCAACACGACCCTCTTGGACTGCCACCCGGAAGTTGCCCTCCACATCGCCTGGACCCTCGAGATTCCCGACGTCACGCGTGCCGTCTTTCGCCTCTTGGTTGCCGAAAGAACCATCGAAGTGGTTGGCGGCCACGACCACCCCGAAGGAGTCTCGCACAGCCTCACTTGCAGCAATAGCACCAGGATGACCCTCTTTGGACGTCGGCGCGAGGCCTTGCCCGATGAGCCCAGAAACACCATTGAGCACGCCACGCAGCGCAATGCCGAGCGGGCCCGTCGTGCAGCACACAATATGCGCCTCGGGCGACACGGCTGCGAGGAGGCTGAGATCGCCCTGGATTCTTGGCTCGCTGTGCCCGAGTGGCAGGAGTTCAAGAGAGCTGGTGAGTGGCTCGGAGCGACTTTGTACCACGAAGACGAGCACGAAAGCGAGCAAGACCGGCAGGAGGAGCTCATATACCACGGCGAGGTCCAAGACAGCGATAACATCGACGCTGTTCGCGCCCGCTTACTCAAGCGGACCCATCGGCTCTTCGGCTCGCTGACGCGGCAAATCCGCGACGCCGTGGCCCGCACCATATCCAACGCGGTGACAACCACCGACACCACGGGTGTCGTCAGCAGTGATGGGGAATCCACCGACAACCACATCGGCGATGATGACGACACAGACGAAAGAGATTCCTGGTGGCGCCCGTGTGACTCGGACCGCCGCTGCTTTGTGAGACGCCGCGACTTCAGGCCTACTCGCAGTGTCCACGCCAGTCTCAACGTAACGCAGAGACTTTTGACCCCTGCGTTCTGGAGGGTGCTGCAGTGTGGGTTGGCAGGACTTGGTCACGACACCCACAAGGAGCCCTTTCTTCTCGCTGTGGCCGTGCATGATTTCAACTCCTGCGCCTCGCTATACCACAGTCTACATGCCGATTTTGCGTGGCCGGAGGGAGGCTGGATGGCGCGCTTGTCAAAGCGTCAGTCGAAGCCCGCTTCGACCCCTGGCGGCGCCTCTCAATACCCCAAGGGTTGGGCAAAAACGGGCCGCTTCATTTTGACCTGGACAGATTTGTCATCCAGCTGCGCGACGCAGTGGTCCGTTTGCGAGGCGCATGGGAGCACACACCCCAAGCACTCGAGGCCGGAGGCGGCATGTCGCTCAGCCGGAGATACTTGGCGTTGGGCCTGACGGGGGCAGAGTTCGGGTATCTGCCCTTGTGGGCAGGCGGGCTTGACGACGGCACGGGAGCCGTGTTCCAGGACCTGGTTGACGAAGAGGGGGCGTCGGGGGCCGGCGCCGGGCTGCCTGGAGTGGTCCCTGACGCTATCATGGGGCCGATCGGGCCGGGGCCCAACTACAATACCGGCTACACTGTTGCATCGTCTTCGTCGTCGCTCACGACGGATACCATTGAAGGACGAACGGACAGAGGAGCGGCGCCTTCGTCCATGTTGGACCCGAACGATCAGGAGAACGGCGACGATTGCGCCCGTTCACTAAGGTCTGACTCGGTGTTCTACCACGTCGCGTCGCCTCCAGCCGTAGCCGGTGCCACTCCCGGGTTGGCGTCCGGCAGAAGCAGCAGAAGCAACAGTGATGCCGACACGGTTACGCTGGTGGGTACGGGAGTCGGCGACCCCTCCACGGCCGGCGCAGCAGCGGCGTCGCGTTCGTCCACGGCCCCGCTATCACCGGCCCCGCTGCGGGGCCCCGGGGGCGGCCCGTTGGCTTCGGTGTCTACGGCGTCGTCCTCATGGGTCGTGCCCGCTGGCGGTGGCGATGGCAGCTCGGCGGATGCCCCCAGCATTCGGACGCTCGAGGAAGAAGAGGGGGATGGGATGGCAGAAATTGTCACGGCGGCGCCCGCGGATGGGGCCGACAAGGAAGACGTCGCGATGAAAGACGTCGGTGACGGCCGAGACCATGACGAGCAAGACTTCACGATTGACGATGAGGACAGTGATGTTAATGACGACAATGACGATGACGAATTCAACGACGAGGACTATGAGGACGACGCTTCGGACCAGGCGTGGTCCCTTGTTGGCGAGTAGATCGGCCTCGTGCCGGATGTCGGATTATCATTCGGGTCTGATGAGCCTCGCGAGGCTTCGGGGCCGCGACACTGGATCATTCATGTTGGTGGCAGACGCACAGGCTAGTTGCTGGGGACCTACCTGAGAAAATCATTGAATGAACCTTATGAATGAAGAGTGATGCTTGACGAATGAGTCGGCGTTTGCTCGGAAGCCGAAACTTCACAGTGCAGTGCCTCTACTCGTGAACTGTTGTCCTCAACTCTAGTGGCTTCACGATAGTTCTCCCGAACCTCACAGCTTCCCTACATCGACAACAAAGCAGCGGAGCGATAGAGCTGTCGACGAGTCGAACGATGTGATCATTTGTCGCTACAAGACGAGTGTTTATTTGCGCTTCGTTTGTCTCTGCAATAAAAAAATAATGGGAAGACTGGTTCCGGATCTTGTCTTCCCCTTTCCCCCCTTCCCGTCGTGGCTCGTCGATCCCTCGCGCGCTCTGGACCATGTGCCCCTCTCTCCCTCATGATACGGGCCCGCCGACTTGGGGGAAAATCAAAGCTGGAAGCGAGGTCACGAGCCTCGCTGACGTTGACGCATCACAATAACCCAAAAAAGAGAACACATTATAAGACGGGGCGGGCGGTGGTGGTTCAATGTAGTATCCTGGAGGGATTCGTAACGAATAATGCTTTGCGATGCTGTGTGTGAATAGATGAATTGTGGTATAAGAGGACCGATGGGCTCGATCTACATGATGAGGCAGCAGGAGTTCTGCTTCTTTGCTTGTTCTGGGAGGGAGTCAGTCGCTGGGCCCGGCTGGGCTGGGCGCTTTTTTGTCAGGACCACGGATGGGGGGGAAAACAACGCACGGTAGAACATCTTGCTCTGGCTGCTGAGGCCGTCGCTCTTGGCGACGAGGTCGTCGATCTTCTCGCCGCGCTCCAGGACGCTCTCGATGGTCTTGTGGAGGGTGATCTTGGTCTCGTCGAGCTCGCGCTGGATCTTGAGGATGCTGTCGGCCTGGTGGGGGTCCTGGTACTTCTGCAGGTACTCCTTGAGCTCGGGCATGCAGATGGGCGCGTTGGGGTTCCAGGTGGTGCGGGGGTGGTTGTTGAGGAACTCGTCGACGATCTTGCCGAGCAGCTGGTGGGCCACGAGGGCCGGGTACTCGTGGTCCGAGATGATGATGCCGCAGATGCCCTCGGTCCGGCCGTAGGCGTGGAACGTCTTGTCTGTGTGGGGGGAGGAGAGGCGGCGTTCGGGTCAGCGGGATTGGGGATTTTCTGGCGCGCCTCATAGAGGGCGGAGGGGAGGGGAGAGAGAGATATGAGATGGGCTTACCCTCTTGCTCGACATCCTGCCTCTGGCCGGGCTTTGTGCGCTCGGCGACGGTCTTGGAGAACACGGTCATGAACTCGGAGACGCTGGTGCGGGTGAAGCGCGAGTAGGCGCTCAGCTCCTTCTCGGAGCATATCTCGTACTTGGGATCGCACTCATTTTGGATGATCTATCGCGGGGGTTTTTGGCGAGGAGAGCGTCAGTAAAAGGCCGTCGGGTCGTTCGTTCGTGGGGCTGTGTCGTGTCGCGATGCGGCGTGGGTTTAGGGGCCAAGGCGGATCAGGGAGGCGGCGACAGGCGGCGGACGGAGGGGGGACGGAGAGGAGGGGAAGGGAAGGGGGACATACTCCGATGTAGTGCAGCTTCATGGTGACGGCTGGGTATTCTGCAGTAACGGGAACTGGGAGTGAGGATGCGGGTGGTGTTGAGGGGCGGCGTCGCAGTCGCCAGCAGCGGATGGAGAGAGCAGCGGGTAGAGATGGATGGACGAGACAGTTGTCGGGGGATGATCTCACAGGCCAGTGGATGTGGATGTGGATGTGGATGGAGGCGGCGGGATCCAGCTCCAGCTATCGCGAGCCACTGGCCTCCACTGCTACCTCGCTGCACACCGACAGCGCTTTTCTACCTATGTACATAAGTAGCGATACCTGTTCCCGGCCTTCGCTGCGGTACCCTCTAGCGCCGCGACAGAGGGCGGCGGCGGCGGACGCAAGCTGCAATCTAGCAGGCGCCTTTCAGGTAGCGGTCTGCAGCGGCGGTGGATGGAACCCCGCGACGCACATGTATCGAGACATTGGCCGTCATTGAGGGGTTCCATGGGTTCCACTGAGCGCGACCTTGAACCCCTGGCGTTCTCTGAGGGGCACCTCCACGGCATGAACGGGCAGCACATACACATCCATGCCCTCATGAACATGTCTGGATGGTGACATAGCAGTTATTTTGACATAAAGTGACATGACCATAAACTCGGAGCCGACCGAGAAGAGCCAAGCGGCGACTCTGCCGCGCATAAGCATGATTTTCCATTGTTCGCTCGCACAGCTGGACATGGTCGTGTCTGCGAATGACGCACCGAGGCAGAACGGACGGTACTGAGTACTTTTGCCAGCGCCTTTACTGCACCAACGTCAAGTGTAGACACGACTTTCTGGAATGAATGGATGACTGGCTGCCGAAAGTGGGCCCGGCTCCGAAGAGTCATCATCGTCACTCATGATGGCGCTTGCCCGCTTCCCAGCTCCAATACCACTCCTTTCACCGTCGGCTTATATCGTCGCGGTCGCGCGCGCGGTTGCTCCTAGACACATACATGCTTCCACTTCCCGGCCTTGACGAATTGCTGCCAACTACCACCTCTGTAGAACTCGTCGACCAACCCCGCCATTCTTTTGGTCCGCCGCCATGTCGCCCGCCTCACTACAGGACGCCGAGGCGCAATGGCGTGCCCAGTTCGAGGCCATGAAGTCAGCCCTGGCAGGCCTCCAACTGCCGCCCAAAACCGCATCACTTCAGTCCGAGCTGGGTGCCGAATTCGATCTCGACGATGAGGACTTCACCTCAGGCAACAGTGGCGACGACGTATGGGATTTCATCTCCGACAGCGACGGCGACCTGTACAGCAGTGATGCCGCTCAAGACACCAACGATGTCACCCATTCAGCCCCCGCGGCCTCTGGTATCGCCTGGTTTCACGACCAGTGTGCCGCCGTCTCGGCCAAAAAGGACGGCCTTTCCCCTGACGCCTTCCAGGCCCAGATCCTCGAGATCCTCGAGTCCAACCGTTCCGCGGACGAGCTCCAGGGCCTGCTGACCGACCTGATCGGCTTTGACGACCTTGACTTTGTCATCGAGGTTCTTTCTCGCAAGGACGAGATCACGGCCGGCTTCGCCGCCCGTCCCGAGCCCGCTCCTGGAGGGCGCCTGCTCACCCGCGCCCAGCGCGAGGAAGCGCTGCGTCGGAGAGACTTTGAGCACAAAAACGCCGCGCTGGCTCCGACCATGCACAAGGAAGTCCAATATCCGCACGTCTACAAGGCACATAATGCCGGCAACACCCTCAACCACGCCGGCAAGAAGTACGCCCTGCCCACGGGCAGCGAGAGGAAGCAGTTCGAGAAGTACGAGGAGTATTCGATCCCTGCCGGTAAGGCGGGCACCCTCTGGCCGGGACACCGGCTGATCCCCATTGCCGAGATGGATGGCCTGTGTCGGAGGACATTCAAGGGCTACAAAACCCTCAACAGAATGCAGAGCCTCGTGTACCCGGTGGCCTACAAGACCAGCGAGAACATGCTCATCTGCGCCCCGACTGGTGCGGGTAAAACCGATGCTGCGATGCTCACCATTCTCCAGACCATCAGCCATTACGTGGAGCCGAACCCGGTCGAGAACATGGGTGCCACTGACTTCGCCGTGGCCCTCGAGGACTTCAAGATTGTCTACGTTGCCCCATGAAGGCTCTCGCGGCCGAGATCACCGAGAAGCTGGGCAAGCGCCTGGCTTGGCTCGGCGTCCGGTGCCGCGAGTACACGGGCGACATGCACCTAACCAAGTCCGAGGTTATTCAGACGCAGATCATCGTCACCACCCCTGAAAAATGGGATGTCGTCACGAGGAAGGGCACGGGTGACACGGAGCTGGTACAGAAGGTCCGGCTTCTGATCATCGACGAGGTCCACATGCTCCACGATGAGCGCGGAGCTGTCCTCGAATCTCTCGTCGCTCGAACAGAGCGTCAGGTGGAAAGCACCCAGTCTCTCATCCGTATCGTCGGCCTGAGCGCTACGCTTCCCAACTACATCGACGTCGCGGATTTCCTCAAGGTGAACCGCCAAGCGGGTCTGTTTTACTTCGACGGTTCCTTCCGCCCCGTCCCTCTCGAGCAGCACTTCATCGGAGTCAAAGGCAAGGCCGGCTCAAGGCAGTCCCGGGAGAATCTCGACACCGTCGGGTTCGAGAAGGTCCGAGAGATGCTCGAGCAGGACCACCAAGTCATGGTCTTTGTTCATTCTCGAAAAGACACGATGCAGACAGCCAAGATGCTGTACGAGAAGGCGGTCGATCAGGTCTGTGTCGACCTATTCGACCCCCAGAGCCACCCGGGCTACGAGCAGGCCGTCCGCGACATGAAGACGTCCAAAGCCAAGGAGCTGAGAGATCTCCTCCCCAAAGGCCTCGGCATCCACCACGCAGGTATGACGCGTTCTGACAGAAACCTCATGGAGAGGCTCTTCGGAGAGGGCATTCTCAAGGTGCTCTGCTGTACCGCGACCCTTGCCTGGGGTGTGAACTTGCCGGCCGCTGCCGTCGTCATCAAGGGAACCCAGGTGTACAGTGCCCAAGACGGAAAGTTTGTCGACTTGGGGATCCTCGATGTGCTCCAGATTTTTGGTCGCGCAGGACGTCCCCAGTTCGAAGACGTTGGCATTGGCATGATTTGCACGACCGCTGACAAGCTCCCTCACTACCTCACGGCCGTTACCGAGCAGCTGCCGATTGAGTCCAGGTTCTCTGCCAAGCTTGTGGATAACATGAATGCCGAGATCGCCCTGGGCACGGTGACGTCGATCCCAGAAGCGGTGCAGTGGATCGGATACTCCTACCTTTTTGTGCGAATGCAGAGGAACCCGATGGCGTACGGAATCGAGTGGTCGGAGATCAGGGACGACCCATCGCTGGTACAAAGACGCCGGCAGCTTGCGATTCAGGCAGCCCGCACGCTGCAGCGAAGCCAGATGATCATATTCAACGAGACGACCGAAGAACTCCGAAGCAAAGACGTGGGGCGCATTGCCAGCCAGTACTACATCCAACAGTCGAGTGTCGAGATCTTCAACAACATGATGCGGCCGCACTCGACCGAAGCGGATGTCCTCAAGATGATCAGTGCAAGCGCCGAATTCGACAACATCCAGTCCCGGGACAACGAGGCAAATGAGCTGACCAAGCTGAGAAAAGAGGTCGTCCCCTGCCAGGTTGATGGTGGCATTGACACGCCTCAAGCCAAGACCAACATTCTTCTTCAGTCCTACATATCCCGATCTCAGCTCGAAGACTTCGCGCTGGCCAACGACCTTAACTACGTGGCGCAGCAAGCCGGGCGAATCTGCCGAGCTCTCTTCATGGTGGCGCTGAACCGCCGCTGGGGCTACCAGTGCCTTGTCCTGCTGACCTTGTCAAAGTCCATTGAGCGACGAATCTGGCCGTTCCAGCACCCGCTTCACCAGTTCGACCTGCCGAAATCGGTCCTGAACTTGATGGATGCGAAAGATTCCCTGTCCATCGAGGCCATGCGGGATATGGAGTCGGGAGAGATCGGGGCTTGGTACACAACCAGAACGCCGGCAAGAAGATTGGCAGGATTCTCGATACGTTCCCGACCGTCTCCGTCGAGGCGGAGATTGCTCCCCTGAACCGCGATGTCCTGCGAATCAAGCTCTTCATCACCCCGGACTTCCGATGGAACGACCAGATGCACGGCACGTCCGAGTCTTTCTACATCTGGGTTGAGAACTCTGAGACGTCCGAGATATACCATCACGAGTTCTTCATCCTCAACAGACGAAAACTGTACGACGACCACGAGTTGAACTTCACCATCCCACTCTCGGATCCCCTCCCCGACCAGATCTACGTCAGAGCCGTTTCGGATAAGTGGCTTGGGGCAGAGACAGTCACGCCGGTGTCGTTCCAGCACCTGATTCGCCCCGACACCGAGAGCGTCTACACGGACCTGCTGGACCTCCAGCCGCTGCCGATATCCGCGCTCAAGAACCCGCCGCTGGAGGAACTCTACTCGCAGAGATTTCAGTACTTCAACCCCATGCAGACCCAGATCTTTCACACTCTGTACCACACGCCTGCCAATGTTCTCCTGGGGTCTCCCACGGGCAGTGGAAAGACGGTGGCTGCCGAGCTGGCCATGTGGTGGGCTTTCCGAGAGAAGCCCGGGTCCAAGGTTGTGTACATTGCCCCCATGAAGGCGCTCGTGCGCGAGAGAGTTAAGGACTGGGGCGCCCGCCTAGCCGGGCCTCTGGGGCTCAAGCTGGTCGAGCTGACTGGCGATAATACCCCGGACACCAGGACCATCAAGGACGCCGATGTCATCATCACGACCCCCGAGAAGTGGGACGGTATCTCGCGTAGCTGGCAGACCAGAGGCTATGTTCGCCAGGTGTCTCTCGTCATCATTGACGAAATCCACCTGCTTGCTAGTGACCGAGGCCCCATTCTCGAGATTATTGTGTCTCGTAGGTTCTTTCCCGGTCCTTTAGATCTGGCCATGTACTGACATTCTCCCAGGGATGAACTACATTGCCGAGTCCACCAAGAGCGCTGTCAGGCTCCTGGGCATGTCGACAGCGTGTGCCAACGCCACAGACCTGGGGAACTGGCTGGGCGTCAAGGAGGGGCTGTTCAACTTTCGCCACTCGGTCCGACCGGTGCCGCTGGAACTGTACATTGACGGATTCCCCGAGGTGAGGGGGTTCTGCCCATTGATGCAGTCGATGAACAGGCCGACGTTCTTGGCGATCAAGACGCACAGTCCCGACAAGCCCGTCATTGTGTTTGTGCCGTCGCGTCGGCAGACGCGACTGACGGCAAAGGATCTCATCAACTACTGCGGCATGGAGGACAACCCCCGCCGGTTCGTGCATATGGAAGAGGAGGACCTGCAACTCAACCTCGCCAGAGTCAAGGACGACGCCCTGAAAGAGGCCATCAACTTTGGCATCGGGCTCCACCACGCCGGCCTCGTCGAGTCCGACCGGCAGCTGGCGGAAGAGCTGTTCTTGAACAACAAGATCCAGATCCTGGTTGCCACGAGCACGCTGGCGTGGGGTGTCAACCTGCCGGCCCACCTCGTCGTCGTGAAGGGCACGCAGTTCTTCGACGCCAAGATCGAGGGTTACAAGGACATGGACCTGACCGATGTCCTCCAGATGCTGGGTCGAGCTGGCCGGCCGCAGTTCGACAACTCGGGTGTGGCGCGCATCTTCACCCAGGACGCGAAGAAGGACTTCTACAAGCACTTCCTCCACACCGGCTTTCCCGTCGAGTCGTCCCTGCACACGGTCCTGGACAACCATCTGTGCGCCGAGGTGTCGGCGGAGACCATCGTGACGAAGCAGGACGCGCTGGACTACCTGACGTGGACCTTCTTCTTCCGCCGGCTGCACAAGAACCCCTCGTACTACGGACTGGAGATCTCGGCGGAGGAGCACAACAGCATCGCGGCCCAGCAGCTGGCCAACGACTTCATGATCGACATGGTCAACAACTCGCTGCAGGAGCTGGCCACGTCCAAGTGCGTGGAGGTGTACCCGAACGGGGACGTGGACTCGACGCCGCTGGGCAAGATCATGAGCTACTACTACCTGTCGCACAAGACGATCCGGCACCTGGTCAACCACGCCAAGCCGCAGGCCGGCTTCGCGGACGTGCTCTCGTGGATGTCGAGCGCCGTCGAGTACGACGAGCTGCCGGTGCGGCACAACGAGGACCTGATCAACGCGGAGCTGTCGCGGAACCTGACGTACCAGGGCGACGCCTTCGGCCTGCCCATGTGGGACCCGCACGTCAAGGCGTTCCTGCTGCTGCAGGCGCACATGGCGCGCATCGACCTGCCCATCACCGACTACGTGGGCGACCAGACCAGCGTGCTGGACCAGTCGATCCGCATCATCCAGGCCTCCATCGACGTGCTGACGGAGCTCAACCACCTGTCGAGCTGCACCCAGATGATCCGGCTGCTGCAGTGCATCAAGTCGGCGCGCTGGCCCGACGACCCGCCCCTGTCCATCCTGCCGGGCGTCGACGTCGACGTCCACGACGACGGCGGCGACAACGACGCTGCCGCGACGACCAGCCTCCAGAAGATGAGCGCCATGCCGCGCCCGCAGCTGGAGCAGCTGGCGAGGCGGCTGCGCGTGCCGGCCTCGCAGCAGGCCCGCTTCGCACGGGCGGCGGCGGCGATCCCGAGCCTCAGCGTGCGCGCCGAGGACGCGACGGCGACCTCGCTGGCCGTGTCGCTGCGGCGCCTCAACCCGGTCACGGAGCGCGACGGCCGCGTCTACGCGCCCCGCTACCCCAAGCCCCAGAGCGAGGGGTGGTTCGTCGTCGTGTGCGACGTCGCCAGCGACCAGATCATGGCCGTCAAGCGCGTGGGCTGGGGCGGCGGCGGAGGGGGCAAGGGGGGCAAGGGCAAGGGCGCCGCGACGGTGGAGAAGCAGGACCCGAACCAGAGCTCCGTCCGGGTGGGCTCGCGGCCCACGGCGCGGGCGGTCCTCCGGCTGCCGGAGCCGGACAGCCGCGGCGGCGCCAGGAAGGTCGACGTCCTCGTCCTCAGCGACGCCTACGTCGGCATGGAGTACCGGCTGGCCGGGGTCGAGATACCGGCGCCGCCCCAGGTGGACGACGACCTCGACAAGGCCAAGAAGCAGCAGGCGGCGGCGGCGGCAGCGCAGCCTGGCCCGAGGCCCGGTGGGAGCAGCGGGAAGCCGGCGTGATCGATCCGAGGCGCGCGGCGCGGGACCGAAATGGTTTCCGCCACCACCACATTCGAAAATGTGAAAATGCGAGAACCCCCCGTAGGTTAGGTAGGGACGTAGGTAGATACCCTACGAGTAATCTCGAGCGCCCATCACGCGTCCTGTCCGTAAACCGATCACAGTCCGGCGCCAGACAAGACGGCCCCGAACCGCGGCGTGTTGCCCGTCGGGCAGTAGGTCCACGATCACTACTCGTGATGCCGACAAAAGGGCGCGCCCCCTCTGCGAACTTGCTTTCCCCGGCGCACGTGATGTAGGTACTTGTGTGTTCGTAGACGCCTGCTCTTCCAACGGATGAGAAGCCTTCTCCGGGCGTACGAGTTATAACTCGTAGTCGTCGTAGAAAAGACGTGCAAATCGCCACCAAAAACCATCAGGCCATCTCGCATAGTGCAGCTCTCCGGAGGCGATTACTAAGTCCCAAGTGCAAAACAAAAAAGTTGCGACGCCCACCGTTCGCCCCAATCCCCTTCCTTTGAATCGCAGCGCCCGCCGGCTTCTATGCCCGCCCTTGGCGATACCTAAGAATCGTCTTCTCCCCCTTGTCTCAGTTCGACCGGCCGCACGCCTGCTCTGGGTTTTGTCGAGGGTGCGGTCCGGCGGGGTTTCGTTTTTGTCTTGCCCCCTCCCCCCCCTCCTCTTCTTTAGCCCCCGGGTCAAGGCTGGCTGCTCGGCTTAGTAACACGACGCCCCCGGACGAGTCCACGAGTACTCGTACACGAGTACTCCGGATTCCCCATTTCCGAATCAGAGATACAAAGTACAAGGGGCTCTCCGCCGCCTCACGCCTGCCGAGTTTTTACCTTCATCATCATCAAGTCGACGAGTCGCCGCGCAGCAGAGCCGAACGCCCGCTGCCAGTACGAGGTGCCCGAACGGGCAAGCAGTGGTGCTCAGGGCCCAGCTCCCCCCTCCTCCCGGGCGAGGAGAAAGGGAGAGAAGGGGAGTCGCCGAGTGGCGCGGACGGAACGGAGAGAGGATCGAGATGGCCTGATGATGGCCGAACAAGTACAGGGCGCACAGCCCGCAAAATCGCCCCAGTGTGTGCAGGGGCAACGTGCGACCAGGGAAACATAATAACCACCCACCTTTGCCTGCCTTAGGCACCTGATCTCTCCGTACACTTTCCGACTTTAGCAAATCACTACTCCGTACGAGCGTATAAGTATGGTACGAGTAAGCAGGCTTGCCCCACACCCACAGGCCGTAGCAGCAGTTCAGGCGAAACCGCGATCAGTCATCAACCAAGGCCGTCGAGACGACTGATTACTCGTTTGGGGTTGGAGAGGGGCACATGTACGGGGGTGGCCGCGCCACCGCTGTGCCCAGTCGCAGTCATGTGCCGGGAATCAGAGAGTGACTTGGCGTCCGCGAAAAGAAAGAAGGTAAAAAAAGAAAAAGAAAAAAAAGCCCCCGGACAAGTGATTAACCGGGTATCTCCACATACTCGTACCGTATTGACATTCGACACGACCAAAATGAGCCCGATCGCCTCGCCCAAGGCTGGTAAGACGTCTGCCTGCGTGCGAGCTGAAAGAACAACAGGTCGGGGTGGGTGGCGAGAGCCAAGGCAGCAGCAGTAAAGAAGGGCCCATTTCGAGTGAAGGGAATGACCACGGCGGGGCACGTTTTCAGGTCCTCGGGCGACTCAATCCGCACCGCCTGGGAGAAGCGTCCTTGGCCCGCCTTTCCGCGTCAGGCAATCCTCCCCCCCTCAGTGAGCACTCTGACCGGGCACGTGCCGGGTTCTGCACGCACTCATCAACGTTTGGCTACCCGAAGTCAGCCGCAGGACCTTTGCCTACCTGTTTCCGTAAAGCGCTGAGACGTAGTACTCCGTACTAACCGGCGATATGATGAGAGTGGCGGGTTGACCTCTGGTGGTGTCCCGTGGTAAAGAGGTATTCAGCAGAATGGCCAGGACTGGCTCCGATGAGTTGATGAGCGGGTGTGTGCTCGCAGGATGGCTTATTACTAAGACGGGGATTGGCGTGGATGATAGCAGAGCCCCACCGCAAAGTGACCCCGGCAGCCCGGTTGCTCTCGAACACCTACTTCGTATTGGTGTGAGTACTTGTACTCGTGCGAGTACTCGTACCAAGAACACTGGCTGTTGCCAATCGAATCTCGGTTAGGGTCGTGCTCGTGCTTTCTTTACCTTGCAGACGTGGCGGCGTCGGTCCATCGGCGATGCGCAGAAGGCGGAGGACAAGGCTTTCGTACTGCCTGGGAGAGAGCTGGAGAATGGCGCGAGCGTCCGAGTGCGAAAAAGGCCAGAAGCAGGACTGACGTGGGAAAAGGAAAAGAGACAAGATGACAGCTCGGAGAATAACGAGATGGGCCGTGTGTGCATTTGCCTCACGCATCGCCGAGCAATGCCAACTAGTGCTGCTGGTGCCTCGGTCACTGCTTGTTTTGGAAGAGCAGTGTGCATCGGCTTGCGAGTACTCGGGCTTGTAGTTTGGAGGAAGCCCCTGGGTTATTACTAAGGGCTGACGAGCGGTGCACCCAGGCCGTGCCCGTAGTGCCGTGGCCTGGCGTCGGTCTTGTCTTAGTCCGCCAGCGTGCGCATCCAATGACTAAGGCGAGCGGATTGGGGCGGATCGACCGCGGATGATTTGAGATGCTAGCGGCGGCGTCTGGCGGGATCCCCGTTTGATGACAAAAAAACAAAGTCATGGAGGGACGGCCCTTGCCCGAGTACCCCCTGCTCCGTACCTCGAGTACTCCCGTCGAAGGTTAAGTGGTACGAGTAGATCGAAGTGGTGGACCTGGTGCGGCGTGGCAGCTCGAGCTGCCCATGATGGATCCAGGGGCGTCTGCTTATGTGTCCGTGGCAGGAACGAGCGTGAGGTGCATGCAGGTTTGGTTACGTGAGCGTGGCAGATTTGACGTTGATGCCATGTCAGGTCGATCGGCGGCGAATAGGTACGTTGACTCGTAGGCGGGCCAGGGTCGAGAAGGTGGGGGCGGCCCTGTGAGAGTCGCCGCATACGTAAGCCGACAGTAATCAGCGCTGACGGGACTCCGCCTTCCGACGAAGCCAGGTTCGGGCAGGGAATGCGAACCAAGTCCTCGTACTGCACTAGCAACAGGGGTCTTTGTAGGCACCAGCACTCCGTACTGGTATGGCAGCCAGCCCGCCCTGCCCCAGCACCGGGGCCCCCCTTGCGGCGAGGAAGCCAGGCAGCAAACGGCCAGGTCGGGGTACTCGGGAAGACGACGAGGAAACCGATGGCCAGGCGTGGCGGTACTGTCTGCCTGTCTGTCTATCTGTCATATTGACGGCTGACGACGGAGGGGTTGCGCTGGCTGAGCTGGCCTGCCCAGGGTAGGGGGGGTGGCGGCGGCGGCTATCAGTCATCCATGGCTTCGAGGGCTGCTGCGTGCGCCAAGGCGGCCGCCTGAGTAAGCGACCGCCGCTCGCGGAGCCCGGAGGATGGTGCGAAGGCAGTGTTCGGTAGAGGCGTGGGAGGGTCGATCAGTCCCGCGGTAGGGCGGGTGAATAGATTGGACACTTTGGGCGGTCGGTGCGAGGGCACGGGTGGCGCGGCGGCGGCGGCGGCGACGACGGTCTTCAAACTGCTGGCGACGGGCAATGTTTCAAGCCATGACTTGGTCGTCAGGCGAGGCGCCCGTAATCGCGGATGGCCATCGTGGTGCCTGGCGTCACTGAGTTTGTCACGCCTGTGCGAGCCAGCGTGGGCGGGGGTGTCAATCAAGGGCGCCGAGTCCTCATATCTGCCTGCCGGTACCAGCTGGATCACTTACCTCTCAGTACGAGTAGTAGGTCCGGCTAGGACTGTCGCGATCTGCCTCTCGCCTAATCATACAGAGCCGGCGGCTCCTGCGAGCGGCGGCCACTTCGGTCGATCGCCCGCCTTTCGCTTGCAGCCGCCGGCCGGCCCCCTGCCATGCTGCGAACTTTGCTCAGCTGAGGAGCGGGGCTGTAGGCGAGCTCCCCGTACGCACAGCGCGCGCACAATGGTACCGTTTTGTCCAAGGCTGGTCGGGAACTTTTGGGCGAGAGGCGAGGCCGTGTCGTCCCATCGCGACAAGACGAGCTCGCGGTGAGGACAGCATGGAAGGATCTCGCCGAGTGTGACATTCGCATTGTACCGGTTAGGTAAGGCGGGTACGGTCGCGAGGTGGACAGTACGACTACTACATGTAGGTAAGCAGGCACAGGCCGTGAGGCCCTGCGGTCGCACCTCCCCACGAGCACGAGTTCAGAATCGACGAATGGGTGCGACTGCCGTGAAGTCACGCACGATCCAATGCCAATCGTACCAGGCACGCGTGGCACGGTAGGCACTGACGAGACTGCACCAACCCGACCAAGGCGAATGCCGCGACTGTCGCCAAATTGGACTTGAAACGGCGACCAGCGGCGGGGGCCCCTTGAATTGAAACGACGCACCCACCCACCCACCACTCCAGGACGAGTGAGTACGCGTACCTGCCCGTAGTGGCTTCTCGTAATCGCTAGCGAAGAATGCTCGCACGCAAAAGACGAGTGCCGGCCCAGATGGAAATCGCCGACGTGCAACATGGGTTAGCCCGGCGTGTGATTACGTACACGCTCTCCGCAGATGACTAAGTGTGGATCCCCGTACGGCTGTGCAGGGAGTAATCTCAATCGTGTACGAGGCATCGGCGCGAAGAAACCGTAATGAATCGCACCTACGGTGAGGTACAGGGGTCTAGCGCGGTACTTGAGAGCTCGCATTCTGTGTCTGGCACTGCTAGAGACACCCCACCCGGCACCTGCCCGTGTACCGCCAGGTACCTCCGTCGCCCGCCTGTAAGGAAGGAACCTTGTAAGGCGCCCGCCACACATTCATCACCAGGGCCCCCCCGGCGGCGTCGCCTCAGCCGACGGAGTATACGAGCGTGCAGGCCGCCGCCCTACGGATTATATTCGCGGCCGGTCCGCGGGCCTACCAGAGCTCCATATGATGCCATGCCCAACCCGGTAGTCGTAGGCCCGACCCATGCCCTATTCACGTCGGGGGGCCCCAACCTTTTCGAAGCCTCCACGACAGTAACTCGCCCGCTCTCGTCCTGCTGGCTGGCCCTGGATCCTGGCCGTGGCGGCACGCCGGCTGATCTAACGGACAGCCGGGGTGACGGGCGATGCAAGGGTCCGCGTGCGTTCGCTCGTTGAGTATCGGCAGCTTCCACGGCTTGCAGCAGCTGCCTGTTCGTACCTCCCGGCCTCGAGGGTTCAGAGCCTGCCGTATAACGCTGGTTCGACGGGCCACACTACCTCCAGGCTGCCCCTGCCCGAAGGACTCTGCTGGAGTGCCCTGCGTAGTACTGCCTTGACAGGATGCTATGGTTTCCGAGTTGCGATATGAAAAAAAAAAAAAAAAAGTGGCCATTCCGCGTCTGTCCAGCTCCCAGTCCTTTCCGCCTCGGAACAGCGTACGTCCGGTCCACAGTCGCAGGCCACGGGCCAGATCGAATCTCAGCGAGCCCGCCGTTTCATACCGCAGAGGAGGCGTGGACGTGGACTCGGGAGATATTTTGTCTTTTTTTCTTTTCCACCGCCCGGCCGCCCGTCGAGCCACCTCCCAAGCTGCCTTCGAGCCTGGCGGGGGTACACGTGTCGTTGCGAGCCGACTATGAGGGAAACCCAGTGTCACTGGCACCATTCGGGGTGAGAGCCAGCAACCGCCGGCATGAACTACGAGCTATACCCCGGATATACTCAACCACCCATTGCGCACGGTCTCGATCCTCCCGTCGTGGCGGCCTTCTGCTTCCCACGGTCCGTCGTGACGGTGATTCAGATTCAGCCTTCTTTCCTCGGCCCCCCCCCCCCCCCCATCAAGACTTTGATTTCCCACGCCGCCAGGCCCGGAAGAGCAAACGCTCTGCGGTTGCCTGGACCCTGGCGCCTCATACCATTCCTCCATCTACATGGGTGCCCCTGTATACTCCCCTCCAGATGCCCGAGTTTTCTCCATTCCGCCTGAGCTTTTGCTTGAATCATGCTTGGCACGGTCTCGAGTAGGCCACTTCAGGACCCGGCCAATCGGCTGTGGGTGCCAAGTGAATATACCCTCCTCAGAGGGAAGACTATTCGTCATGTCTTTGTCTTTCTTTTGGTTTTCCCTTCTTCCACCAAGTATACGGGAGAAAAGTTTCACAGCCGAACCACCTGAGAGTCCCTCCATTTTGGCTGCCGTGTCCGAAAAGCTCTGCCAGCTCTGCATCGCCTGGGTGTTGGTCATCAAGTTGACGGCATGTTAGCTCTCACGTGGCCTTCTCGCAGACGCCGAGAGGCCAGAGAATATCCCACCACGGAGAGAATGGGAAAGCGGGAAGAGCCATCTCCTTCACTGCCGCTCTACCAGCCCCCGGGGGGGGGGGGGGGGGGGGGGGGGAGGGCATCATCTAAGTCAAAGGGCACTCTGGCAGAAGGCCTTGCCGGGATGGGCGCGCGCTGGATGGGACCTTTTGCGGCCTCTTTCGGGTTTACATGCTCCATGTTTGGCGTTAGGCTGCTTGGAAGCCGGGACATAGAAGGCGCCGTCCTGAGTTCGTTATTATTATTATTATTATTATTTTGGAGACACCAATAAATTATAGGCAAAGATTCCTTTGCCGGGATTCTTCCAGTCTACTCGTAACCTAGCACATGGCAGTCTGGTTAGTACGGCGTTATTAGTCGACTTACCAGTCAAACCCAAGGACTCAAGCCGCAAGTCGGGGGCCGTCGCCATGCTGGATGGGAGCCCTCGGCCTCCACCAGATGGAACACGCCCTAGGCGCGTCGCGTTATAGCTACAGAGGTCCACTACAAGCCCCGTGGAGCCCTGTGAACGCACCCCCGGCAGCTGAGCCGGTGCCCAAGGTACTAGTACACCTAATAAGATCGCTCCAGCTCCGGGTGCTGATGATGCCCTCCCCCGCTTAACCCAAACAGGATGCTGCTCTCGATGTACGCAACCCCGACGAAGCGGTCGGCTACGACGAGTTTCCATGCGGCGTCCAGTGGTCGCTGCTGATGACATCCCCGGTGCATACTAGGTACGGTAGTTAAAACGTATACGATCGCTCGCAGGCTCTGTGGCTTCAACGACGGCATTTGAGAATTTGCCCTGCATCAACTCCTCGACCCTGCAATCCCAGCCAGCATAGGTACTTTAGGTACTAGGCGCCCCTTGCCAGGCGTGGACTATGCGAGTCCGTCCGTCTAGGGGCTTCTTTCTTGCTTCTTCTTCTTCTTCTTCTTCTCTCTCTCTCTCAAAAGAAAATGAAAATGAGAACAGTCTATCTTCGAGTTGCACGGCCATGACAAAATCGCGGCCCGTTGACGGGCACTGCCGGCTCGCACGCGCACGAAGCAGCAGTTGGTGGTAAGAGTAATCGTCCCACACCTATCATGTCCTTGGTCCAGTCCGAGTGCAGTGCAGTCGGGGAATAGTCGCGCCTTTGAGGTATGAGGTAGGTTACTCGTAAGCAGAAGCGCGGGCGCGGGCGCCCCCACATTGGTTCCCCAATCCTTTCCCCCGCGGAGAGAGAGAGAGAGAGAGAGAGAGAAAATACCGTAGGTAAAGAAAGAGGAGAAAGAACCCTGGGTTATTCCTCCTCCATCTCACCCATTCCTCGTTTAACACGACGCGCCTCCTCCCCCTCCTCCTCCCCCCGAGGAGTCATTACGGCTCGTTTCTGTGCGGTCGGTGAGCGTGGGAAGGATGGTTGCGGAGATGCGATCGACCAACCACCCAGCGCCGGGGGGAGGAGCGGTTTAAATCTCTGGCCCCCATCTACAACACAACAGAGCCGCGATGCCACACACAGAAATGGCTTTGCCGCGGAATCTATCACTGCCGCCAGCTATGGGGTGTTGCAACGTGGGAAGAAGGACATCAAGGCAATCCAGGCATCTTACCTCCTTTTGCCACCTTTCCCAATAGTAATCAGGTACACTTCGGGGAAACCGCAGCTCCATCATTCAGGCATGTCCAGGGAATTCTTAGGTAGGCCCTGGGCGGGGCGGGGCAAGTTCTTCGTCGCCGAAGGCATCCCATATACGCCCCCACGAGTCGCCACCGTGATAATAAGACCGGGGGGCAAAGGAACCCTGCCAGCAGCAATCAAGACAAAAAAGAAAAAAAGACCCCGAAATCACCAACCACATTCGCCCGCGGTCGCCTCTCCGCGATGGCAAAGTAAAGAGTATCCACGATCACCTTGTTTACCAGGTACACAGAGGTGGTTACCAACCTAAAGTACCTGATTACCTAGTCCACCTGATCTATATTCTCCTATACCCCATCCGAACCCGCGCTCGCTTCCGAGGCTCGCGTAAAGCGCAGCAGCGCTACCCCGAATGAGCCACCATCGTGCGCGCCCGGCTCTTCCATCCAACTTCCCTCTTGTCTCCCTTGACCGGGACGGGTACCGCGTGCCTTGCTCCCTCGCTTAGAACTCGGCAGTTGGTCGGAACTTTCCCCGCCAGGTCAGTGGGTGGCGACGAGGGAGCGCCCATGCGTTTCCTGCTCTCGAGTGCCCTGCCCACGAGTACGAGTAGCATCGCTGGCATGCATCTTGCGGGCCAAGTCCTACTGCTTGTGGCTTGCCGCGCACCCACTCCTGGTCTACATAGCTACAGGTGCGTCATCTTGGTGCAGCAGGGCAACCGGCGCGATCAGCCGAACAGAGGTGCCTCGCCGGCCAACTCGGTCCAAAGGCTCTCATGCTTCAGCTCGGCTACCCATTTGCAGAGCCCAGCGCGCCGCTCTAGCACAGGCCACCCAGTCTGTCATCATGCCATCGTACGGACTCGGCGCCGGTTGCCGGGGTTTGGCGCTCATTCATCACTGTGGGTTGAATCGAATTCGACGGATGGAGAAGTTTCACGAGACAATGTTGCTTGATGGGAACTTGCTGCGCCAAGCGCGCAGTCTTGTTGAATAAAGTAGAAATGCCGACGCCAAATAGCGCGGCTTGACAGTCGCTATCAGAACAGAAGTGGATGAAAACAGGCAGAGGCGCGGTCGCCTCGGCGTACCCCCACAGTTGGTGGTGCCCGTCAAATCAAATCCCGACCCAGCCCGTAACCCCCGAACGCCAGTCTCCGTCTCAACGCCGCTGCAAGATACCATGCCCGCTGGCAGGGTCGCCCCTTGTCCGCACGAGCCCGAAAATGCTTTCTCTCCAAACCGGCCAGCGCATCGGCAGTGCTATAAACAGCCAGCCAAAGTCTATGCTTGGGAATGCGGCCGCGCAGGCCCGTCCACGTCAATACCTCCCCAGACGCGCGAGCACTCTGGTGCGGCCGGGCTGGTGCCCCGACGCCGCCTTGCCATTTCGCATTGGGAATTAGGTGTTTTCGTAAAATCGTCAAGCTCAGGCTCATTCAACGCCATCCTTCTGGGCGGGGAAACGCTCTGCGTGCCAATTCCTCAATTCATCGAAAGAGTCTCCGTCGCCACGTGAACCTGCGCTTTCCTATACACGCAGGGACGAAGGCGGCGGCAGGATGTTGTCGTGATGTAAGCGGCGAAGCTCCTCTGCCCTGGCCTCCTCGTGCAGGCGCTCGGAAGATTTGTAGGCGCTCTTGGCGTAAAGGCCATCAGCCGAGGGCTCCTTGGCCCGGAGGCCGGCAACGGCGGCGGCGACGTCAGCCAGGGTGCCGGCGGAGGCGGTGCGTGAAATAGGATCCCGGGTCGGTATGGGAAGCGGCAGCGTAGGCGGCGAGACGGAGATGCGCTGCGGTGCGGGAAGCGGGCCCGACGGCGCAGGAGGAGCGCGGGCAGGGGCAGGAATGTTCAGACTGGAGGGGGCCTGGGGCGGATCCACTTGGTGGTCAAGGAGACGGTGCTGCAGCTGAATCACGTAGTCACGGAGGGCGTAGTTGTCGGCCTGGACCGTCTTAAAGTTCTGCTCCATGTCGTGAAAGTCGCGGACCTGCTGCTCGAGCTTTTTGATGTAGTGCTCCTTGCGTTGGCGGAATGCACGCTGCGCAGAGGCATGTCAGCCAAAGTACGAGAAGGGATACGAGAGCGAGTGGAAATGCCTGGCTGTGGCGCAAGCCATCTTGGCTGGGCTGACGGATGACAAATCTCACATCGGACATCCGCGGTACTCCGGGGAACGTGGGATGCCGATGTGGAAATGCCGCGGGCGCCACCAACAAAAAACCATCGGAGGCAAAGGAATGGGTGTTGAGTCTCGGCCGAAGGGGCAGAAACGTACCTGGGCAGCCCTGTTCTGGGCAGCGCGCTTGGACTGGGAGAGTTCTCTCTTGGCCTTGCTACGGCCATCGCCGCCGTCTTCGTGGTCGACGTCCATCAGACCCTGTGCGGCGATCGCAGACGCACCGGTGGGGGACACCTCGTCGGAGGCGGCAGGCGAGACGCTTCTCTGCATGTTGCTTATGTGCGGTGGGTCTGCGTGTATGTATGTGGTGGTGGTTGTCGAGGTGTCGTGGAGGGGATGGTGACAACAGGCCAAGCTCCGGAGTGGTGGTGGTGCGGTCGTCCTCGGGTTGACAGTGGAGAGTGGCGGGACAGTGCGTGCTGGTCGGTAGCCTATGAGTGGGTTCTGTGGTGCTGTGTTGGCGTGGTTGTTGATGCTCCAGGCCGACACGGAAGGTGGCTGTATGTTGGGCAGAGATGTGAGTGGATATGGTCGAGAGAGGGGTTCAAGGGTGCCGGGGATCAAGCAATCATATATAACGGCGGGTGGGCGTCGACGGGTGCAGACGGGCGTGTGGCTCTGGGAGGGTTGAGGGACAGGACCGGGCAGGATGGAGGAAAGGAAGGCGCGAATGAGTAAGGTTATGTATGATGACCAACAAAGTGGGTAGGGTCGGGCCTAGCAAGCAGCGCACGCCCGGGGGCAGGTGGTGGAGGGGAAGGGGGTGTCGGTAGACTCGGCTTCAACAGTGGAAGGTAAGTACTCAAGGTACTCTTTCCGATGTCCCCGGGGTACCTCGGTGCTTCGGGGTCTAGCACTGCCAGCCCGGCCCTAGTGCCTCGACGCTGGCTCTTGGGGATTCATTGGATGTAGTCGTGCCCGCCACGGTTCGGGGTCCATCGGTACCTTACGAATGTATCCCAGTTCCCAGTGGACGGCGTCTCCCACAGACGGGCCTCGCCACCCCGGTACCCCGACACCGCAGCCCCAGGCAGACACTTCCAGAAACATGTACCCTGGGCTCCCCATTCTTGGAGGCTTAGATACCTGCATTGCGGGATCTCCGTATTGCGGCCAGGTACTGCTCGTAGATACGAGTATACTGACTGGGCACCTAGTTTGCCATGTACCCTGCAAAGCCCGGGGCGATACCCTGGCACTCCAGAGCTGCCGGCCTCGCGCACTCGCACAGGGCCGTTGCGCCGGTGGAAAAGGACCCCCGCTGGGGGAGTACGATTCCTCGTACGGCCAGTCGCAGTGGGTCTCGGCTCGCAAAGACGGCACCGGACCAGACCTCGAGGTGCAGGCTGGTTGCATTGAACCTGTTGGCCGGTCGGTACATGCAGCCGTGGCCTGGAAAAGCCCGGGAAGACGTCCCTCTCTTCTTGCGCGAGGGGACGACATGATCCCACCGGGCCGCGTGGCTGCGTGTGGAATCGTCGAGGCCGTTTACTCATCGCCTGTCCCGGACGGCCGGCCTGATGACTGAGCCGAGGGACGCGATGACAGACCAGGGAGGGGGCCCCGGTTGGGGGCTGCCTGGGGATGGAAATAGAACGCGCAAGCCGAGAGCACTGTGAACGTCCCCACGTATGTATGTAGGTCAGGTAGGTAGGTCGGTAGGCATCGCACCCGGCTTGATCCCATCGGGCAGCACAAGCAGAAGCAGCAAAGATGCAGATCGCCCGGCCCGACAGTTGGTGATGATGCCTACACGAGCCGACCACTCCTGTCTGTTTCGGGGGTGCTCGTATCCAAGCACGCCCAGGGCTGCATCGGTCGCGGCTCGTAACCGCGACACTGCACTCGCGGTGGCAGCACCTGGCACACAACTGGCCTGGTGGGCTTGTGTGCTTGAGGTTGCGCACACGGGCGACATTGGGCAGATGGGGACGGGAGCGTGGAGGCGTGCGCGTACGAGTATGTGCGCGTGTGTGTGTGTGTGCGATGTGGATGTGATGACATATCTTGCCGGGATCATGGCGATGTGTAATACTCCCGGCCATGCAGGCTCGTTCTGTCGAGTCGCCCGGCCACCGTATCACACCGTATCTGCATTGGGGGCCGCCCGCCGGGGGTACTTTTGGGTACGGGGACGGCGCCCAAACCGTAAAATCGACAGGTACGCGGGATAGTTGATAAGTGGGAGGGGGTGTGGGTAGCGGATGCAGCGAGCTAGGGAAGCGACGACTGGTCGCCTCTCTCTCTCTCTCTCTCTCTCTCTCTCTCTCTCTCGGAGCTGCACTAACGGCGAAAGGGATGGTGGGGGTGGTGGATAATCAAAGAATACCACAGGGCTGCGATATTCCCGTCGCTCACTCAGTCACTCACCTAAGCAATTGGTCGTCTGTCAGCACGCCCAGTCGGTGGGGACGGTATGGCAGGTCAAGGTTTGCAGGGCTCCAAGGCGCCAAGAAAGCACAATTACTCTGGCTCGGTGCTGCGCTGCCCGTGCGTCGGTCGGTTGGTCGGCCGCTCGTATGATGTGGCGCTGCGAGCGGAGCTGCGAGGCGCTGTCGGAGACTGACTTGGCGGTGCTATCGGCGATTCGAGGTAAGAAGAAGAAGAAAAGTCGTGCCCTGGCTTGTCCGGAGGGGCTGCAATCCAAGGAGAGAGTGAGGGTGTTCGAGTTGGGCTGATGACTGTCGCAGGTTTCCGACTGTTGCCTTCTGCTTGCTCGGGTCTGTGGGCGAGATGAAGAGGGTAATAAGCATTGACAAGATGACGAGGCGCCGTGCTTATTATATCAAACCAGACCCTGCGCCTCGAGGCGATGGGTAAGCAGACGCACACCCACCCACTCGCTCACTCGCACACGCACACGCACACACGGCGGCACATTTTCCCTCGACCCTCGACCATGGGCGCCGTCGCCCGCCAGGAGATCAAAGAGGAATCTCTGCCATGACCCGTGGGATCCTTTCGTCGCCGCTCCTAGTCGTTGCCCGCCGCTAGCAACCCTATAGCCATCCCACGACGCACCGGCATCACCGCCGCCCTCTATCAGCAAGGATCCCGAGCCCAACTTCGCCCAATTCGTCAACTTCTCCCTCGTGGGAGACAGCACGCCGGCTTCTCAGAGTCTTTCGAGCTCTCGCCCCCCCGTACGAGGCTAGTTAGCAGTGGCCCATCTGCTGTTGGAGCTTATGGACGTGGCTGGTGGCGGGGGAGCAGTGCTTCTCGGCCACTGTCAATAACCACTTGAGGCTGCTTGTACCGCGTGCATGCGTCCACACTCCGAGACCACACTGCCGCTCCTGCGCGCCATTACATGATTTCCAGTCATCGGGGCAACTTGTGAATCGTGAGTGCGCGAGCTGATGTGGCTGCTGAGTACGCGACTTGGTCTCGCCCTCGAACGAACGACTGATTGCAACCGCAGAATGCCCTTGCCTGTCCGACTATGCCACCTGTGCTCTCCTTGAGGCTGATGACTCGGTTCTTGACGATCTCTCGGCCAAAATAATGACCTGGTGCTATTCTCAAATTCGGTTTGTTATTCTTAGAAGCAGTCCCCAACTCCGCAGTCGCCAGCCAGGAACAATACGCCTACTTGGCAGCTTGCCCCTGGCGCGCCGACCAGCTACCGGGCGGAGCCCTACCGACCAGCTGGCTGGTGACGAGACGCTATACTGCCTCGCGTGGCCTGTCTCTGCTGCCCGATTCAGCAGACCCAGCCCTGCGGCTTATACTCCCGGTGGAATCTAGTGCCTTGAATGGACACGCAAGTCAAGGTCGGAAGCTGGACATTGTGATTGGGCCATACAGATTCCAAACCAAGTGCTCCGGGCGGAGACTAGACTCAGAGTCGGATACCAGTGGCCATGATTGGCCAGTCGCCCCATCTCTCAATCCTCCCAGAGTATAGTCTCCCGTGACACGGTCGGTGTCTTACCTGCTTTGTCAGGCCTCGGCCGAGAGCAGAACAGCCATGGACCAAGGTGGCCGTCCAGTCGAGCGTCAGGCTTCTGGGTCGCCTGCTGGAGCTTGCCGTGCAGGCTTTCTTTTTCTTTTCATTCTTCTCGCCTGCTCTTGTTTGTGTCCTCAATCCTCAACCATCGGATGCTGCCGCCCAAACTCTTCAACCTCTCGATCTTGAGCAGAGCATGGCATATACGCAAGGACCCAGGGGTATCCTGTTCAGCCCTACACTCGACGCCGCGGATGCGTTGACTGGGCCGAGCGGCGACGACGACACCTGAACGAGCCTGCTAGAAGTTGGTGGACTAGCTGGATCGCCGGTAAGGCTGGGTCGCACTACTCGTCCGCCGGCCGGGCCTTGTGGAGCGGTTTTGGAATCACTTTGTCGCCGCTAAAAGTAGGCTACAGATATCTTCCAGACGGATCACTATAACAGAACGGCAAATCCGATGAGGAAGGTTGCGGGGGCCGAATACGAACAGGTGATTCGCTTATCGCCCTCAAAGAGGCGGATTGATTATTCAGATTTGACTCATGGATGGGCCGGGCTTGTGATCGCCATGCCTCCCAGACGGACCCCCGAGCTGAGCGGCCTCGCCGTGGTGTCAACGTCCCAGGGCGCGCTTGATGAAGACGGCGATACCTTGCAGTCACTGCGAGTCCTGCACTCTACACCTGTTCTCTCTCGACGCGATGGGATCACTGCATTCATCAGTGTCGCCAGCTCCGAGGACTAGCCAGAGCCTTGAGGATGGAATTGACCCATCGACAAGAATCGAGCAGCGACAGCATACTACCAAGCACGTCGGCGCCCCTGCTAATAACTATTAGCCCCTAACCCATGCCTGAACCAGAAAGAGCCGAGCGACGATGGATGAGCCGCTTGGCTCGGTTTCCACACAAACAACTGCCGAAACGCCCCCAAACACGGCCCCTCACGAATCTGCATTTCCGAGCAGCATTTAGGTGTTGGACACGCTTGCAATAGGACCCCTGTGCCACTTCTTTCCGGGAGGGGCGCCAAACAACGATGGGATGGTGGCCCACGGCCAATGGACTCGGTAGAGTGAACGCCTCTTGACCGTCGCTCATGCTGCAGCGTTGACTTGGCCATGTCCCGAGTGGTGCATTCAGAGTTGACTGCTAGCTCGACACCGCTCATTGTCTTGTTGAGGCATTCATCCACCAGGTCGTGGACTCGTGGCCGCCGGTTATGGCGTCCATGCCCGAGTCCTTCTTCGCAGGTCACCTCCCCAGCAGACTGGCGAATGTTGAACTCAACTTGGGTGTTTCGGGGAAAGGGCTTCTTCACGCGGGCGAACGAACTATCCATCAGGCCAAACAGCCTGTCGGCAATTGATCATGTCGCGAGGCGGGCATCCGACTCCCAGGCGGATCGCACCCGGCTCAGTAGCCGCCACGCTTTTACTAGAGGAGATGGTTATTTGGACCAGCGACATAGTAATTCCGCACTCAAAGACTACGGAGTATGCGCTGGGCGCGGACGGGTTTGTCCTTCAAAGTTCAGGCTAGGGCAGCCCTACCCCTGGTGTCCGTCTTCCGCCCGGCCCCCAACGGATCACTGACAGCTTCCCCCCGTTCTATCTGCCTCTGTATATCCACCTGCTGTCCTCCCTAGCCCTCCTTGGTGCCGTTCCGCCCAAGCCCGCACAACAAAGCACCAGAGCGTCCACGTTCCAAGCATAATTACCCAATCCAGGTTATGCGAGAGAGCCCCTCCAGGGCGAAACCCCTGCGAAGATAGGCATCGCTAGCTTCCTTCTCGGACGACAAGACTCCACTCAAAGTGAAGCCATTTGGAATCAAGGCGGTGCGAGGACAGTGATGTGCATGTATCTGTATGCGAGTATACTATGACATGGTTAGTCATACTCGGGCTTTTGTTCTCCCTCCCATACGAGAACGCATCCTTGCCGCTGACTCGTCAAGCTTCGAACGCCCACCCCACGGGAACTTGACAACCATTTGTTACAAACAAACAGTCCGCGGGATGGTGTGTCTTGCGAGCAGCGTTGAAGAACGCCGCCGCAGTCGAGGCGACCAAGAACTCCCATCAGTGAGGTCACATGCCGCCACCGGTGTCGAAGCGAGTGTGTCGGTTCCCCCAGCAGCGGGTAAGCGCCAGTCTGGCCGCCATCGTGACCAACAAGTAGGAGCACAAGTCATGGTCCTGTTTTGCCGCTATACAGTACGCAATTACACCACGGTTTCCTCAGGCAGGCGAGGCGATGCGCGCCGTAAATGGGTCAGCTCGAAGTCGTCCAGAGACCTCACGCCGAGTAGCTACTGCATACAAAGTCCAACGAAACTGGTGAAAGTTGAACCATCGAGAGAATTCCCAGCCTTCGAGATCCCGTTTGACTGGCTTCAGCTTGCTTGTCTTTACTCACTTTGTGCCCCGGCTCTCACAAGAAGCCAAGTTTCCCCACTCCATTTCAATACCACGGTGCCTGTCGGCCGAGGCATACGTCAACGTCCGTCATGGACCCTCGACGAGTTTTCCCTTCCTCCTCACTGGCGGAGGAAACCGCAGGACACGGTTTTGGAAGGCGACAGACAGTACTATTCTCGCCTCCCTTCCCATGGCGCAGAGTCACAACCCGGAACTGTCCAGTGTCCACCGTCCACCATGATGTCTTTGGAATCATCCAGGCTGTTGGAAAATTCTAAAATAAAGTCTACCTCGCTAGCCGTACAGAGGACACTGCTGACGCGGATCTGACTAGACACTCTACTGCCTGCCAAGGTGCCAATCTCGTGTGCGAGTAGTGGGAGGCTTTGTTAAGGGGGGGAAGAGTGGTTGCGCTTACTCGCAGACACGTCATCCAGCCATGCCGTGTCTGTCCGAGCCGGACGGGTTTCTCGAAACGATCCCAGGCGACTATACTGAGGATCCAACAAGGCGCGCGCTGTACTGTATACTCGGAAGGGCTCTCGAACCAGCCTTCGACGAAGCTACACCTACCTATATGTACCCACATCTGCGCCACCTGACACAAGCGGCAATATCTCCCCAACAAGTATGTTGCGAGGTGCCTCGCAGCCACCAGCAAGCTCGACGACGACGTCGATACGGGATGGGTTATGTCCCCGAAATGTCCCCGCCACCCCCTTTTGTTGCCATTATACTCGGATGGGCGATGTTCCCCTCCCGGGGGGTGAGGGGATCCGACCCGACCGCGATAGCCGTCTCAAGCGGAACTGAGGCTTCTCTTTCTATTCCACGCACGGCGAAGGGCACACCCAAGCGTCCGCTGTGGCGCCGGTTGTAGACTACCTGACTCGTACAGTATAGTCATATTTGAGTGTGCTGCCATTGCCGCTCCCGCCGCGCACCGACGGCAGCGAAATAACACGCTGTTTCGCTGGCCATTGCTGTCGCGGGGCGATACAAGTAGAGATGCTCTGCTGTAACGGCGCGCACCACGGGGACACCGGGTGAGCCTCTTCTAATTATACCGCATCTCGCGGCCTGTATAGGCAAGAATGCCCGCGGCGTCTGGTCACAGGGCTTGGTGACGTCTGCCAATACGGGCGCCCGGGGGGGGGGGGGGGGGGGGTCGCGAGGTATACTGCGCGTACTCGTAGACCTGGCCCAGATCGTCGCCGCCTGTCCTCTGCGTGGGCCATTAGAGCTAGAGACGAGAGGCTGGTGGGAGAAGGCCGCAGGCTGCAGGCTCGTTTAGTTCCGAGCTATTCTTGGGAAGCTGCCGCGTGTGGTCTCGCGTGGAAGCCTTGGATTCAGGCTGGGACCGAACCCCTTGAGTCCCGATCACGTACTGAGTCGCCTCCCTAAGAGGGAACGGATTTTCCACGGACGGCTCGTCGCGGCGCAGGTAGACCGACGAAACAGCACAGCCGATGGCATGTGATTCCATAACCCGCCCGGATCCTCGCTGTCACTGTGTTCCACGGGGCTCGAGCTGCGGCTTCGGTATGCAGTGCTCTGTATGATTATGTCTGTGGGGTCTTGTGACTCTTGTCCCTCTTCATTCTGCTGTCGGGCACCCAGAGAGGGGAGCTCCGGCTCGACCTACCGCCCAAGTCCCGCCATTTCCCCTCGCCCCAGGGTCCTGATCGGTCTTCGGGATTTTCGCCAGTTCCGGCTTCGCTCTACCTCTTATTCGAAGTGATGAGAGCGTGGTTGTGTCGCACCCAGGCTCGGGGAGACCCTGCCGTGGCTCGGCGGCCGAGTCTGATCTCGACCGATGAATCTTCTCGAGGGCCTCCAAACCGCAGCCAGGCTGGCAGGGTGTGTCGGCAGCGAGCAACGACCTGGGTTGCTTCCGTTGCGCACCGAACTCTATCCAGCTGCGGCTGGAATCTCGGCGTGGCCTCTCAACTTGCTCACTCCCGTGTCGTGCTCTCCTTTTCGGTGGTTATCTTCTGACCTGAGGGAGCCAGAAGACTTGCTGTGGCTTCTTATGCTCGAAAGCCATCATTATTGGGCCACGGCATCCTCTAATGCCCAGCGCAGGCCGAAGGGGCAGGGGAGCCCTGTGCATTGGCTGCGAGTCGCCAGGTCACGCCTCGCCTCGCCCCTGTGCCCGCTAGAAGCGTGGTCAAGTCGTGCTCGCTGCTGGAGATGACGGCCGTCAAAGAGAAGTGGCTGGCGGTAGACCCGGACTGTGGAACTGAGGCAAAGCTCTGCGAATCTCGGAGCCTGCCTCCGAGGGCCATGCAGGCTTGATGGGCCGATCTGGGCTTGCAAGCACCAACTGTGGACGAAGCTATCTGTGCGTTGACATTCAAGGTACGCTTTCAGGCCGAGACATCTCAGTCTGCCCGCTGACCTTGGTCATTGGAAAGAAGAAGAAAAGATGCATACCTGCTCAGTAAGTCAGATCCGCCCAGGTAGCCAACGCTAGACCGCTCTGCAAGCACTTTCCGACGCTTGGCCCCCCCAATTCCCATACACAAGAGCGTCGAAGCCGGTGCCGTCGCTGGTGGATTCGAGGACTTGTGCACCGGAGATGGCTCAGGTCATTCCCTCACCGGGTGCCAGCTTAGACTGTTCCTCAAGCCACCTCAAGCTACCTCAAGTCACCGCCAGCGCAGGGGTCGAATACTCAGACTTCGTAGGCGCCGGACATCTCTCGGTGATTTAACGGATGCGGGTGGCGTCGGGGACTCCTGTGGTGGGTGCACGGAAGCGGTTGGCCCCGGACAGTCTTGGGCTGTGTCGGCGGATGCGGGTGGCGTCGCGGGTATGAGGCCAGAGCCCGGTCTCTTCCTCCTCGAGCTCCGCTTAAGAGGTTTCTAATATAGTCTCTAGTTCAAGCCGACTTCTCGAGACGCAGTTTAAGGACGACTGAATCTTGATAGCTTCTTACCCGGCTACTTGTTTATCCCTTCTCCTTAAGGTTTCGAATAGGGTACCCACAGGTACTTAAAGGGACCCAGCTTAAAACCTAGGTACCCGTGGGTACCCGTTTTAAGCGATAGGTCCTTTAAATTAAAAACTACCTTTTACGCTAAGATTTAAGTCGTTATAAATACGATAAATAAAAGTTAAGTTCTTTTAAGTCCGATTTATAAGCCTTAAGTTTTTATAAGTTTAATTTATAAGCCTTAAGTCCTTATAAGTAAAAGAGATTATTTTATTTTTTATAAGGATTTTTCTTATAATTAATATAAAATAATCGTTTTTAAGTTATATAAGGTAAAAAGTAAAAGTGAAAACGTATTTAAAATCATTATAATTAATTAAGTTAATTAAAATATATAATAAAAATATTTTAAAGAATAAAGAAAAAAAGTAAGGTTTACTTTTTTTTAAACTTAATTAACTTAAATCTTTACTTTTATAACTTCACTTAATTATTATAAATTAATTATTAAATATTAATTAACTTATACTTATTATTATTACTTTACTTAAACTTTTACACCTTTATATTATTACCACGTTTATAACTTAATTTACTTTATTAATAACTTTATTAATTTTATTAATATTATTAAATGGTTTTTTAATATAAAAGCGTTAATATATAATTATTATAAAGCTATTAAAATTTTTTTTATATTAATATTAACCACTTATTTTACATATCTTTTAAATTTTAACACTTTTAATTATTAAAGTTTTACCCTTTTAAAGGTAAGGAAGTGATTTATTAATAACTTTATAAAAAGTAAAGCTTTTATTAAACGGTTTAATAATTTAAATGTGTAAGTATATACTTATTATAAAGTTATTAAAATTAAGATAATAATTATATTATAAAGCGTTAAAATTAACGGATATATAATAAAGATTATTTTATAATATAAAGATAAGTATTTAACTTACGTTTACGCCACCTTTTAATTATAATTAACTTAAAACTTAATTTCTTAAGGTTATAAGTATATTATTAATATATAATTATTATAAATAAAAAAATAATAATATAAAAAATAAAAAATTATAATAATAAAAAGAATAAAAATAAGTATATTAAAAATAATAAGCGGAAAAGCCTTTAAGAAAAATTTTAATTAAGTGGTTATAAAAAAATAATTTACCGTTTAAAAAACGTTATAAGGAAAAGCGTTAACTTATAAGGTTACCGGAAAAATTATAAGTGGAAAAAAAGTATATAAATATAAGTTTAAAAGTATATAATTTTACTTTTATATTACTTTTCTTTATTTTTAATTATAATTAACGTTATAATAACCGTTACGCTTTATAAAATTTAAAGATATTAAAAGAGTTTCGATCTTTTAATCCTTAAACTCCTTTTTTAATATTTAATATAAAAAATCTTTTTATAATATAAAATAGATTTACGATATTAATCTTTTATAATTATAACCTTATAAAAGACTTTAAAGAGTTTTTTAATTATATTATTTATAAGTAAGTATTATATATAATTATTATATAATTAATATTAATTTACTTTAATTATTAATCTTTTTACCGTTTATATAAAGCGTATAATTATTTTAAAAAAGGATATACACACCTTTAATTATATTCTTAATATTTATTAAAATATTAATCCCGATTATTTCTTTATTAACCATTAATTTTTTAAAATTATATATCTTAAAATATTTAAAGGTAAAAATCTTATAAATAAAAATATTATAAAAAGAAGTCTTAACTTAACTTAATATATTCTTATATAAGATTAATATAAACTTCTTATAAATACCTTTTAAATCTTTTATTAAATATAAAGGTTTAAGGTTTAATTTTTATTTATTCTATACCTTATATTACCTTTTTAATATTGCTTTACTTAATCGTGTCTTTTACTTATAATAATTTTAAACCTTTGCTTTTTAATTATTTAAAATAATGGCTTTTACCGCTAAGAATAATAATATTAAAAAAGGATTATCTTATACTTAATTAACCGATCCACCTTAAATCACCGATAAATAATAACCGTTACCTTTATAAAATAAGAATGATTTTTAAAAGGATTAAAATAATAACTTATCTTTTTTATAAGTAAAAGAGAGATAATTATAAAAGTAATTAAATAATATATTAATAAATATAAATAATATTTAAAAAGATTATAAAAGTTAAAGATCTTTAACCCGGTACGTAATAAGGTATAAAACTTAAATTAATAATAACCGTGTTATCGATTAAAACGTAAAGGACTTAAGTAACGCTTAAAGTCGAATCGCTTTTAAAATAAAGGTGATTCTTAAAAGTAAGGAACCTTTTCCTTAAAGTTAAACTTAAATTTAAAGGAAGACTTATATATTAAACTATTTAAATTTATAAGCCTTTCGGATATAAGCCGTTACGTTAATATAAATAATATTAAGGCGTTTAATATAAAGTTTACTTTCTTTTAATAAGATACTTAATAAGTTAATTATAAGACTATCTTTTAAGCTTCCTTAAAATATATATAAAACGGTAAAAAGAAGGTTATCTTTAATTATAAAAAATTAAATAAGACTTATAAAAGCTTATACCGGACTTATTATAAAATGTTATTTTAAAAAGAGTTATATACTTTTAAAGGAAGTTAATAAGAATTTATAAAATAAATTAAGTTTATTATTAAACACTTTACTTATAAGTAAATAGCTTTAAATACGTAATAAAAGTAAGCCGCTTAACGTTTAATTTAAAATTCTTATTAATTTAATTAATATTTAATTAAATTAAAGTATTAACTTAAGTTTTATATTAATCGGGAACAGGCCTTATTATTTTTAAAGAAGTTACTTTTTATATTACGAGACAGTATTCTTAATTATATAATTAAGCTACTTATTAAACGTATAATAATAATAAAGCTTATTAATTAACGTTAAGAATTATTAAGTATAAAGGAAAAGAAGTTTATTAAAAAGACCTTTTAATATAAAGACGATACATCGTTAAAAAACTCTTAAAACACACCCGGTAACGTTAATAATAAAAATTAATAAAAGAAACGTAAAAATAATAATAATTTAAAGTTAAATAACTTTAATATTAAAAAGTAAAAGCTTACCGATTAAAAAAAGGGTGTTACTTATTATTATTATAATAAGAAAGGTTATATTAAATTAAAATACTATAAGTTAAAGGTAAAGTAAGAAAAGGATAAGAACCTACTTAAAAACCTTATAAATTAATTAAGAAAATAAGTGGAGGGGTAATATAAGCCTTTATATATTTTACCCTTAATTTATATTAATTTATAGATTTACTTATACGGTTTTATATGCTTTACTTAATACGGCCACCTTATAAAGGAGCTTTAAAGCTAAGCATATATATAAACTTAAATACCTGCTTAAAGGTTAATTTAATTAATTTAAATTTTATAGCTTAATATAAATTAAATCGGGCCTTAATAAAGCTTATATCCTTTATAAATATAATATAAATGCTTATTAAAACCTATAAATCTTATTAAGTAACGGTAACACTTTAAGATAATAAAGGGATTAAGCGAACTTTATAAGTTTTTTATTTAATAATTAATTAAGACCTTAAATTATTTAATAGCCCGTTACTTTTATTTAATAATATTATAATTTAAAAGCGAATCACGTTATAATTAAATATAAGTTATTAATAATTTAAATATAACTTAATTAAATTTATATTAAAGCCACACCGGAAATTTTAACGGACTTAAAATAAAAGTACTTATTATTACGTAATAATATAAGTGGACTTTAACTTATTAATAAAAATAATAAATATCTTTATAAGTTAAAATCGTAAGGAAATTAAGCTTATTTTTACTTATCTTTAAAAGTTTAAGGAGTTCTTTAATATAAATAACGTTATTAAGCTCTTTTCGTATAAAAAGGCTAATTATATTATTAATTTATAATTAAGTAAAGATCCTTTATATATATTTATTTATTTATTAATAAATAATAAACTATAAGAATTACGTAAGTTTATTAAAAAGATATAAAGTATTAAAAAGATAAGGCTATTAAAAAGCTTAATAAGGGCCTTTATCCTTTTTATTTTTAAATATAATAAGACGCTTTATTTATATATAAATTATAAAGGACTTAATAAAGTAACGATTAAAAATCGGTATATATTACCCTTTATTTTAAAGCTGCTTAATAAAGTGTTAAGAGCCCGTGTCTTTAATAAGTTAAACTTAAAGGATACGTATTATTATATATATATACGTTAAGGCGATAAGTGGAAGACTACGTTTTATATTTAATATAAGTATTATAAGTTCTTAATTATACTTATAAGCTTAAGTAATGCTTTTATTACTTTTTAAGCTTATATTAATAAAGTGTTAAAGGATTAACTTAATAATATATATATCGTTTATTTAAATAATATTCTTATTTACTTTAAGGATAATAAAATATATACGAAACACTTATAAATAATAATTTAAGCATTACTTAATATAAGCCTTTATATTAAGCCGTTAAAGTGTTAATTTTTTAAAGAGTCCTTAAAGTTTTTAAGATATATAATCTTTATTAAAAGAATTTTTATAAACCTTATAAAGGTTAATATAATCATTTATTAACCTTTATTAAAGTCTTAATATAATATTTAAGTCTTTATCGGTTTTATTAACTTTTATTAACGCTTTATAAATAGATTCTTAAGGATTATTTCTCTTTTAATTAATTATTTAAAGAAGTTTAAATCCTTATTAAAGCTTAAAGGAAATAGGTTCTTTAATATATTAATTAAAAAGGCGTTTTTTAACTTAATTTAAGTATTTAAGGAAGCTCTTTTATTACTTTACTTTAATTTAAAGAAGTATATACGTGTAAAAACCGACGCTTTAAGCTTAAATATATTTAAAATCCTTTTATAACTTAATAAAGGAGGTAAATAACACTTAATAACGTTTTAATCTTATAAGCTATTTAAGGCCGAATCGTAGTATATTATAAGTGATTAAAAAATGCTTATAATAATAAGCAGTTTTAAGTATTAACGATATTACTTATAAGGCTTTAAGTTCTTTATAAAAGTTTTAAGTAATTATAATAATTTATATACGTTTATAAAGTTTATACGCTTAAACGGTTAATAAGTTAAGTGGCTTTTATTTCTTAACCCTTTTAACTTTAAGATTAAGTATTAATTAAGGAAGCGAAACCTTATTAATCCGCTTTTAAAACGGTTAAATTATTAAAGTGATAAGCTTAATAACTTAAAACTTTTACTTATAATAAAATAAAAGCTTAAAGTAAAGAATAATAACGTTAACGGTTAACTTATTAACCTTTTAATATACGTTATCACCGCTTTTAAGGTATATAAAGTGTAAGCAATTATATAAAGCCGTGCACGTAACGTTATAAAAATAAAACACCTTATATATAAAGGAACCGTTTATAATATTAAAAAAGCTTTTAATATAAGCTTAAAAAAAAGATATAAAATATATTAAGATTCGTAAGAGAATCGACGTATATTTAAATTAAATTATATAAAGGCCCTTTTTATATTATAAAAGGAAGATATTTATACTTATTAAGGATAATATTAAATATTAATTATTATAAATATATTATAATGATTTATTAATAAGGCACTTTAAAGTTAATAAAATATTAAAATTAATTAATCGAAAGTTTTATTAATTATTATAAAAAGTAAAAGTTTAAGTATATATTAAGTAATATAAAATTTATATAAGTTTAAAGCGAAACGTTACCGACCTTATAATAAATTATAAAGCTTATTAATATTAAATACTTTTATATAAGAGCTATTTATAAACTTTATTATAAGCTTATTAAAGGTATAATATTAAAGGTAATAAGTAAATAATATCCTTATCCTTATAAATAAGTTCTTAAAATTATATATATTTTAAGCCGTTTTAAACACGATTATAATAAAAGAGCTTATTATATTATTATATATTAAAGTTTATTATAAGTTTAATCTTAAAGTATATTAATAAATAAAGGCTTATTATTTATTAATTAATATTAATTTAACTTATATTATTACTTATATATTAAAAGGAGGTATTATTACGTTTTATATATAAATCGATAAGTAAATAAAACGTATAAATATTATACTTAAAACGTATTTACGTTACTTCGTGTAAAGATAAATAAAGTGCTAATTAATATTATTAATAAACGTGTACTTTACGATTAATAATAATATAAACGTGTTAATAAAATAAAGCCTTTTTAAATATTATATAATTAATAACTTAACTTATTTAATATTAAGTATATCACTTATAAAAGAAAAGGTATATTAATCCTTATAATAAAAGATAAGTTAAAAAAGCTAGTAAATCTATAATAAATATTATAAGAAAAGTGGTATAAAGTAATAAAACGATAATAAAAGTATTATAATAAAAAGCATTAACCTTTATAATTATAAAAAGGTTAATTAATAGCCTTATTAATTATAAACTTTTATATAAAGTATAAGAAAATTTTATTAAAGTATATAAGATTATTTTAAATCTTAAAGTTAATAAGCCGTATAATATATAAGCTTGTATTACCTTTAAAATATAATTAAATCTATAACGTATTTTTAATTTAATATTTAAAACCTTAAACCACTTATATGTATAACTTATTACTTATACCGGACCTTAATAATAAGGATAAGTAAAAAGTGGAAAACGTTATTAATTACCGTGTTCATAAGGGTATAAATTATTATAAAATGAAATAAGTAAAGTAACCTTATAAGTATAATTAATAAGTATATAAGGATAATATATAAAATATAAAATAAGTAATTATTAAGTTCTTAAAGAGCATTAAGGTAAAACGGTCTTTTATTAATAAGATTTTAAAAAAGATACTTAAGTTAAAGGGCTTAAAACGGCCTTAAAACCCCTTTTATTAAAGTGCGAATTTACGAGCTATTTATAACTCGATTATAAGAAGTTATATTTTTTAAAAAAGGATTTAAAACCCTTTTAATTTAAAATTAAATTATAAACGCACCGAATACCTTATAAGTACCTTTTAACTTTTAATAATAAATAAAGGGAGTAAAGGCGTTTTTAATATTAAGGTAATTACGCTTTAAAATAAGGCTAAGCTTTTTATTTATAAGATCTTATATATTTTATATATATTAAATAATAATAACGTGTTAAGCTTAATAGCCTTAAGCCTTAATAAGGCACGATAATATTATTATTTTAATATAAAATTTCTTTTTAATTTTAAATTATAAAAACCTTTATTAAAATAAATCGAAACCTTTACGAAATAAGTATAATTAAAAGGGTACTTATTACTTTAAGTTTAATAAATAAGATTATATAAACACGAGTTTAATATACTTATATAATAACGACACGATAATCGTTACGCGTATCGTTAATAATTTTTTTAATATTAAATAAACCTTACTTTACTTTATATATAATTATAAATGATTTAAAGGCCTTTTTTAAACGAAATTACATTAAAGCGATATCTTTTTATTACTTTTCTTTATTAAAGCGAATATTCTTTTTTTAATAAATATTAAATATAAAATTAAGAAGAATCATAAAGCGTATAATATTATACTTAAGTATAATAAGTAATTATATATAAATAAGATATTAAAAAACCTTTATAAGGATTTATAAAGGTATTAAAAAGAATTCGACTTATAAGCTTATAAGTATAATTACTTTTTTAATAATAAGTATAAGTAAAACTTATAAGTTAATTAAACTTATAAATAACTTTAAATAAGATATAATACTTAAATTAATAAGCGTAAATAATTACGCTTATATATTTTTTATAAAATTTTAAGGTAATAACGGCCGATTCACGTTTATTATATACTTTATTTTTAATATAAATACCTTATTAATAAGGCTTTTTAAAAAGGTCTTATTTATAATAATATTACGGCGCTTTTATATAAGAGTTAATAATAATTTAATTAAGTATTAAAAGGGTTTTATAATATAAGATTTTTAAACCTTATATTTTAAAGTAAAGGTAATAACAACGCCGCCATGCTTACTTTTAAAAGTCGATTTAAAGGTAATAATGTTTTTATTATTATAAGGCTTATTAAAAGTCCGGATAATCGAGTTATCACCTCCGCCTTAATTATAAGATGATTTAAGCGGGTTTTAAAAAGGATTTATAAGCTTTCCCTTATCTTTATTTTTAAAATTATTAAGGGTGTTAATAAGGTTTTTATTATTATTTAATTAATTATTTAATAACTTTAACTTAAGGTCGTTAAGTTTATTATTAATTATATTAAAAATTAAAAAAAGGAGAATTCAATTAAGCGGAAAGGTTATAAATAAGGTGTAAATAATAAAGGAGTTAAAAAGGAAGACTTTAAGATTAATAAAAAAAGGAATATAAAGTTAAAAAAGGTGGTATTATTTTATATTAAAGAGATAACGGATTAAAGCGTATTAATTATATAAAAGCGCGCGATTATTTATTAATTATATAAATTAAAAAATTTATATATAATATATTTTTTAATTAATTATTATAATAAAGTAAACGCGTGCGTAATAAGCGTAAGTCGTTAATAACTCTTTTACGATTATAAAAGTATTATTATATTAACTTAATAATGCTTAAATTAATTATTATAATAATTAAGGTATATACTTTAATACGTTAACCTTATTTTATTAATATAAACGCGGTACATACCGTAATTATATTATATTATTATTAATAATATTAAGTATAAGTTATTAAAAGGGAGACGTTAATTATTATAAAAAGAAGTCTTAACTTAATTTAATACATTCTTATATAAGATTAATATAAACTCCTTATAAATACCCTTTAAATCTCTTATTAAACATAAAGGTTTAAGGTTTAATTCTTATTTATTATATACCTTATATTACTTTTTTAATATTACTTTACTTAATCGTGTCTTTTACTTATAATAAAAAAGGATAATAATAAAAATAAAAATAAGCGACTTAAATTAATTAACGATTAAAAACGTAAAAAGGACTTTAAGGCTTAAAAGATTAAGCTTAACGCTTAATATTAATATAATAAAGAGATATTATCCTTAAAGATATAAAAGATAAGGCCGTATCTTAAATAATTATTATATTTTATAAATAAACACCTTAAAAGCGAAGGCTTATTATTAATAATAAAAAAGGTTATAATATATAAAATCGGTTAATTAAAAATAAAGCTATTATACGGGTTAATAAAATATTTAATAATTATTAATAATATATTAATATAACCTTTAACTTTAATAAAAATAAGAAAATTAAGTGTAAGTGTATTTAAAGTCTTAATATTACTTAAAATTAATAAGAATAAAGGCACTTATCATGTTTAATAATAACGAAGATAATAATAAGGATAAAGGAGTTAATAATTAAGTTAAGGGTAATAATAATAATAAGGTTTAAAGCGATATTAACGGTTTTAAGATTAAATTAAAGGGTAAAAAAGAATGATTACGATATAAATAATGGTTATATAATAATTACACACCTTTTAAAAAGGGTTTAAGATTAATTAAGATTAAATACTTAATAATTATTATATATTATTATATTAAATTATACGTGTATAAATATAATAAAAGATTTTAAGTATAAGTAAAAGGAAAAGCATATTATATATTACGTCCGTTACGGTTATTTAATAAAAACGATAAGCTTAAACCCTTTTTACTTAAATCGCTCTTTAAATCCTTATTAAACGTATTATTAACCACACTTTTATTTAAAGCTTTTTAAACCTTAATTATTAATAAAGCTGATTTATTTATAAACTTAATTAAGATATTAAAGGTTAAATATATACGCGGTTATAAGCGAGAATAAGTTTATTAATTTTTA